>QKWP01000414.1:28448-100756 GCA_003550325.1 Gigaspora rosea
ATTTCATTTTACATTTTAATCCGATTTCATTACGATCCGCAACAATAAATTTTGAATCATTTTTAATATCAAATACTTTCAAATTAATTATCGAATTCTAAAAAAAATTTCATTGCAGGACGATACCAATGATAAGTATTTTATTTATTATTATTATTATTAATTTTTTTTGATACCTATCTAACCTAATTCTAATAAAACTATCTAATTCATCTAATTCTAATAAAACTATGCTAGTTGATCGGACTATCGAAATCATTAATTCTAATTTTTATTTTTTCCATTTCATTTGCGCCACTGCGAACCCATTCTTGCATATTGCATAACTAAAATAAAAATTATAATAAATAATCTATTAATTATACTACAAAATTTTAATTAACATTAAATATCACGAATCGTAATGAAATCGGATTAAAATGAAATATGGGTTTTTATTTAACCCTCTAAAACCCAATTATACTTGTTTAATACAAACTCTACTCTAAACCTCTTAACCCCTAACCCTAAAAAATGTGACCCAAAAAATATTATTTTTTGATGGCTTGTCAATTTTTTATAATACGGTATACATATTTCATTTTAATCCGTCAAATACTTGCCTCTTTAATAAATTTGATGATTTATTAGAACTGGCTCAATGTGAGAATTTAATTCTCTAATAAACGTATTGGTTTGTTTAGCATTCTCTTCTTCCTCGACCCTCCAGTACGTATCACAAACACGTTCTATTAGCTCGTTCACTTTTATTCGTCTATTTTCGGTGCCCTTTTCTGCTTCAGTCCTCTCTGGTTTTTCAACTTCGACTAACTCTTGATGCACGTATATTTCAAACCCACTATCTTCGAACATTTGTTGAAATCTTACCCAAGCATTAGCAGTTAATAATTTATTCGTACCATAAATATGGTCGTGAAAGATATGCTTGCAAGGTAGTAAGTAACGATGGAAAAAAAGACATTGGCAATCTAATAATGTCAAACCCAGAGGTTCTTTACTTTTTTCCAATCTTTTTTCAACGGCAAGAAATTCATCAACAACCATCCTTTAAATGGGGTAGGGAAGTTTGTGAATTTCATCAAGAATTTCGGGATCAATCCCAATTATTGATATTCTTTTAGTACGAAATTCGAAAGCCACATACTCTGAATCCAATCGTTTTTTCATGTCAAGTGTTACAATTTTATTGCATGCACCAATTAGACCGTGGTGAGAAGAAGTCATTCGTTTTAATTCACTATGGTACGATTCTATAGGGTTGGTGGAAGTCGTTTGCAAGAGAAGTGGTGAATGTTGGTGAGCCCAAAGAGCCCACCAGCGGATGTTTTTAGCATAATTTTGTTCTATATATTTTTTTATAGCAAGGATGGAGCAGTTTGTGACTGCTTGTTTAATAACTTCCTCACAACCGATCATTGTCCGTTTATGCATGCCATGAATCATTTCATTTCAGGTTTTTACATCATACACCTTATTCAACCAGGTTCATGTAACATGTACAGTACAGTAAAGAATATCGCATTCTTGCTCACCCACTCGAAGACCCGGGAAAGCTAACCCGACAGCATTGGCTTCTACGTTACTTTGATCAACAAGAAAGTATCGAGACATCCAACTGCATTCAAAACATCGTATCGTTTTTAATGCTTCCGCGACCATATTGCTTTCTTCATTATTTATATAAAAATGAGAGCCAACGTCCCAACATCCATAACTATTGCGGATGTACAAGGTAAATAAGCGCCAATCATGTTTGTTGGTCTTGTGGGTGGAATCCAGAAGAACAAGCTATCCAAACCTTTCAAGTTTTTCCAATTGGCTTTTATGTGCAAAAACGAAACCACGGGTACGTTGACTTGTATTTTCATAACGCTCAACCCGATACTCATGGTTTTCTAAAAAAGAAATCGCCTCTCGGACGTCCAACTCCAGTCTTGAACTACCAAAAAGAGGGGCCTCCTAGGAACTTCGAAATTTATGTTGTATATTGGTAACCTCCTTGCGCCTTAATTCTTTCAGGCTTCCTCCAAGATCTAACTTCTCAGTTCCATATTCTTTAACAGCAGTAACTATTGCAGGGGCGAATAGTTTTTTACAGCTTCCCGTTCAACCAAAACCCGGACCGCCTCTATCGTTTAAGCCTTTCGCTATCCTCTAGTATATGCGTATGGCTAGGTGAATCTTTATATCGTTCAACCCAAACTTTCATTTCCGTAACATATCTAAACACTTTAATTTTGGCGGAACATAGGTTATCAGGTCGAACCTTGGTTTTTCTGCGCTTTTCATCTGGTATTCCTTCTTTTTGTGTGCTTGATTGGTAATGTTTGGTGAACCGGCAGTTATATGTCCTCCATGAATTTCCATTTGTATGGTTCTTATAATTATATTGAACCCAGACGTTTGTAACTAGAGGCCACCAGTTACTATCAAACTCGTCTAGTGGGATCTCAACTGGTTGAAGAATATTAAAAAGAATATTACGCTTCTGGTCAGGGGTTAAGTTCGGATTCAGATTCATAAGGTTTTCTTTTTTTAAAAAAAAAAAATTTTTTTTTTTTTTTTTAAGAAAAAAGAACCAATTCAAACGGAATATGTAAATATTGTAAACGCTACAACACTTTACCTGCTTGGTGCCAATCCTGTGATCCTTGGAGAGCAACTCAACGGACAAGTGGAAATGAAAATATTGTAAATATAAGGTTTTTTTTTTAAAAAGAAAGAAAAAAAGGGTTGAATAAAAAGTTTTTTTTTTTAAAAAAAAAGGTTTTTTTTTTAAGAAAAAAAAAGTTTTTTTTTAAAAACGAAAAAATTGAAGGCACGTTCGTTGTAGAGCGTAGAGCAGTCAGGTTTTTTTATATTTAACTGTTAATATGAAAAAGTATACGTGTATTTGTGTAAGTAGATGTTTTATAAAGAACCGATTCAAACGGAATATGTAAATATTGTGAACACTACGACACTTTACCTGCTTGGTGCCAATCCTGTGATCCTTGGAGAGCAACTCAATGGACAAGTAGAAATGAAAATATTGATAAATATAAGGTTTTTTTAAAAAAGAAAGAGAAAAAGGTTTGAATAAAAAGTTTTTTTTTAAGAAAAAAAAAGATTTTTTTTTAAGAAAAAAAAGTTTTTTTTTAAAAACAAAAAAATTGAAGGCATGTTTGTTGTAGAGTGTAGAGCAGTCAGGTTTTTTTATATTTAAATTTTATTTTAAAAAACTGAGATACGTTCGTACGTAGGCGTAAGTAGACGTTTTATATTCTAGCAAAAAAAAAAACGTTAACGTTAAAAAAAAAAAAAGAATCAGAAGTATTATTTTGTGGAGAAAAAAAAATAGCGACAGGTTTTTTACTACAAAGGAATGCATATATACGCTAGTATAATACGTACGTACGTGTATGTGATAATCACGTCTCTCAATTATCACATCACGTGGGTACATGGCTTTAGCTATCCCCTTTTTTTGGAAGCTCGGTAGATTATCTCCTCTATTAAATAAGGTAAATTATTGAAGTTTTCTACTTGCCCTACAATATATTCTCTTAATCCCTCTTAATCCCACAACAATTCGTATTACACTTCACTAATTGAAGTTATATAGTACCAGTGGCTTTAAACCTCCAATCACGTGACTTTGTTAACTTTTGCTATGATATAAGTCTATCCAATCAAAATGTGCAGTTGGCTCTTTTTTTTTTTTTTAGGGAGCGACTTTTACTTTTTATTTAAAAAGTAAAAGTAATTTTATATTTTTTAAAGAGATTTTATTTATTTATTTTTTCTGTTAAATAGGAAATAATAAATAGTAAATAGTAATACACAGTGGCTCTCGATATAACGTAGTACCTTGGGCACATAGTGAGAATTTTTTAAAATCCGCTTTATCGTGAGTTTTATTAGTAAATTCATTATATCAAGTAGTATTTATTATGATGTGGATTTGAACTTTGATCCATTATATCAAGATTTTACTTAGTCCCCGTTATATCAAGAGTCCGTTATATCAAGAGCCATTGTGTAATGCTTTTCTTTTTTTTTTTGGGAGCGACTTTTTTTTGAGGCCAAAATTTTTTGCAGCCCAAAAAGTGGTGTCATGTGACCATAATGCTGCATTCTAATTGGGTTAAATTAAAAACATATACTTTCACATTTTTACAATTTACTAATAAATTGTCAATTTTTAAAAGCCTACTGCTCTACCAGTTTAGCTTTAAATTGAAATCTAAACCACCTTTAGGTTATAAAGAACAAAACTTGTGGATTAGTTTTACATTTTATAAATTTTTGAAAGAGGAGTAGTATTTTTTGTAAAGCTATTTTTATGGAGATTTAAAGCCGCTGGCACCATAAGTAATTAACTACTAATACATTAACAAAATCTCATTTTTTACGCAAATAAAAAGGTAAAAACTTTTAGAATAATGATTTAGAAAAGTAAAGTTAGGTTTGTATGATCTTTTTTGTATGTGTAATATAGTTTTTTTTTTAATATTGAAGCATACAAATAAACAGTTATTGACTTTGTTTGTTTTGTTTTTTTTTTACAAAAGTTTTTTAGGTTGTAGTATAGATTTAATGTGTAATATAGCTGTAGAACAGAACTATGAAGCATAATACTATGGAAATTTCAAGTTTATTAAATATAGAAATAAATATTGATTACAAAAAATTTTAAATCACGATGGTTATAACTTATATGTACTGTAATATAGTTTAAAGTGTTCCAAATCAATAAAGACACGTTTGTCTACACGTAATAACATTCAACAATTCAACAACGTTTATTTAGAATTTTTAAATATAAAATTTTGATTAAATTTCTTTGGTTCGCTTCCTAATTTTTTTTAAAAATTAACGATTTTGATTGGTTGTTCAGCATGTAACAATCATTCAATATTCGTGTAACTATTTTTCATATTTGGGACGGTTCTACCTGTAGTTTTTGTACGTAAATTACGCGCAAATTTTATTTTCTATTTTTGGGGAAATAAGAATCGATTAGCCGATTTTGAAAAAATCGAACGGCTAAGCCGAAAATTTTTTGGCTTAGCCGACTTTGCTATATCGGCCAGAATCACTAATTTCGAGACTAATTTTCAATAAATGTTCGTGATGATCCAAAGACAATTGAGATATAGATCATCTACAGTACTCTGTGGACTGCATATCATGCACAAAAATTCCCGTTTTATAAACAAGGATCCTTTTTAAAATGTTAGATACGAGAACACCTTTTTTAACAAGTAGCTGCATATTAAACCAGAAATATATGTATGTACATAAATGATGTTCAGTTCAGAAATAATAGATAATTAATTTTTTATATAGCATATTTTATAGGTCATAAAGAAAATATAAAAACAAAATTATTCATTATATTTTTTTTTTTTTAGAAAAATTAATTTATATCGTGAGTTCAAATGATATTCTAATAGTTAATTTATAAGAGATACTTTATGCGTAATTCTAATGATAATTTAATTGTCCGCAGACCAACACCATCTCATTTCTAAATTCTACTTTTGTCATTAATTTTGTTCATGTGAAGTCAAACCTCACTAAAATCATAATGAACTTGAACATATGCTTAGAAAGAATATATTAATGTTCATAGTAATTTAAATTATGTACTTATGGAGATGACTATTAAAAGGCTTGACTACATAAACATGAAATGTATACATACATCTTGTATTTTAATAAACATATGAATATAAAAATATAATTTGATGTTTCAACAAAAAAAATGATATAATCAAATTTAACATCTGCAAATATTAACGGAAATTCTTCTATCATTCAGAATATAAATCTAATTCAACCCAAAATCTGGATGTTGATTTCTTTCATTATGATTACTTCCATTAATGAGCATATCTGACATATCATCATGTGGAATGTAGGTAATTCTTGAATCGTCATCAGAATTGTCATCTGATTCAATAGAAATACCATGGTTTCTCATCGAACCTTGATCATTAATAAATCCAAAAGTTTGAGGATCCGATACTCTAAGTTCGTTTACACGAAATGCTATATTAGTATGCTGATCTCGCTGATCGGGTTTAGTGAAATGTTTCCAAATACAGCGAGTAATTTTATCAATAATTATTAGATCTGAAATATTGTGAACATTGATACATATTGGTATAATTTTAAGCATCAATGCCTCGTATCCGGTTAAGTATTGAGGCTTATTCCATCGATCTGCAAAGTCAGCTACAACTCGAGGATCTGTTTGATGTATATCATGCGTATTAAAAATAGTTTGAGCCATATCAAATACTGAAATATTTGCCATCGTTGGATATAGAAATAATTTTACTGAAAGATAATAACATTCATTAGAATATTAAAAATGACGGACATGATTCAAGAAAAATATACAAAATTACAACTTTTCAATTACCTTATACTTGCAGGTATTGATAATTTGAGAATTAAATGAGTAAAGTTGCTTCTAAATTTCAACGTCCTCGAGACATCTCTCTTTATAAGCAAATCCAGCAATGCGCCCAAGCGATAACCATGATTTTGTAATGGTGAAATCAACTCCGAAGACAGTTATTCCAGTTATTCCTTGCAAATAAAATTTTTCCAAAGATCATGTACATAGAAATGCGTTACGAATTTTTTAGCTTTCGAACTCCGAACCATTATGAAAAATTTCTCTATCAAATGGAAAAATAAAAATATGCAATAAGTAATCGGAACCGATTATAAATTAAAGTAATCAAGTTAACAAAGCATTTTTACGAAATTCCGTTTATTTTTTTAACTGACAAATAAAAATGTTTTTAGCTTTTTTGTTTTGTTTTTTTTTTTTAAAAAAAAAAATATTTAATTCCGATCAATATCATATTGTCATAAGATTGTCATAGAAATCATGGGAATTTATATTTTTCAAAAATCACAACGCGCTGTTTTTGCTAATGAGTAGAATTTATGTATTAAATTTTATTTGTATAACATTTATTTTTATATACACAATTATAGAGATTTACATGAAAATCACTGCGTAGTCAAATTGGTGTTGTCAAATAGCGTTTTTGTTATATAATTTACCATATTAGATAAGTAATACGTAACACACATTTCAGGGTGGCTATGTCCTGTCATTTTACAAAATCGACAATTTTATATTTTTGAAAACTCCGACTAAAAGACTTGGATAATAAAAAGATAACTATTTCTAACCTTTTTTTTTTTTATAACGAAGTTTTATACAGGGTTATATATCATTTAACACATAACATGAGCAATTCCATACATTTCTGAAATTATCCTGTGCATACTATCCACTTTTCTTATAAGTTTGGTATAGTTGGTGGTAGACTGAATTACAGCATAACGGCATTTTACCAGTCAATAGAAATCAGGCAGATTAATATTCTAAAAAAAAATTAATGCCTTAACTTTCACAGCACATAGCTTGGTGAATTTCGAAGCTATTAACATCATTTAATAGTCAAAGAAAGTTTAGATCTTAAGCTTTCTTTTGGCTATTATATGATAATAATAGCTTCAAAATTCATCGAGCTATGAGCTGGGAAAGTTCTTAGAACGTTAATCTACCTGATTTCTATTGACGGCAGCCCATATGGTAGAATTAATTATGTCATAGTATCTAACCGTAGCACTAGGGTGTTACCAAAAATCAAATTTTTTGGTCAAGTGTAATGTCAAAAAGTTTTCAGGGTAATCTTATACTATATATTAAAGGAGTATCGTCCATCAAAAGTTACGTTTTGATGTCAACTACATTTAATGCAGGTTTTATTCTACGTATAAGCATTAAATATAAACGTATCGGTACGTGCCAATGAGAAATTGCCAAGAAATTCGAGCATTTGAATTAAGGTGGCTTGAATATATCTTAAAATTACATGATCCTGAACCTTAAATAATTTGTATAGCTTACATGACTGATATGATTTGCCAGGTTAGCATTTGCTTTAAATTATACAGTGCGTACTGTATTTAGCCACAGATGTATGTACATACATACTTATGGTTTTCTGAAATGATATACCAGGAACGAAGTTCATGAACTTAGTTAAGTTATGAATATTGGCAATTTAATTTCATTACAATCTGTGAGTATAAATAACTTTCATAATTTAAGTATCTAAAATAGCTATTAACAATTTTTACTTTTAATTAACTTATTTGTAATAAAGCCATTTGAAGTGAATTTTCGTTTAAAGATCCTACCTGAATTCTTCTTAAATTAAACAAATAAATCAGTCAATATAATGGTCAGCTTGGCAATTGGAATACATTAGGGATTTTCAATATACTATATTTTAATATTTCAAAGTATTTAAAATTTTTTTTTATCTTAGATAACCCAGCCCAAGTTTATTAAATTTTACAATTGTAGAAGTATATTTACAAAAGAAAAATAATGTTTTTATAATGAGGCATGGTGTCTAGATATGGTTATTGCACTGATGTTTATCTATTAAGGTTTTGCATAAGGTATTAATCAAATGCTTGTCAAGGTATAACTCAGGACTCAGCTACCTATTTTATAATCTAATCCTTCTAAACAAAACTTCCTTTTTGAGCTTCTCATGTAGAAGAATAAAAAAGGTGTAAGATTAAATGAGCAAAACTACACTATCTAAATAACAAACCCAAATAAAACCAGCATTACAACCAAAAAAAAAATAAAGGAAACAAAAACAAAGTAAGGAAAAAAGACATGAAGGTGCTATTAAGTAATACACAATGATAAAAATTATATAATACTGTATAAGGCAAATCTTATTATAGTATTATATATACATAAAAGAAAAGAAATATTATGTCTAAATTTTTTGCTAGAGTAAGAAATTTTTCATGTGCCCACCAAAATTCTAACATGTTATTCACAGTGTTGGGCTGAACATTGAACTGGACATTGGACTATTTATGTCCAGTCCAGTCCAATCCATTGGACTAGAAGAAGTTAGACATTGAACATTGTATAACATTAAATTAGTATATAGTTATGTGAATATTGGCCAATCAAATTATAAAGTTTTGTGCTATTATGCTTGATCTATTATATTATACTTTTGATATATAGATAAAATTCAAATAATTTGACAATTTAAAAATTAACTATAGTTACTATAAGAAACTACCAATTTTTGTAATTGTAATATATGAAATTAGAATCAGTTTAATTAATAGTAATAATAATTATTATAAAATTACTACATATATATAGTAGAGCTTTGATTTAAATTTGACAATTTGGATTGATCCTTTAATCCAAATAAATTTAGATATTTTGATTAGAGATTTTTAAGAGTAGAGAATACGTAGATTACTTATCATATGATTTTGGTAGTACAAATAATTTTATATAGAAATTAGAAATATGCTACTAATAAAACTTTTTATAATAACATTAATTTTTTTAAAAGTTTTGTAATTTGTAGATTAAAACATGCTTTTTCTAATAATATAAATTTTAATAATAAAATATTTTTAAAAAAATATACTTGTATATATGGTAAAGTTCTCCATAGTCAATCCAAATTCTCTGTAGTTACTCAAAATAGTTAATTTTGATTGGTTACATCATATGATTATCATATGATTTTTTGTAAACAAATAGTAATGCCCAATCTTCAAGTACATGTTTCTCAGTAAATATTTAACCAATATTACTGATTTACTACTGTTAGAATCAGAAAAGTCTATTCTATATCCTTTATTATGAATTTAAAATCATTTGCTTAATAAAAATTTTCTTAATTTTAAAAAGAAAAAAATTGTACTACCAAAATCATATGATAGATGATCTATATATCCTCTACTCTTAATTAAATTGGTTAAAGAACTTGAATAACAAACCTAAAGATATGCTTAAAAGCTACATCAGCAAAAATATATATGCGTAAACTTGCGCAAGTTTTTACGGTATGTAAGAAAATCGTAAACTTACGTAAAATTTAGAGTAATACTATGTAAGTTTTACAATGTGTAAGAAAATTGTAAATTTATGTAAAAATTTTATGTAAATTTATGATTTTTTTATGCACTGTAAAACTTGCATAGTTTTACGTAGTGTTTTGACCCGAGAACAAAATCATCAATTGATTACCTGAGCCGGTTTACCTGATTCTAATTGGGTTAACCGGAATTATTTCGGTTAACTCAGTTGACTTGAGTTATCCAGCAACCGGCCAGAATTTCTAATCGGTTAATTCGGTTGACCAAAATTATCAAGCAACCAGATAAGAATTTCTAATTGGTTAATTCAGTTAACCCGAGTTATCCATCCGGCTTAGCTGGGTCAACCGGAACATAATTTAAAAGTTTACCAATAATTCATATAATTTTACAAAAAAAATATATTAAAAAAATAGAACTTTAATATGACAAATGTCAAGTATTGTTTTAGGCCAGCAATAGCAAATCCAAAATTATTAACAATAAAAATACAAATATTTAATTGAGAATTCAGCAAATTCAGCAAATTCAGTAAATTTAGCAAATGCACCACAAAATTTACCAAATTTCCGCAATTACAGAAAAATTATCAACTCGTGTTACTGAGTTACAATTCTGGATAATGAATCAATTGCAATTGTTGATCGAAGGTCAGTAAGTAATTTGAGCGAACATTTAGTAAGTTATATTAAAAAATAATTTGAGCAAAAGCGTATTATTTAACTCCCTGCTACCATGCGAACCTTGTTACCATTTTTGTAATCGGTTAACTGTATACCTGATTATGTCAGATTAACTGGTTACCCGACTATCAACCGATTATATCAGATTAACCGATTAAGCATTTTATTCAATCGGTTAACCGGATTTCTTTTGGTTTGGTTTAGTTACCCGATTATAGACCAACCGGGTCAAATCACTGGTTTTACGCTAAACCTTTTACGTAAGTTTACGATTTTCTTATATATTGTAAAAACTTGTGAAAGTTTACGCTAAATTTTTTACAATTTTTTTATGAACTGTAAGAAATCGTAAATTTACGCTAAATTTCTTACATAAATATTTGAACCCTTTCGAAATATTTTAGAATCAGAAAACAAGCTAGATCTAGATCTGTAACCTGGATCGTGCATTGGACTAATTTTTCAAAATAGTTCGATGAAGTTCAAATTCTGTACTACAAGATCAAATTAGATCTTTTGTTTATAATTAGATCTTCTATTTTGTTTTTTTTACTTTTTTGTTTTTCATTTTTTGTTTTCGTTTGTTTTTTTGTTTTCGTTTGTTTTTTGTTTTTGTTTGTTTTTTTCATTTTTTTTTATTTATTTTTTTTTAATTATTTTATTTTATTTTATTTCGGCACTTTACAAGAAAAACAACCAACTTTTCGAAACCTTGCACATGCCAACTATGCTTCTGACACTTTTAAGAACACAACCCAGCAATTTCTAAATTTTTAAGAACGCTTCTTTAGAGAAATGGCACAAGTTTTCGCAAGCGTTCGCAAGTTTTTGCAAGTTTTTGCAAGTTCTTGCAAGATTTCGCTTCATTTATTTTTTCGTTTCATGGTTTTTGTTTTTGTTTTTTTGGTTTATTTAAAATTTTTATTAATTTATTTTATTTTGGCACTTTGTGAGAAAAACAAACAACATTCGAAACATTGCGTATTTCAACTACGACTTTCGACACTTTCAAGAACACATACCAGCAATTTCTAAATCTTCAAAAACGCTTCTTTAGAGAAATGGTTGCAAGTTTTCACAAGTTTTCGCAAGCTTTTGCAAGTTTTTGCAAGTTCTTGCAAGGTTTCGTTTTATTTATTTTTTCATTTCGTGATTTTTATTTTTGTTTTTTTGGTTTATTTTTAAAATTTTTTTATTAATTTATTTTATTTTGGCACTTTGCGAGAAAAACAACAACTTTTCGAAACCTTGCGCATGCCAACTACGACTTCCGACACTTTCAAGAACACACCCTAGCAATTTTTAAATTTTCAAGAATGCTTCTTTAAAGAAATAGGCGCAAGTTATCGCAAGTTTTTGCTGGTTTTTGCAAGTTCTTGCAAGGTTTCGCTTTATTTTTTTTTTTGTTTTGTGTTTTTTGTTTTTGTTTTTTTAGTTTATTTTTAAATTTTTTTATTAATTTATTTTATTTTGGCACTTTGCGAGAAAAACAACAACTTTTCGAAACCTTGCGTATACCAACTACAACTTCCAATACTTTCAAAAACAATAGAAAACAAAGAAGCAAAGATAATAGCTAACTGTAGGGTGAGCGAAAATAAGTGTGTAGGGCTAGTTTTTTGTATATAGTAATAGAATTAGAAGCGACGAAGTGCGAAAGTAGTTTAAAATATTTGTAATAATACAAAAATAATACGAAAATATGTAATAAAGTATGTAATATTAATTAAAAATGTATTTTTAATAAATGTAAAATATAATATATAATAATAATAAATAAAAAAATAAAAATTTTATATTAAATTGCAAAACCATGCGAAATATTGCGAAACTCTGTAAAAAAGCATGATTATATGAATATGTATATTGTTTATTTATTTTTTAAAAAATTTTAAAAATTTGCGAAAATTTGCAAAATATTGCAAAACAATGCGAAAATATTACAAAATATGCGAAAATATTACTTCTGCGATCCTGCAACCCCAAAGGGTCATTTTTTATTTGCATTGTATCAAAAATTTTTGAAATATTACGGCAATAACTTACGCAAGATTACGTATATATAATTCACTGTTGTACTATAGCATAAACTTACGTAATTATTACCCCTACGTAATACTCTGAACTAATTGTAAGATTTTCGCAAGTTTACACTCACGTAAAAACTTGCAGAGGTTTACGCATATTTTTTTGCTGATGTAACATTAAATACATATAATCTAATGCAGAATCTTTTAATAAAATCTATGTCAAAAATAGAATTGAAGCACTATATTATAATTTATTAATAATTGTTAATTCTAAAGTTATATATTAAATAGAATTCTTTTATTACTCAGATTTATATAGAATTCTATTGCAATTTAAAATTAATTTTAAAATTTTTTATTACTAGATTTAAATAGAATTTTGTTGTAGCTTATATAATAAATAATTTTAAAAATTTTAATAAATAGTTGGAAATATTGGACCTGGACTATGTCCAAGCATATGTCCAATGTTCAGTCCAGTCCAATCATATTAAAATTAGATGGACATATGGGGCTGTTGCAGTAGAAAGGGCCCAAACTCCCCTAACAATCAAATTTGAGTTCTTTCAAGATTCGGATTAATCTTGAAGTGAGCTATACTTTTCAATTTCAAATGGAAATTGGTTTGCATAATAAAAAATCAAGATATTTTAAAAAAACATTTTTAGAAGACTTGTATGTTACAAGATTACCTGATATGATCAACCAATCAAATCGCATAATTTTTGATTGACCCGGATCAGTCCGAAAAAATAAATATGATTTTCGCAAAATTATATATTTCTGAGTTTCGGCCCTTTCTACTGCAATGGCCCCATATGTCCAATGCCAGTGCTGTTTTACTATAGAATCCAAATATCATCTCAACTTTTCAATCCTTACTAATCTTTTTACTAATCATCTCTATTAAGCGAGGTTTGTTATATTTGGTAAGTGGATAAGCCAAGGCTTTGGTCATCATTACTTTGGGTAACTTCTTATTACAAACAGCTACAGTATCCACAGTATATGAAAACAACAACCATGGCTATCTTAGTATATCAAGAAGCAGCTAAACAGAGTAATAGTACTATTATGTATACAAGAAATACAGACAAAAGATTATACTACTATGATATTTAGTAAATAATTATTAATTTATTTAGTAAAGTTGGGGATAAGAAAACAGTTAATTATGGATTATCCACAATTATAGAAAGCAGTTAATTATAGATCATCTACAATTATATTTTTTTGGAAACAAGACCTTTATTTTTTATACTTTTCATTATACATGAACTATTAATGCTGTTTTATCTATTTAATTAATTAAAATAGATTTAATTATTAAAAACTATGGGTGTGATAACTTAGGATGGTGTTAAGTTGTCACTCCCAAGCGACAGGTTGTAAGTTCAAATCCTACTTGGCGCTAGTTTTAGAAAATTATACCTGTATAACTGTGACTGATCCTTATCAATAGGTTGGGTTATGCAAAGACCTGTAACTTGGGTCATATCGTTAAAACAGGAGATCCTAGAAATAGGATCAGGTAATGCCTAGGAATCTGAAGATCAGATTGGAACTCATTTGAAAGACCCGAGTGGAGACTAGCCCGACTTTTGATGGTAATAAAGAACAGAGTTGGATTAGGTAACAGAACTAGAAAATCAAACGTTAGAGCTTTTCGGATATAGGCCTCACCAACTACACTACCGAAGTTATCATGTGTTATAGAATCATGGACCAAGAAAAAGGAGACCATAAGGCACATAAAGCCTGGCTAACTAATTCTTCTGAGTATGTGGATTGGGAGTTAAGGAATTCTGGGGTATAGCCTATGAAGATGAAGAGGTGAGGACCAGGGTCTGTGTAAACTTCACAAAGGCAGAGTAACAGTGCAGTTTAATGGTTTGCTCTACTGCTAGTATACAGGTAAAGCTGTAGCAGATGTTATCTATAATACTAGAGGTACTAAAGACAGTGATGTAGAACCTGCACCTCTGGAGCATTTTTGAACTAGATAGTATACGGGTTATATATATATGGGAGTTATGGTTGGCTTAAAATAATATATATTCTGACACATATCTAAAACCCTCTATCCAACTGGTAGAATATGCAAAAATAAAAAAATAATTATTAAAAACCAATAAATCCCTTTTAATGCTTTAATCCATTAAAATTAATAAATTGCTTTAATTTGTTAAAATCAAAATTAATAAAATTATTTAACCATGGGAAACTGCAATTGATCACTTAACATTTATCTTAACTGTCTATCTCAATTAGCATGTAGCATTGAACCATTTTGCTTTGCGGCCCTGCCAGACACTTTTGCAATAATGTGACCATCACATGGTGTGGCGTATTTAGATATCTTTCTCAGGATCGCTAACACTTTTTCACTATTATGTGACTGTGCCCAAAAAACTTTAAGTTTGTTTAAGTTAGAGTTAGGGTTTCTATAGAGCTTAATGTTAGCAAAAACCAATAGTAAAATTGCTCAAGGAATTTTTTTGTTAGGGCTCAAAAGATGATTTCTTATGCAAATTTTAGAAAAATAGGCAATTTTTGAAAAAGCAAATATTTGGTTTGATCTTTCACTTTATGTTATATTACACCTGATCTTGTTATTTTATTGGCCAAAAAACACATGATAGTGAAATTTTGATGGCGATGCTGGGGTGTTTATTGTTAAGGTTAGAGTTAGATTAGGGTTCGTGTATATATGCTTAGAAGGCCTCTATCTATATGTAAAATCGCATTCTAAAGATTTTTATATGGTTTTTAAGGCCGATTTAAACACTAGTTTTTGAGTATTTTCGCTCTTTTTTCTTTTTTTTTTTTCTTGTACATGTGTTTTGTTTTGATGTCGGACTGATCCGGGATGATCAAAGTTTACATTCTCTGATTGGTCAATTCTTATGTGCCAAGTCACATTACTGCAAAAGTTTCTAGACCTGTAGTGTTATCCGTGATAATAAAGAACTTTGTTTTAACTGAAAATTCTTAGCAGAAATTATTTTTAAAGAGAGTTATCATTCATCGCTAGTGCGATGCATCGCCACCTGCTTTGTAATCAATATCATAAGTTTCCGCCTTCTGATTGACCAATCGGGATACAGGATCAGGTGTAATGTAAAATCAAAGCGAAACAGCTATTTTTAAAAAATCGCTTCTAACTTAAAATTTTGACTATGAGAAAATATAATTTTTTCTTAGCAAAAAAAAATTCCTTGCGAAATTTTGGGTTAGGGAGGTAACCCTAACCCTAACCTGGCCGCTATTTGTTTTGTTTTGATTAATGTAAAATCAAAACAAAAATAATTGGTTGATCAGGGGTAGCGATGCATCGCACTAGCAATGAAAGATAAATGTCATTTTTAAAAAGTTATGCCCAATTTTTTGAAAAAATTCTACCAAAGTTTCAACTTTATGTTTAAGGTCTAATTTTTTTTCATTTTAACTAATGAAATTTAAATGATTTATAAGATGAATGTTCAAAATTTATATGTTAATAAAAATTCTAAGCGCAACTTATTATTCAACATTTAATAAATTGCTTATGAAAATTTCAAGATAATTTTAGGTTTTCAATAAGTTGATTTATTTTAAAATCGATTAATATATTCATAATAATAACGATAATTAAATTTGAGTAACATGAAAAAACTCATATTACATATAGTCTGTTCACGTAGTTCACCACCCTAATATGATGCTAACAGAATATTTGATATTGCGCAATTTATTAACGGTAATGGAGTGGAAAAGATGAACGCAAAGAATTCATTTATTATCAAAGCAGAAATGAGAAGCGCTGTTGGAACGTATAATGTTGGATATTGTTATCGAAATGGAATTGGAGTTGAAAAAAATGAACATAAGTTATTATCAACAATATGCTGAAATGTATAATGTTAAAGGGATAAATAATGTTGGTATTGTTATCGAAATGGGATTGGAATCGAAAAAGATGAACATATAGCATTTATTATCAACAAACTGCAGCAATGGACGATGCTGATGGAATATTTGAACTTGGTACCTTAATATCTAACTTGGAATTGGAACTGAAAAAGATGAACATAAAGCATTCATATGTTATAAAAAATCTGCTAGAATAAGTTCAACAGTTATACGGAGTTTTTCAATTTTTTAAATAGCTATTACTTTTTATCTAAGAGTTTTAAAAAAATCTGACCAGTAACTTTGTAGAGCTAAACCAGCTCTACATGCGTCCAAATAACTTTTCAAAATCTTATCACTATAAAGAGTTGATGCATTTTGAAAATTGAAATTTTATATATAAATTTATAAATTTACATATAAAATTTCAATTTTCAAAATGCATCAACTTTTTATAGTGATAAGATTTTGAAGATATTTGACATACATGTAGAGCTAATATAGCTCTACAAAGTTATCGGTCAGATTTTTTTAAAACCTCTTAGATAAAAAGTTATAGCTGTTTAAAAAATTGAAACACTCCGTGGACCGTTGAGCATAGGTTTCTTGCACCATAATTCTAATGGGATGCATCATTTTTGATATACTAAGAATAGTGGAGATCCCTCAGATCCCAAGTTATTTCTCGGATAGCGAAGATAATAAGTATCATAGTTATATTAGAGATATTAGTTATATCTGTTATCACGGTATATGAAAAAATAAGTATATAAGTGAAGCTACTTGCTTCGAATAACAGATAACTCAGACAGAGTACGACTCAGTTGAATCTTAATCTTCGAAATTAGAGTAGAAGTAATCGCTCTAGTAATTTCCCCGATAAGTAGAATTTGACATAATCCCGTGATCTCGATATAGAACCTTATTCACCCTAGTTACTCGGACCAAGTTTTTCACGCCTCCTTTCGAAGCCTATTACGTATAGTATTTGTAGAGAGTATTAGTGTGGTTTATTGCAACCCGTATTTCCTGATCCTGATTCCAGTCTCGCCCTTCACAACGTACCGATCAATAAGTATACATTATCCGGTAATTTATGACCATGATTGGTCCTGCTGAGTTTTAACTTGAATAAACATGATTACGTCGTAACACATGAAAAAATAACAAAAAGAAATTTTTTCATGATCATATGAGTTTGTCGGATAACCGGTTATAACCGCAAATGACCGGCCAACTGCGGTTATAACCGGTTGTACCATTACCGGTCTGAGACTTTTAGACCTATAAGCCATGCAAATCACAAGTTTATTAATATCTATACTATATATAAAGTTTGCCTCGAAAAAAATTTATTTATTTTAACTAATATTTACGTGCTAATGATACAGTAGTATTTAAAAATATCTAAATTCGTATTAAATAAATAAATATTTCATTAACTATTGATACTTTAATATGATACGAAAATTATATATTTTCATTAGGTACTAGGTTAACTTTTATTTCACTATTTTCACTATTATTAATTACTTTATTTGCATAAATACGAGCCAAATAATTATAAGTATCATACTCAAATAATTCTTTTTCTGATATTTTAGCCAACTCATCAAATTTTTCGCTAGAAATTTTCATTTGCTTTAATAAAGCAGGTTTAAAACTTGCATATGCAGTAACAAAATTACTGATGGCCTGTTAATATTGTATTATAAAAAAATTGTTTTTTAAGACTGGTTTTTTTTTTTAAAACATAAAACATGTAGTTTGTAAAATACATTACCACTTCACTAAGTTTAGTGTTATTAGACTTTATACCATAATGACATGGTTTTACTTCTTTCTTAATATTTTCTAATTGACCTAAGTTAGAGAATATATAATTACAGTATTAATGAATTATTATGATAATTTTACAATACATACTGTACAAATAAATTATAATATGTAATTAGATAAAGAAAAAACCTTGGTTTTGTACATGGCTGTCTAAATGTTCATATATATCATCATCTAAGCCATGTTGTTCAAATATTTCTACTTCTACATAATTATTTATTTCATTGAAAAGGCATGTAAGTAAAAGAATAAATCTATTAGATAACTTTAAGTACGTACCAGCATCATGGAAACGTTGAGTTGCTGGTCCTAAATTAAACAATTTAGAAGGTTCGCATAACTTGTTTATAAAATAAACAATAATGAATCATCGTAATTATTAATATGTAAACAAATTTAATATCAATTTTTTTTTAAATAAGCATACTTCTAAGAATCCACCCGGTTTTAAAACTCTAACCAACTCATTTATTAAATATGGCCATTTTTCTTTGGCACATCCAGTAATCATATATCGTTGAAATACAAAATCAAAAGTATTATTTTCGAATGGTAATCCATCG
Source organism: Gigaspora rosea (assembly GCA_003550325.1). Classification (NCBI taxonomy): domain Eukaryota; kingdom Fungi; phylum Glomeromycota; class Glomeromycetes; order Diversisporales; family Gigasporaceae; genus Gigaspora; species Gigaspora rosea. The sequence continues at coordinate 47,406 of QKWP01000414.1, forward strand.
AAAACATTTGCTTTAACAAATTTGAAATTTTTAGGTTTTATTTGTGTCGGCTGGAGTGGGGATATATCTATCCCAACAACCTCAAACAAAGGATATCTAGGAAAATATTAATAATTACAATGTAACTAAAAATAGGAAAAAAAACAATCTTCAATTATGCCTCAACATACGTGGTTGCCATATCAAATGACCATGATCCAGCGCCACACCTAAAATAGAATATAAATGTAAATCAAAAACGGCTGGTTTGTTTTTTTGTTGGATATAATGGGAAATTGAGTTTATGTGATAATTAAAGTATTCTAATTTGGGATCTCTTTAAAGGAATTAAATACTTTATGTAAAAAGTTTGCACAATTATTGTTTAAAGTTTTAAGTACGACAAAATTAATAGCATTTAAATGATTAAATTGAAATTTCGTAACAGAAAATTCGAAGAAAAATGAATAAATTTAATTGTAGACATTTTGAAATTCGAATTACAATAAATAAGAATTATAAACTTTCCATAACTTGTATCCATTGGGGACAATCATTTGATTTACATAAAAATAATTACATACCCAACATCGAGGATTTTGATATCTGGATTAGATAAAATATGTTTGATGGGGGCAGAAAAGTTGCTCTGCCAGATATACCTTAACAAGAAATGTTGTAAGTGTAGCCTATCTAATTCATCATCATCATTTGGTAAAGGATATGTCGCAGTTTCTACATTATGAAACCTTCTACCATCAATGTATCGAAATTCTGTCGAATTGTCAGTTTGTGTATTCTGTGAATCCATAGTCTCTGATTGTTCGCTTAATATAGAAGAGAAACATCCCATGTCAATGTTACTTTATAAGAATATAGTTACAAAATTCGATAAATGCTTCAACGTTTAAAAATTCCACAGCTGATAATGAAATTTATTTCAAGCGAACGTATTAGTAATCGATTATTTAGTTTTATTGGTTATTTATATATGCATCTTTGTCAGCTATTTGCGTAACTTGAGATACTCAATTTTTTTACGTAATCATAAATATTGCCGCGAACCAAATTACACAACAGCTAAATTATCAGAATGTGCAAAGTACGTATGTACGTATATTTGAACAAAAAATATCTTTGATAATGTTGGAAATTTGTTTAAACCAAATATAACTAGATATACTCAAAGAATATACACCAAAATTAGGTATCTTAGATTTTTGAGGTGTGAACAGAATTAGTAGCAATTGATAAAATGCTGTAATACTTAAGCTGTCACGAAAATTTTTACAATAGATTGTACAAAGTTTCGTTTATTTATCCTAAAGAATTCATCCACATGATATATTTGCACAGCCTACAGTAAAATATTCGGAATCCGTTTGATTAAGACAAAACTCGTAATTTTAAATGTTCGGAAATTTTTAAATTTATTTGGCAAATTTCATTTGCTGCAGGCTTTTAAATTCAACTTTAAAATAATTTTTTAAATAAAAAAGCAGGTATATTATTTACTGCATAATTTTGTACACTCTACACAACGTTGTTGCACTAAAACAAGGAACAAGCACCAGTAAATTATATTCAAAGTTCTGAAGATTTTAAATTCTAACGATTTGGAAATGTGTCATTTATTACATAATTTCTTTTTTACTGGAAGACAAAGACAAACCTCTCTTCCATAGGTGACAAAACAGCAACCTATCATAACATTTAAAAGATGCCTGATTGATTGAACATAAGATTGTTGTTCTTTTTCTTTCATAATTTATATATTAGTTCAATAAAAAGATTTTTTTTTTTGTTTGTTTGTTTGCATTATCATATTTACCTATTTCTTAATTTTGTTTCTGGATCATGTATCCTACGTTCCCGATTAAGGCGATGACTGCTGAACCAGGAGGTTTCTGATAAGTCTGACGAAGGTAACTTATAAAAAAATCTTACCGGCTTTAGATTCATGAAATGTAATGCGAAAAATTAATTTTATATTCTTGTTGATTTATTATATAGTACGATCAGCTTTTTTGTATAATAACGAACCAAATGATAATAGAAGAAACTTACCACATTTTCAAATGGACAGATGGAACTTGATAACAAAATGCAAGTAATTTTGAAAAAAATTTAAATTTTTAATTTTGAAGTCAACTGTAATTTAATAATTTATTGTTGAATTGATTCATCAGAGGTTTCGTCAATTGTCAAGGTTTCGTCAAACGTTAAAATTGACGAAAACTTTCGTCATAGCTTTGTCAGACATTATTTCAATATATAGATGTGATAAGCTGCTTCTTTTCGCGAAAATTACGGAATAAACATTGAAAACAGTAAACTTAACTTTAGCAAATCATAATGCAATAATTCTATATTGTGTAATCTATATTGTTAGGGGACTGATATTTCTATTATATTTCCACACCCTCATGTAGATCGCTTTTTTTAAAAACTTTGATCGAAGGTATCTTGACAACCACTAATAAAATTCGATGGTTATTTTTTTTTTATTTTAATTCTACAGGTTTGTAGAATTCGAAAAAAAAAAAAATTCATCAAATTTGGTCGAGATACCTTCGATCAAAGTTAGATGCAAATTTGTCGTGGTTATTATTTTGATGAAATTTCCCTATAAGAAAAGTGGTACGGGTTGTGGTACGGGTTGGTGTCGGGAATGCTCGAAATGGCACGGATCTTGTGGCACATACAGGAACGTTTACGGAATGGCACGGACATTACGGCACGTAATATCATGTCATATTCCACGGTCCCTAATGTTCTCCCGTCGAACATTTCTGATGATATTTTTATGATGATGTAATACTGTGAAGATATCAAAAATTTTTACACGGTATGACATCATCATTAAAAATTTTAATCAGAAACGTTACGAGCATAGGAACCGTGAAATATATCAGATATTACACGTGCGCCGTGAACATCATGTGTTACCACGGCTTCGCCGTGCTAACTCATGATATTCACAACAGCCCGTGTAATATCTATTACATATGAAATGGCACGTTCATATGTACGTTACACACGTGTTGGCTCGTTTGTGGAGAGCGAAAGATCAGTAAAGGATTTTTTTTTAAAAAAGAGTGATATCTCATGATTTCACTGATGAAGCTTTCCTGTGTGTCTTAACAAAAAAAATCCCTTACAAAATTTTGCTTCATATGCAGTTAGCTTGTTCATCTTATATTGATTACTTATGTAATTTATGTTTTAATAGTTAATCCACATCGTTATCACGGTGGCACGTCATTACCCATGGGCACGGGCATACGGTCCCACACGGTCCACGGAATCCGTACCAATTCGGACCATACCCGTACAAATCCAGATATTGACCCGTGCCACAAATGCCCGTGCCTATCCGACGCAACCCGTGTCGATCAGGTCCAATTTTCTTATAGGGATGGACTAGGAAACCCACTTCTGCCCTATGAAAACTCGATACACGGAAATGCATGCATAATACGAAATTGTATGCGGGTAAGCACGGGTTTCATAATCAATGCACGGAAACTGCATGGAAACTGATCGTACATAAAATTTAATACACGTTATCACACGAAAAATTGAAATCTGTGCACCATCGTGCATAGTATTATATCCATATATTGACGTGCATTAATCTTAATGATCACATAATTTCTGTGCACTAACGTGCGCAATCATTAAGTTTCTTAACGATTATAATTTTCGTGCACTGACGTGTACAATCATTAAGGTTCTTAAATGATCATAATTTTTGTGCACTGACGTGCACAATCATTAAGATTCTTAACGATCATAATTATAACTTTCGCGCTCTGACATGCATAATCGTTAAGATTCTTAATGATCATAATTTCAGTGCACTGTCGTCACGATCAGGTTGGCATGAATGGAATTCGGACAATGGAAATCTGTCCGATATCCATTGTCCGAATGTCCGATCAAAAGCAATGGACATAGGATTGGACATATAAGATAACTTTCTCGTAATTGGGTAATCACATGATATTAAATCGCTTCATATGATTAGTCATTTACCGGTAATTTAACATGTGACAATTAACCAATAAATTGCAATAATAAAAAGGTTTCTTATACCCACTTTTATTTATTAAGCATTGTGTTATAGAACTTCATAAATAAAGCTATACTTTTATTAATAAACCAACTCTTTTTAGCAAATAATCGTGTACATATGTTTATTATGATGTAGTTCTTTTGAGTTGATTTCGAAATTATATGTTAACAATCTTAAAATTTTATTAAATGAAGCCATCATTTGAAAGATTAGTATGTACGTATGTACGATAATATGATGCGCAATTTTTTTTACAATAATCATTATGTGTTACGATTAATTAAATGATAAGGGATGGTGCACGTTCCATTCAATCCGTTTAAATTTTGTTTAAGTTTAGAAACATTTCATAATGTGATCGACTTGTGGAAAATTTGTTTGTTTTTATATAAATGGTTTGAAAAAGGTTCTATTTCCATATATATATGCTTTTAAGGGATAATTTCCAACTAAAAATAAAAATAAAAATAATCAATAAACGTATGTACACTAAATTGATCTATATCACCTTGGTCATGTGCAAATCAGCATCAGACATATTACCGGACATTGGAAAATTGTCTGAATTGTCCTATGCAACGTGATCGGAATTGTCCAGTGACAACCATAGCTGCGCCACATCGTACATCGGAATTGCATAGGACAATTCAGAAATGTCCGATATCCGATAAAAAACCACTGGATATATAGCTTGCACAACCCTTGCTTGGTACAGTACTAAATTTGGATTATCGTTCTTAAAGCTTCTTTGATCAGCAAAATTGCCCATATTTTTTTATTTTTTATTTTTTATTTTTTTTTGCAATAAATTTAAATTTCTTGCTTACAAATAAAAATTTCCAAGATTTCTCTCATATTTCCATTTTTCTGAGACTATTTCTTGTAATACAAAAGAGCTGGTCGTTTGTATAGCTGAAATAATTGTGAAAATCTTAAAATTTTTTTTCGAGTCATAAAAAGCCATTAATAAAAACTGACATTATTATTGTTCGATCAATTGATTTTATTTATATGAAAAAAACATAACAGGAATTTGTTTGTCATCACTAACAGGTTCTATGTCAAATATCTATCACAATTAGTCGACTATATCATATCATAACCAACAACACCATTGCATTGGTAAAATGCAATCTTATCTTTCTTACTGTTCAGAACTATATGGGTACACTTGCTTCCCTTATCCATTCTAGTAATTCATACTTAAGCAATCATATACAATCCATATTAACCTTAAAAATACCTGCATCTAACAAGCTAACACGATCAATTGAACACGTGGACCATAAAGTCATCTGATATCGCTTCATTGACAAGCTCTTCAAAAAATATCTTTTTTTGAAACTGTAATTGAATAATATTTTGGTTCGTACACGATTTATACTCTTAAATTTTAACTGAACAATAACAGAAGTCTTGTTTTTTTTCTTTTTTTTTTATCTGGGGTTTTGCTGACTATGAACCCTTTTTGAACCGAAACTTAAATATTTGATTATAAAAAGTTACAATAAACTGATTATTGTTTTTCAAATTATTGTAACCACCTGATAATGATAAGTTTCTTTAAACCTGCAATACATACTATTTATATATACAGTATTTTGAACCGAAATTACAATAAGAGAGTTAAAATTTTCGATTTCTAACATAATAAATGTCTTTTTAACGCTGCACTAGCTTAATTCCTTATATTTATTTATGTGAATCAGAGGAAAACTCTGTTTTTATTATTATAGAAAACTTGTGTTTATATACTAATATATTACACATTGAAATTTTTTCTAGCACACAACATGTTATCTAGCACGTTGACATGCTAAACATAGATCAAATTCTAAGCATTACACATTAAGCGTTATTCCAAACAGGTCCGTATTATTTCACCGAAAATCGACATCCCATTTTACTACAAATTTATTCACCGACAAGTTCATTTACCGACAGCACCGAAGCTCATTTCACTAACAAGTTTTTTTCTAAAAAGCACACTAACTTTAACACTAATTCTACACTGACCCTAACGAAAATGACCAGAATTACTATGTTGGTGAAATGAGCTTCGGTGAAATAAACAGTCGGTAAAATGAACTTGTCGGTGAATAATTTGTCGGTGAAATGGCGTGTCTATGAAGTGATTTTCGGTGAAATGATTGCCACCCATTCTGAACATTCGAATAAGGTACTTTTTATCTAGATATGCACGTAGCGTTGCAGTGTTGGACTATGACATATATGACCAATATGGTCTATATGACTAGTCATAGATCATTTAGTCATTTTGCAAGTATATATGATCTATGACAAATATGATCTATATGACCAGTCATAGATCATGCAGATATATATGATCTATGACTTTTGGTTATATAGATAACTAGTACCATATGTGTCCGAAAATAGGCTACCACCTAAAATAAGCTATCCCACTCTTTTGGTCAAAAAACTTAAAAACGTCTTTGACCTGAAAATAAGTTACCCACGATCGGCAATAGTCGCTACATAGCAAAGTCAAAATTCTACTATGTAAATCGATTATCTTCGCTTAAGTAAACTTATTTGGGAGATCAAAATACACACACCATATAATTTTTTAACAAGATTGAAAAGCATTTTATTATTTGACTTTTAATTTTTACCTTTGACGAAAAAATTAAAAATTGTTAAAAAATATATTCAACGAATGTAAAAATTAAAAGTTAAATAATAAAATCTTCTCCAATTTGTATAAAAATTTTAGAGAATGTGTATTTTAATCTCCTGAACATATTTACTTAAGCACTTATGATCGATTTACATGTAAAATTTGGACTTTACTATGTAGTACCTACTTGCGATCTCTTTCACCCGAAAATAAAGGTTATGGTATGATTTCCTGAAAACCATTTCCCTAACATGCCATTTACCCGACATCACACAGGTGACAATTTGCTAAAAATATATATCCACAACTAACAAAATGCTAATCTTAACCCTATGTGATGTCGGGAAAATAGTTTTTGGGTTCGGGAAAATGAGAATCAACGGAAAACAATCTACCCAGTAACTTTTTGCCAAAAAAAAGGTAGCTTATTTTCAGATACATACGGAATGTAATGCTGTATTAGGTAGTGTGTAATTATATAAACGATATTAAATATTTGCTATTTTTATAAGTTAAAAGATCGAGAGCAATTTGTATACATTTTTTTTTTTAAGATTACTTATCATATGACTATTAATCATACATAATAAAATTATAAATAATCATATCGATCATATGACATGTCATATGATTTTAATCATATGATTTATGATTTAACGACTATATGATTATGATTATTTAAAAAAAATTTATATGACATTTAAATTGGCCAACACTGTAGTGTTGGGGTGTTCGATGTACTATGTAAATCAAGACTGGGTATGGTATGGTATATTAAAAGGTTATTAATGAATTTTTTAGATAACGTAGTCATTAAATATCATAATTATTAAAATTTTTAAATAGATGCACAGTCCTAACTGTTTGATAGTTTCAAAATGAAATTTTGCCGATACCAGCATTATGTCTTAACAAACAAAAATATAGAGCCATTTCTTTAAAACAAGAAACTAAATTAAATCTTTACCTTTTGAGGAAAAAAAGAAAAGTAGATTAAAAAGTTTTCATATTTAAATAAAAGAAATGCAAGAAATGTCACTATAGCTTTGCTTGTAGGCAGGATTGGCAATTTTACCGGCCAAACATTTTTTGGCCGGCCAAAAAATGGCCAATTCGGCCAAATTCATATGTTTTTTGGCCGAAAAGGCCAACAAATTTGGTTTGGCCGGTAAAATTGCCAACACTGCTTGTAGGGACGTAATCCTGGTCTCAGTGAAATTTCAGTCCAAGCTATCAAACAGTCAGGACTGTGCATCTATTTAAAATTTTAATAATTATGATATTTAATTACTACGTTATCTAAAAAATTCATTAATAACCTTTTACTATATACCATACATAGTTTTGATTTACATAATACATCGGACACCCCAACGTAGCGTGCTAACACTTAACTTGCTATCACATTAGCGTGCTAGATTATTTAACTAAAAGGTAAATCATATGGAAATAGTTATAAACAACAGGTTTTCCACCTCGAAATTAGCTAACATTTAATACATTATACAAAAATGGAAATAAAATTGTTTATACTAATGAAGAAAAAGACAAACTAATAGAATTCTTATTGCATCTTTGATTAAGTATTTCAATATTATAATATAATTCTTTTGCAATCATATTGTTAAGTTGAAATGACTCTTGGGAAATTTGAACCGCTAATGTCACAAATTTCGAATTTGTGACAATATTCGTACATACGCATGTATGTACAGTACAAATATGATCGTTATACGCACCAGAAATACGTATAAAACGGATATCATGGCTTTTGCAGGATAACTTGATTTAAGCGTAATATGCATCGAAACCGTATCTTTTAAGGAGCTTGACACACGTTGTCCTCTTTATAGAGGGTAATAGATATTAAGATCGTTTGAAAATGAAGCTTCGTTTAACGTTATCCCTCCTCCATCTCCTGAGTTTTCTCCCAAAAATTAAACAAACAGAAGTGACAGATTGATCGATATAACAGCTTGCGGGGGGGGGGGGTTTTTCGCTTACATCCAGGAGTTCACAGCATACTATGTTTAATTTTTATGTTTGTTTAATTTTTTTTCTCTCCCTCCTGTAAATACGAAAAAAAAAATAACAAACGAAGGTTCAATTTCAAACTGCCTAGGATATAATAAAAAATAACTGAAAATTTAATACTTATAGGTTTACCATTAATAATATTTGTGGCGGCTTATGCTGAAACTGACTTATGCTGAAATTTGGGGTCTCTATTTAAATCTATAAAACCTACTAAAATCCACATATACTCTTTTATTAATAACCCTAACCCTAAACCCTAACCAAACTATATAATAAAACAGTACCCCTGAAAAAGTCCTCTAAAATTTTATAACTTCATAATAAAATAACTTAAATTTTAAGCATAAGCCAATTTCAGCATAAGCTGCCACAATATTTTTTTTTAATTTATAAACCACAATCATTTTTATCCACATCGGATACATCAACTATACCGGCTTCAAAACCGATTATATGCTTATTATGCTTTTGCACAACAAAGTTTCCTTTACAATTATTACTACAGTATTAAAAAGGTATTTAAATCCAATTATAGCAAGTTAATTACTAAATATGAAATTATAAATTAGATAAATTATGTTGATTTTAGTGTTGTACTCCAAATTAGAATTATCCTAATTCAGAATCAAGAAGTCGCGGATGCGAATTTTGTAATTTTAGCCTGAATAAAATTAATTCGATTGTTTTCTAATGACGGCAGTCTATATCTATTATTCTCATTGTTATTGAAAAACAACTAAATACTTTATTAGCTGGAGATAATATATTATATTTTAGATCAAAATAAATTTATTATATTTTAAATTAAAATAAATTTAATTATCTTAAGAGTAAAATGAATTGAAGTTTGACTTAGATTTCGATCATCGATTCTAAATCGATTACCGGTATGTATCAGTATTAGATTGGTCGATCCTTGTATGACAATCGAGTCAAACCAAGCTGCTCTGGCTATTAAAAATGAACCGGTTTGTAGCCAAAACAAATAGGTGATCCATATTTAGATTTATACAAAGTTTTATAGGATCTTATAGCATTACTGCACCAGGCGTTACGGCATTACAATACCGTAATTAATTCTACAACCAACTATTCTAACCCTATAAGAAAAGTGGGTGATATGTACATGATAATTTCAGAAATGTGTGGAATAGCTAATGTTTGTGATATGTTTTACTATAATGAACTATCATATTATATATAAACTTCAACTAAGAATGTTTATAAAGAAAGTTTAGAACTAGTTATCTTTTTATATACAATATTAGTTAAGGCTTTTATTCGAAATTTCAAAAGTATAAATTTTTGATTTGTTTAACTTAGAAAACCTTAGACATGCATTTAAGCTCTCCCTGAAATGTTATTACTTTATGTCCTAATATAGACAATTATATAGTGCAGTTCATCTAATGACTACTAGATGATTTGCACCATAGAAATAATATAAACCTTCCATAAATGTTACTGTATTGTTGTGCAAATTAAACCAGTGCATCAAAATTAATTGGAGTATATAATAAAGTAGTACAGTACAGAAACGCAAGGACATATAGAAATAATGATAGTACATATGGTTTTTAAAAGAAAAAATTCTTTGAAACAAAGATATTTTTCCATAACTCTAACACAAAAAAAGCTCATGAACAATATTTTCCTTCACGTACGTACGTACCATCAAAAAATTTAACACAAATTCGTACGTCATTCTGAATCTATACTATCGTATAGTACCATTTTACTGAATACTCAATTAATGGATAAATGGATTTTTTAAAATAATATAAATTTCTGATGATTTCATTCCTATGATACGATATTATAATAATATTATTGATCGGAATTAAATATTTTTAAAAACAATAAAAAGCATTGTTGTTAGTTAAAAAAAGTAAATAGGATTTCATGAAAAATGGTTTGTTAACTGATTACTTAAATTAAAATATTTATTATTATTTCTCGTCATTGGGCCTATTCCTTCATTTTGAACGAGAAGGTTCCATGGCCAACAATACATTTGTGTCAGTCGCAGGATGTCACGTGAACAGAATTTTTCAAGCATAACATTTGCGGACGGGAATAACTGGAACAATGTTGAGCAGAAAATGAATCATCAGGTTACTCAAATACCATTTCGTCATGAGACTCGTAATAATGTCCCGCCTTGTGGCTTTCACAAGTGGACCAATGACAATGTTCGATTCCGATTTGACGAAGGAATTTTTTATGATGCATCGGAGTTTGAAAGTTAAAAAATTCGTAAAAGCATTTCCAGAATTTGAGCATATGCTCATAATTACTTATTATCTTTGGAAAATTTTTTATTTGCAAGGAATAACTGTTTTCGGAGTTGATTTCACCATTACAACGTAAATGTTTAACGGTTTGGACGCATGCTGGAATATTTTTGAAGCAGACATACTTGCTTCAAAACTTTATAAAAGAGATGTCCTGAGGATCTGAAGTTTAAAAAGCAAATTATCCATTTATTTCTCGGACTTAGAAATATAACACTGCCCTGCACATACAGTATAAGGTAATTAAAAAGGTGTAATTTTGTATATCTTTTTTTTGAATCATGTCCGTCATTTTAATAGTCTAATTAATGCTATTATCTTTCAGAAAGATTATTTTCTATAACCAACGATGGCGAATATTCCTATATTTGAAATATCTCAAGCTATTTTCAATACGCAAAACATACATCAATCAGATCCTCTAATAGTGACTGAATTTGCACATCAATGGAATAAACCTCGATACCTAACCGGATACGAGGCTTTGATGCTTAAAATTACACCAATCTGTATCAATGTTCACAATATTTCAGATCCAATTATTATTGATGAAATTGCTCGCTGTATTTGGGAACATTTCACTAAACCCGATCAACGAGATCAGCATACCAATATAGCATTTAGAGTAAACGAGCTTAGGGCAATGGATCCTCAAACTTTTGGAATAGTTAATGACCAAGGTTCGATGAGAAGCCATGGCATTTCAATTGAAGCTGATGACGATTCTGCTGATGATTCAAAAATTCCTTACATTCCACATAATGATATGTCAGATATGCTCATTAATGGAATTAATCATAATGAAAAAAATCAGCTCTCAGATTTTGGTTGGAACTAGATTTATACTGGATTTATATTCCAAATGATCGAAGAATTCTTTTTTTATAGTTATAGATGCTAAATTTGGTTGGATTATTTTGTTGAAATGTTTAATTATATATAAGTCTATATTTTTTTTTAAGATTTTATAACCATCTCCCATAAGACATAAGCTAAAAATTAAAAATTACTTTATAAGAGCGCCTATTTTAAAAACAATTATTATGAAATTAACTAATTTATTTCTTTAAGCTTATGTTCAAGTTCAACATGATTTTAAGAGATTTTAACACATGAACAGAAATGATAGACTATGGGAAAACTAAATTATCATCAGAATTATAAATTAACTTTAACCTATTAAAAATATTGCTAAATATTATAACTAAATTTATTTTTATATTTTCTTTATGATCTATAGTGTATTTTGTATAAAAAAAATTTAATAATCTATTATTTTTCCGAACCTGAACATATGCATTGTACATGTGTTTCTGGTTTAACATGCTGTTATTATTAAAAAGTTATTCTCGTAATGAACGTTTTAAAAAAGAATCTTAATTTATATAATGTCGTTTGTAAGTCAGGAATTAAAATTTGCCTCAATTTTGTATATATTTAAGTTCATTTTTTTCGGGATAAACTATTTTTGCCTAATATTAAAAGGGGGTTCGTATTATTTCGCCGACAATCACTTCACCGACATAACATTTCACCGACAAATACTCACCGACAAGTTCATTTTACCGACAGTTTGTTTCACCGAAGTTCATTTCACCGACAAATTTTGTTTCAAAAAGCACCCTAACTTTAGCCCTAATTCTACCTAATTCTACCCTGACCCTAAGAAAATGACCAGAATTACTTTGTCGGTGAAATGAGCTTCGGTGAAATAAACTGTCGGTAAAATGAACTTGTCTGTTAATAATTGTCGGTGAAATGTTATGTCGGTGAAGTGATTGTCGTTTAATTGATTGCCACCCATTAAATTAAAAGGTATACTATTTTCAATAGGTTTGACAACTAGACAGACATTTCTAAAGTTTTCATTTTAAATTTTAATTGACAAAATCAGAAGTAAGTTCGAATTCTTTTCATCTTACAATTGCAGGATATTTATCTCATATTTGTTTTAGTGAGTGTGAATTTTAAAGAATCATGCTTTTTCAACTATAATTAATAATAATAAATTTCATCTTTTTTTGTTAACAAGTATCACAAACTTTTTTTTTTATAAATTATTAAGCAAAAAATTACATAAATCTACACAAATTTATATGACTTTACATAATATCTACGGACCTTCAGTAATACTACACAAAAATTTATATAAATTATTCAGTGAATTTGCACTAATTACATAACATTACTGTCATTTATGTGATGTTATGTAAATGTATGTATAGTCATTGAAGTTCGATTACATTTCATCGACACCAAAAATAATATTTGGAAAAAAATAAAGACAATATGTAACGATTTATCTTTTTCCTGTTTAAAATTATTTTACACTTATAAATAGGAATGACATAGAACTCTGACATTTTTAACAGGTTAATTAATGTAAATGTTATTTTTTTAAAGCCATAAATAATAATTTAACATATATTTAACAATATATATAAAAACAATTCATATATTGTAACAGTGATGGCACATTGTCATTTATAATAAATGAAGTTTTGTCATATAACAAGTCATTTTTGTCATAAAAAAATTATTTATTTTTTATGATTATACTTGTCATTTAGTTTATAGGTTGCTCGATAGCAGAAGAGCAATACCAATATATGTTCTTCATAGTTATACACCATACTGAAATAAGAGGTAAAACAAAACTGCTATTGCAGTGTGTAGTTGAATTAGTTGGTTTTGGAATCAACTGTCTTAATTCCTACCATAATTTGCTGTAAAAATTTGGGGAATTTACACATTGAGACCTAAATTTGAAAATAATTATAAATAAGGGCCCAACTTAAAACATTTATTTATAAAGGCCTAATTTTTGAAAATTTTACAAATACGGGCCCTAATGTAGTTACAGGATCGTTTCGCCAACAATCACATGCTTCAATTGAAATTGTGGTTAAAGAAATAATATACTGCTATCAATTTTTATTCGTAATAATCATTTATGTTATTTATTTATTTATTATTTATTTTTGTAAAGAAATATGTAAAGAGAATAATAATTATACAAATTCATTTTAAAAAAAGAGAATTAACGAAACATTTCAATGTAATTTTTAGATATATAGCATAAAGGTAGCATTTATATGAATGGAATTTTTCATTAAGCATTGTAAATTGATTTCATTCTGCCTGCATCTTTGATTACAAGTTCGTATATTATGGCCTTTTCGACCACATTTTGGTCTTCTGGTGAGCGGACTTTTTCCATTTTATTAAATGTCATAATGTGTTTGGCAGAAAAATAATAATTTTATAAGCAAATTTTAGAAAATCGAGACAAAAGAAATTTACTAATAGATAAGTGGCTTGTATTTTATACTCATATATTGAATATTTGATTACTAATTTACATTTGTTAATATGTAGTAATGACAATATTTCTTATGCACCAGAAGTAAAATTTGAGTTACATATGTACTGTACGTACAAGTAAGTTAAATCATGATTGGCTTGAGATCCTGCTTAAGCCACGATAGGCACTGATTCATATGATGCAAAATTACTTGGGCCCGTATTTGTAATATTTTCAAATTTTAGGTTTTTATAAACAAATATTTCTAAGTTGGGCCTTCATTCATAATTGTTTTCAAACTTGAGTCCCGATGTGTAAATTCCCTAAAAATTTTGTTACAAAACTTGTTAGCTACTGTAATAACACGCAATATGGAATTAACAGTTGTGGCTTCTATCCAATTTAATGTAAAAATTGTATAATTTGTATCGACTATTGCTGTATTGTGGTAAATTACAAAAAAAAAATCACGTACATCGATACTTGATATTATGATACTCAGTATTTGGCTGATTTATTCATGTTACAAATCGATACACAATACTGTATGTGGTTAAGAGGTTGATTTGGTACTATCATAATTAGACAATTGCTAATGAATTTGAAATAATAACATTTCTTGATTATAACTTGCTTATCAATATTTAGTCTTATGTTGTATAAACAATCAAAAGCGTTAAAGCATAATAACTTGATCAAATTGCTACATTAGTTTTAGTACATTGATCACATTTTGGATATAACCATTTATTGGTTATTAGATCAATATAAAGCTACGACTACAAGAATCGCCAAGAAAATTAGTAATTATCAAATAATCTGGACGGTAAAAATTCTAACCAAATATTAAAGAAAAATAAAAAATCTAGAAATCAATCATCATCTAAATCTTTAATGGAAAGTAATTTTTTCTTAGTATTTGCTAATATATTTACCATTTTTTAATAATATCATGCTTTTTTATCTATTATGGAGCAATTGTTCTTGCACTTGCACTTGTTCTTGAACTTGTGGACATTATGCAAAATGCTTTCAAAATTGTGAACCATTTAATTGACTTTTTTTACGCTCAAAATAGTTTGTATTTTTTAGATAATCAAATAACAGAAGCAAATTTGGAAAATTCACATCTCACGATTTTAAGAGAGTTGTTTAAGGGCGTTAATGAACAACATAACAGATAAGCAAGTAATTGTAAAATTTCAAATTATCTATTTATACAGATAAATTAGTTCCATTTCTAAACTAATAGTAAGGTTAGTTAAGAAGCATAATTAAGCAGTTTAAGAATTATTTAAGAATTGTTCTTCACAAAAAGTTTGGTCTTAAGAACATATTTAGTATTAGTATTATTGTCATTTATAACAATATTTTTTATAACTTGTCATTTTGCCATGGTTTTGTATAAACTTTCCTTATAATAAATGATATTTGCATTTTAAATGACATATCATTTATAGTCATTTTCTTAAAATTTTATGACCTTGTCATTTGCCATCACTGCATTGTAATACGTATTCAAATCCCATTTGCATAATTTTTTTTGTATCGATAGATATTATTCGATGCTTTCTAAGCAACTTTTTTATTCCAAATTTATTATAAATCGGTTACATGAGAAATAAATGCATACATATGTATGCTGCACGATCGATTGATCGAGCATAAGCATGATTACGCAAGTTAAGTAGCATGCACATCCTACGTATGAAAAACGCAAGATTTATGTGTAGGCTGACTCAAATTATGAAGGAGTTACCAACGTAAAAAATTCTCCAGCTAAAAACTGACGTAACACAAAGGGGCACAATTGTGGATCAAAATTTTATCTATGAAACGGCTTCTAGATCTAGTATAAATCATTAATAATTAGGTCACTAAAAGGAAGTTTTCATAGTAAATCGCTAATTTAGTTCCTTATTAGCACTATTAATGAGGTTTTAGCGAGGTTTATTAACAGATTGAATTTTTCAAAAAACCTCGTTAAAGCCCGTTTTACTTATTTGCGCCGAAAAAGGAAATCCGATTTAGCAAGCTCAATTTAAACTTTTTTTTTTTGTATATTTTCGCTTTTTTCTTCTTTTACGCGTGTTTGAATTCTTTGTCGGGCTGATCCGGAATAGTCAAAATTTGTACTCTCCGATAGACTAGTTCCTCTTCAGGAGTTTGTATTACTCGCGCAAATAAGTGGATGCGTTGTTAATAATGCTGCACAAGAAACTAAATTAGCGATTTACTAGAAAATTTCCTCTTAGCGACCTATTTAATTAATAATTTATACTAGACCTAGAATATTTAGTTGTATTCGCAAAAATATAGGATTACTGCAATTACGGACAAGGTATTATATTTAATAAAATTTATTTATTGTAAACCTCTGAAAATAAGTTCAACACCCTCTACCCTATCCTTTTAATTTCAGATAAACGGGACAACTTGAGTAAAGATATTATTGCTAGTTTCTCAAATCTGAAATTGAAAAAGTAGGTAGAGGGTATTGTGCTTATTTTTCGAGGTTTACAGTATTCTTGTCCGAGATGGTTCGATTCGTACCCGTAAATTTTGAAGCTGAATGCCAACACCGAATCTAGTATTTTGGACACTCACATGGTATCACAAAGTAAAAGTTATCAGGCACGGTGTGAAGTTCCGATTTGCAGGGGTTTACTATATAATCACTTACTACCCCTGTACTTGACTAAAACACTATTTAAATACCGGTCAAGACTTCTAAACCTTGAACTGGAAGGCAGAAAGAGGCGTGGAAAGACTTGGTCCGGGTCTCAAGGTTCGGAGAGTCTTGTTATGTCGAACTTGGGATTAAGATAAGTATCACTATTTAATTCTTATTGTTCTTGAGTATTGGTATTCTTCTACTAATCTTCGCAGTTTACTCTAGTATCGTATTATGGGCGAATATCTGGTTGTCTTGACGATAATCACGTGCTCAAACGGTCCCTCGGGTCTGCAGATTTCCAATGACGGCGTCGATCGGGTCTCTAATGGGGATCACGGGGATTTAGAAGCTTCGGTCACGAGGTGGTTATTGTTCGATATAAAAGGTAATCACGGCGGTGATCAAGACTTGATTTATTATAAATACGATAAATTGGGTACTAATTCTCTTTCTACTTTCTAGGTTCGATTAATAACGATTTGGGGATTTTATTGAAAGTCACGGGGACAAGAAGGTTACTAGGATGAAAGATTTTTCAAGAAAGATAGTATTCTTAGGGGGCAAAGATAAATATATGTTTTTATTTAATAAAAGAAAATATTACAAGGGAAATAAGCTAACACTTCTACCCTAATTTCGAAGGTTACTATCTGGGACTAACTAGAACTATTCGAAAACTGTTCTGAACTGAACTTGGTACGAACTATTGTTTCCTTCAATGAACTTACGGCCCTTATATACTTTTAATTTCCTACTAAAAATCGATTCAATGGATTCAATGGATTCAATGGAGTCTATGGACTCTTTCGACTCTTTCGACTCCATCGAGTCCATCGAGTCCATCGAGTCACGGCCTTACTATAATTGATAATGCTAAACTGTAATATTTAAAAATAGAAAATATACATATATATAGAAATAAAAAATAAAAATAGACATCGAGCACAGCCTCAACTTCCGGGTACATAAGTCAGATTTGCCCTTCACAACGGCCAATGCTTATTAATTAACAATAATGTTACGCATCATCGTAACACAATCCCAGATACCAGGAACGTAGTGTAACGGAGTGTATGGAAGGCAAAATCTTAAATCTGATTGGAATATAAATTTTAAAGCTAATTGCATTATATGTTGATACAAAGCATGATACTTTTTTTATGACCAAATTACATGTCCGATGATTTTATCGGAAATCGGACATTTCCAAACTTTCCGAAGCAATGTCCGATGATATGTCCGATGCTAATTAGTTCATCCATAAACATTAGCACATGACAAATGCGAAATTAGTTTATGTTATTGTTCAATTCGGCGTATATATTAGTGATATTAGTCGATTTGATGTTAGTCGACTTAGTCGACTTAGCCAACTATGTCAGTCGATTTTTTGAAAACTGGCATAGTCGACTAAATATATAAATACCAGGAACGGAGTGACATTGAATATTTCACGTAGTGTATGGTTATATTGCAAATTAAATGGTGTTCGTACGCATATTATTGAATAAATGCATATGGTGAAACAAGGGTGTGAATGTATATAGAAACTTCACATGTTACATCTTCACATTCTATGTAACATTTGCTCCTGTATTTTGTGTCGCATAAAATTGTTAGTCTGACTTTTAAAGTGCGATACCTGATTCGTAATTTATTTTCTCATGGTCGTCGCTTAATTGTTAATCTTGATTGGTATTATACCATTCTATATATCAGATATAGAATAAGATTCCGATTCTGAAAATCTGATTTCTATTTTCTGTATTATTGATTTTTGATCCACCTGCAATTCCTATAACAAAGATTCGTAAAATCGTAAATGCTGATCCCCAAATTCGCCTCCCAAATCGTTTTATAACTGCCGCGTTTCTTGGCATAAACAATGAATTATTGAATATGGGCAATGGACTAGGAAAACCCGTCTTTGAAAGGGGTTTTCCATTTTGAGAAAATGGCGATTATTTGTCTGTGAAACCTAAATTTTACCCCTGAATTTTTTGTTTATTTTTAGATATCAATTACTGAATAAACAATGTCATGTGATTATGAAACACCGATTGACCAATCTAATTTAATTGAGTCGTTAATCTTTGGTTGTAAATCTATTTTTAGAACACGTTCGTTAAAAAATTGGTTTACATTCAAGTTAAAATATCTCGATAAATTATTATATTAATGTAGGGTAAAAAGTGAAATACATATAGATATAAACCGGAACTTTAATTTGAATCAAAAATCTCGAAATTGATAAAAAAAGTCTCAAAGACGGGTTTTCCTAGTCCACTGCCCATATAGGAATTGATTGTATTTATATTTCTGAATCATGCTATATTAACGTAATTCGTCGGTCCTGTCCATAATAATAATAATCATAATAATAATAAATACGTATTCGTTGTATGCGTATATATTGTACGTCGGAATTAGTGATGTGCCACGCACAGTATAATGTACTATTATACTGTACGTACTGTACGCTAAAATTTTTGCCGATCATTTATTAAGATTAATCATATTTGTTAACAAAAAATTCTCGGGTTTTTTGTTAGATAAATTAAATAAATACTTTTTTTCTTAATATAAATATGATATATATTTATATAAATTACTGTATATAGCTTATATTTTATAAATATTATTTGTATATATTTATAAATTTTATGAAATAAAAAAAATTTAAATTAATTAATTTATATCTAAAATAATTAATATTAATAAGTATAAAATAATTTAAGTAATTTAATATTTAATTAATAATAGTAATTATAAAATAATTTAAATAATTTAATATTTAATTAAGGCCGTTAGAAGTTAATTTTTCGGTTAACGTCACTCCTCCCCCCTTGATGTCCCCCGGTAAAATGAACATATAAAAAAAAAGTAAAAATTAAAAAAAAATACAAATACCGCATAATGCGAAAAGCGTGGTTTCGAATTTCGTCTAAATTAAGCTGAATTCGAAATAACTCCCTATGCATTATTTCGCGGTTATACGGCAAATATAAAATAAAAAAATAATTTAAAATAATAAAATAATTTAAAAATAATATTAAAACGAATAAAAAAAAGAGTATTGCTAACTTGCCCCCCGGTGATGTAACCACCCTATAATTTACCAATCAGGTCGCAGGATCTTGTGTAACAAAATAAAGAAAATTTTAAGAAAATTTAGAAAAAAATCAAAAAAATTATCAATATCACAAAATTTTATTACAAAAACTAGCTTTGGGCTATTAAATAAAAGTTTTTGGTATTTAATTTTGCATATAAATAACAACCCATCCTCTAACTTAATATACCTATACCCTTACCCTAACCCTAATCTTTAAAGAACAATTTTTTCTATAAAAAACTTCTATAAAAATAAAGGGCAGTTAAAATTTATAACTTTAACCAGGTGTTAAAATTAGTTAAATTCTAAAAAAAATAATAATAAGGTTGATTTTTAGGTTAACATCAATATTTAGGCTCGGGCATGAAGGGGGGTTAAACCAACACAACACGGGTGGCAATCAATTAATCGACAATCACTTCACCAACATAACATTTCACTGACAATTATTCATCGAAATGTTCATTTTACTGACAGTTTATTTCACCAAAGCTCATTTCACTGACAAAGTAATTCTGGTCATTGTCGTTAGGGTCAGGGTAGAATTAGGTAGAATTAGGACTAAAGTTTGGGTGCTTTATGAAAAAAACTTGTCAGTGAAATGAACTTCGGTGAAACAAACTGTCAGTAAAATGAACTTGTTGGTGAGTATTTGTCGGTAAAATGTTATATCAGTGAAGTGATTGTCAGCGAAATAATACGGACCCAACCAACACATATGCCCTAAAAGTCTTTGATCAAATCTCATTTGTCAAAATTAATAACATGATTAATGAAGTTTATACTGCGTTGTGATTGGGCTTGTTTAATTTTCACGGGAGCAGTTAAGAGCAGGGGTGACGTTAACCTAAAAATCAACTAAAAGCGGCCTAATTTAAAAAAAAAAAAAAAGAAAAAAAATAATAAAAAATATAGTTCCTACTTGGCTGTCCTCTTATATATATTTATTTCATTTTGCGATGAAATGATTCAAGATAAACTGCTAAAAAAGAGCTCCCAAAATGTTTTTTTATTTGTTTATATTAATGAGTAATAAGAAACATTTAAATAAACATATAACCTTTATGGAAATAATAATTACAAAACA
The DNA here is from genome assembly GCA_003550325.1 of Gigaspora rosea. NCBI lineage: Eukaryota > Fungi > Glomeromycota > Glomeromycetes > Diversisporales > Gigasporaceae > Gigaspora > Gigaspora rosea. The sequence continues at coordinate 68,618 of QKWP01000414.1, forward strand.
ATTATTCGAATCGATACTTATTTGCATTAATTGTTAAAGCCATCCGATCAGCGATTTATTTCATTCAATGAGAGACAAATTTACATTCGACCAATAGGAACTTGGGAAATTAGTAAACCCAAATTTCGATCTATGATCGCTGCAAAAATGATACAGATCCGATCATAAGATCACAAAAATTTTAGCTGTAAAAATTGTACATACGAAGTTCTTTTCTCAGATGAATGCATTATGTAATTAATTATTTATTTATTGGTTGTTTTTTTTTGCTACTCTCTTTTGTAAGAGGAATGCAATGTTAACTACTGAAGCAATTTATTTGACCTAATTAGTCACTTAACTAGAATCTCTAAACTAAATGTTGATGAATGCTAGCAAAGTTTCTTTAACATTAGCGGTGAATCAAAGACACAACAAATTTCTTTTTATAAGTTTATTATACTATAGTTAGAGTGTCCAGGATTATACTATTAGCATAATTTAGCATAATTCGATTTCACTAACATTATTATGCTAGCAGCCGAATTCAGCATAATTTACATTTTCTAGCATAAATTTTAGCATAATTTGAGTATTTTTGATAAAATTTTTAACAAAAATTGCAGGTTTAGTTATTATATATATATATACGGGTACAGAGAAAAACTTCATTATTTCATATAATACATATACCAGGAACGTAGTTATAACAGAGTGTATAGGTAACTGCTAGGATGGTGTCAGCAAAATCTTGCTTTTGATTGGCAACGTACTGCTATTGTACAGTACTTATATGAGCATACCGGATTTGATATTCATACTATTTTGAGATAGCTGTAATATCATATGATCATATGATGAAACAAAATCAGGTGAGAATGTTACGCGTTGTTTAATTGACACGTGTTATTTCTCAATTTTCACCGATCATAAAATGACCCAGGTCAATTTGTGATACCACAGCAATATAATAAACTACTGATAATAGTTACATATTATTAATAATAACAATGACGATAATTATAATTATTAATAATCACATTGATATTTGCATCAAAAAATTCGAATAAATATAATTCGTAAATAGTTATTTTTAAAAATTTTACATTATAAAAACTATAAAATTTATTAATTTAAAAAAATTTTTTAAGAAAATTCATTAGCATTAAAAGCATAATTTTATATTATTAGCAAGCATAATTTACTATCCTTAGCAGCAGAATTCTGGACACCCTAACTATAGCGCGCGAAATTTATATTAACATCTATGAATTTCTTTATAATACATTATAAAAGATTAATTATTTCTTCAAATGAATAATCTCTTATTGAAAACTATAAATTTAGCTTATTGAAAAATATCCGAATTTATTCAACATATATAAACTAATGAACTACGACTTCTTGGCATATTTATTCTATACAAAAGAATTTGTATTGTATTCAATAATTTTGTATGCATGATTATATAAACTCAAACAAATAATGTGTAACTTACTTCAAAATGAACTGTTTATCTTTGGTGTCTTTATTCGTAATATTGAAACGTATACTCTCCTGACAAAAATTACCGGCTTAAGATCTTTTCTATAACAGATAATAAACCTAATAAATATCGATAATGAAAATTTTACTCTATAAGGAATAGTAAATATCTTTATTATCGAATACTGTAATCTTTTAATTTATTATTAAGGCCCTAGCCAAACGGCCGGATCGATGGTCGGGCACTTATTTGTGCGATGATACAAATCCAAAAAGGGAAATTAGCCAATCAGAGAACGTAAAATGTGCAGCTCGACACGTGAGTAAAGCGAAGAAAACACAAAAAAGACCGAAAAAAGAGAAAATACAAGAAAACGAGTGTTTAAACCAGTGTTGTTAAAAGACCGGTCCAGTGAAGATCACTAGAACTAGAAGGGTTACTGGAACTAACTAGATGTAACTGGAACATATATAGGTTCCAGTGATAAGTTGTCACTAGACCCTTCCAGTCACGTTTTTTTACCACTGGATGGAAGTTCCAGTGAGGTCCAGTGAGGTCCAGTGGGGTCCAGTGGATCCGGCAAGCCAAAAAAATTTCTTTTGCAGTGATAAAACTATTTTTTATTAATTTTATACCAACGCAAAATTATATACATAAACATTGTTAAATTAATTTAATGTTTTTAATTAAATATGAGCTAAATGGTTTCGGAATCACCTTTAAGTTAGTTCGAAATTCTTTACCGATTTGAGTGAATTTGGAATTTCGGATCAACATAAGTAATAAAAAAATTAAAAAATTATTAAATTCGTTAAAGTCTGCTCGATACATAAGTTTAAGTATCGAGGCAGATTTTTCTCGAATCAATTCAGACTCGATCATGTGACAGACTTTTATGATATGTTCGATCGATTGATTGATCGATGATCAATCAAGGGGATGTAAGTATAAGAGTAAGGTACAGTACTGTTTAAGTGAATTAATGAGTAAGTATGGGTAATCGTTGCATAATTGTTCAAAGTATATTTTAGTATTGTTGAGGTTCGTGAGTAAGATAGACTTTTTCTTCTGCGAACCCGATTTTAGTTCTGGTTGCATCGACCTCCCTCCCTACCCAGTAAGTTTTCCAAAGTGGCCTGTCGGGGCGACAGTCATATGGAAGCAGGGGTCAGATGGCATATAATTTAGACGTATTCGTCAGGTGTCATTAGTGGCCAGACAAAGAGATCTAGGAGTATTTCGGAAATAAATAAGAGTTTAAAAAATCTTATTTGTGTATCAAAATTTTGAAATCGGAAAATGAAATGGGATGTTTAGAGACTCCCATTTGACGAAATAAGTAAAAATTTTTTTTATTATGCAGATCAATAAACTATTTAATTAATAATAATAACACGATATCAGTATCGATTAACAATAAAATAATTTATAGTGATGAAGATCATATAAATAAGTGTATTCAAATTTTAATTGAAAAATAAATAAGATTTGTACATCTCTTATTTGATAATAAATACGTCTTGTTTTTCAAAATAAGATTTACGAATTTTAATTCTGAAACCATTTATTATTATAATGTTTCGCATCATTTCTGAATTTATGTTGATTCTCAATTGGAATGTGTTAATATAATTTTCCGCATCATTTCTGATTCTCAATTGGCATGTGTTATTCGTGAATCGCGAAATGTCATTTGTCATTTAGGGCCGCTATCCATTTATCAATTAATAAAAAAAAAGCGAAAATAATAATAATAATAATAAAGTAAAAAAAATTATAAATAATAAATAAATAAGCGCGAATAAAAATGAATCACTAAATATTAAATGCTAACTTTTCATACATTAAAGGAATACATTCGATTATTCATATATATTTTAACAATGTAATTACTGTAATAATTTTTGCATTCCCCGCGTAGAACACATCCGCATTTGTTTTTCGGCAACAGCAGGAATCTGGACGGGTGTCTTGTCTAACCCGAATCTAATAAGAAGATGGAAGATAATTACTAAATTTTTATTTTATTTTTTTTTTTAAAAAAAAAACCAAATTTATCTTTTTCAAGTTTTTTCATGACCATCATGCTCAGCCTGGTGGTAGCACAGATTATTTCGTAAAATTTTCAACATAACAAACTTGCATCCCAAAGTTATTCATATCTTGTTTAGGCATGAGCAGTTCTTCTGTTGAATTTCGGATTACACTGAAGATCAGAATTTTTTAGTATTTAAACATTCATTATAACGAATTTCACGAGTCACGCAGTCATATCCTTGCTCAGTAAAGTGTATAAAAAAAAAAAGATGAACCAATAAAAGAATTGTCTTTATAAATATTAATGAAAAAGATCATTGCAAATAGAAATGTAATTATTAATAAGTAATTATTCTATGGTCTCATGATCTGTGAAAATCGAGAAAGAACACGTTTCAATTCAGAATTGAAGTAAATTCAGAAATGGCTCGGAACAATAATAGTTTAGAATAATCCTTTTATCACGCAGCGTTCAACTTGCACTTTTCTTATTATATTCCGTACTGTGTAAAGTATGTAATAGAAAATAAAATAAGTGCTTACTGTACGAGTACGTATTCATATATATAATATAATAATAATTATTACAGTATATACTTACAAAAAACTGAAAGTCAGTATAAGTTTAAAGTGTAATTTATTTATCGACCTATTAAATAATATAATAAACAACCGTTATTTAAAATACATTAAATTTATGATGTAGACAAGTTTTGCACCGGGTGATGCTAGTATTTTATTAATTTTAATCGCTCAAGAATTAAATATGTGCTGTATTGTATATTATTCTATAAATTGTGAGAAATGAACATATCGATCAATATTGTTATACAAAAATCTTCGATATTAACATTTTATATAGTTTGATTTACATAGTATGCGCACCCCAATATCACGTGTATACAAAACCTTAATTCTTATTCGTATTTTGATTGGCTAATATTGTATTGGTTCCAGTGAACTAATCCCTTCCAGTGAAAACTTCACTGGAACCACTGGAACACTGGAATTGTCTGGACGTCCAGTGAAGTTCCAGCTTCCAGTCAACAACACTGGTTTAAACCTATCTTTGGGCATTAATTGAAAATGACGGGAATGAAATGTTACATATAGAAACTACTGTAATTATTGATTTCTATAGCCTCTAACCTTAACACCCTAACCCTAAATTTTTAATTTCACGGACTTAGTTTATTTTTACGTTGAATTTCCTTTTTTGAGTTTGTATAACTCGCAAAAATAAGTATTCCGGGGCCGCCCCAGCCTGCATCTTTGTGTGCTGGGCGGTCGATTAAAGAAGTGTTAGAATCGATTCTCTTATAAAGCATATTTTAGGCCAATTATTACTGTATTAATTTACAACAACGTAGATATTCATTAGTTGGCTAAAATAGCAAATAATGAATGTAAGGAGCAGAAAGTTCTATTATGTTCGGTTGCATAGACAATTAGCCATAAAAAAAAGTCGAACCATGTTTTATAGTCCATGTTTTTTTCCAAAATGCTGCATATTCACTGAGATTATTCGGCTTGTCTAGATTTTGTCGGTCATGTTGCAGATTCATAGGGATTTCACAAAAATTACGGAGAAATAGCGGAAAATTCGTAAAAATATTTTAGGCCAAGCAAATTAATTTTTCGTTTTGCATAACCCGTAGACCCAATTTTCCGACCTGTCGACTGGGATTTTGGAATATTTGTGTGGCTTTACAGGGTAATCAACATAAAATATACTAACGAATTATAATTTCTCAAAGACGATAAAAATTAAATTATCTATTATTACTAGAAATTTGATAAGGAATGACCTGATGGCTAAACGGTGGCCTGTTCGACCGGCCAGAGCCTTTTCAGATCGCCTCTGGTCATGATTTTCAATCAGCCCGTTCGACCGGTTCAGATCGCCCCTGGCCATGTATTAATTATGAAAATGATTGTCGATGAAATAATATGGGTCTATTTATACATCGGGGTTTAGTATTATAGGGATTTTGGATGTTCGGGATATTGCCCAAAACCGATCAAGTTTCATAAAAGCTATGACTATAAGATATATAAATAATTATTCGATAATAACAAACTACTATTCCTTATTGCGTAAAAATTTCAATATTTATTATGTTTTATTTTATAAAAGACCTTCCAGTCAGTGAGTGATCTTTGTCAAAATAATACGACAAATGGCCATGAATATATATATATATATATATATATATATTGTCCACATTTCTTGTCTTTTAATAAAATTCAAAATGAACTTTTTCCATTGGGGAGAATTTGATCCATATTTATCTGTTAATTCTTGGTTCGTAAGCTCTAAACATTAAAAATTTTTCGATTATTGGTGGCCATTTATTCTTGGATTATTGTGATTGGAGAGCTGTTGGATTATGGATTACGTGAACACTTTCTTGCAGCATATGGTATCCAAAATGATGCGGAATGTTATTTATGTTATTTCACTATGTTGAGTTATATTGGTCAAACTATTTATTTTACGGTAAAATTTCTTTTGGATGAAATATTTTTATTGTTTATATATTTTAATTAATTGTTTATAAATTTAATTTATAGGTCGCATCATTCTATTCATTCCGGTCAAACTCCCTTGAAAAGTTTTCAAAATTACACAACTTTTTATTTTGGATTCTTTACCACACGGTTGTACATTATCAGTAAGTCACCCTTTATCCTTGATTTGGTAATTTTTAAAACTTTATCGTTTATGATTTATTCATTTATATTTATTTAAATAAATAGCGTTCTTATTGTTTTTGTATATTGGGGCTTACTTTCAAGTGATTTTATTCAAGAACATAATCCATGGTACATCTGGTGGCTAAGTATTTCTGTTCATGGCCTAACGTTTGTGACCATGTTGACTGAATTATTTTTAAATCGTCAAGTAATGAAAAAATCATTCATATTTATAACGATTTTTATTCAAATACTATATATGTTGGAAACTTTCCTTATATATTATACTCATGGATTTTGGGTATATAATTTCTTAAATTGGTATAGTGATTCTCCAGTAGTTGTTACATTGCGTTATATCAGTCTCACGATTTTCTTTATTGTCTGTTATTTTGTGGTGTACGGATTTCATGCTCTTAGAGATTATATCGGAAGAAAACATTCTAAGGAATCTTCTGACAATGTTGTTAGTGTTCCTCCGATGAGTACAATATGAGACAATATAAACATATAATTAAGTCTGTAGGAGAATATGCCTGCACGTATATATTTTTTTGTGAAATTGTATCTGCAAAAATTTTTATGAACATACGTACGTACGTACGTATATATGTACTTAATTTTTCTAAATGTTCCTTTTTGTTGTTAAGGTTAATGTATGCTAGCAAAGTTTCTTTAACATCAAGGTGAAAGCAGGCATTCCTGTAAAATGTTTTTTTCTAAAATTATTAGGAATTGTTCGGAATGGTGTCGATTTTCCGAACAGGTGTTTATGTTTGTTTGTACGGGATGTAAATAGAAATTTTTGATTAAATATTCTCGTATAAAAAAACGTAAAAATCCAATAAAAATCCAATAAGCATCCTTTAAATATTCGGAATGGAGTTGATTTTCTGAACAAAAATCGGATAATTTCAAAATTTTCTGAACAATTCGATTATAAAATGATGCCTAATCCGACACCTGAAACCTCATTCGAAACCTGAAACCTCACCTGAACACCAAAAACTACCCAAACTTTCATTTATTGCATTAATGTATTATATATCTCTTTCAAATGCATTGATGTATGCTATGTATCTCTTCAATATACATTAATCGCATTGATGTATGTTATATATCTTAAAGAATACAATAAAATTTGAATATCCAGCAATATTTGGACCGAAATGCATCCAACAATTTATTGCCCTTTTTGTTGTTATGATTCACAAGTATAACATGAAAGGTATAATTTCGGAGTTTATATTCTGACAATCAAGGTTGCTTTTGCAAGCATCAGTTTTTTACTTACTACGTGAAAACTGGATACAATATCAAGTAATAATAAGTAATTAGTACGTCCATATCTACTAATGATAGAATTAATAAGTTACCGCAGAATTAAATAAATTGTTGGTATCAAAAGTCATCAAATACTTATCGATTCATCATTGGCAATTTGTTCTATCGCCCTAGAATTTTGAAATCAGTTGTAATAACGGTGTGATATTACTGTAAAAATAAAGTTGACCAGCTTTAAAAAAAAACCCCGGACAAGCCGAGGTAGTAAAAAAAACATAATTAAATAATGATCTATATAATGTTATAATTTATTCCAAAATAATTTTACATTTTGGGTTCATTAAAAATAAATCAACTTTACAATAAATTTTAAAGGCTTCAATATTATATTTTTGAGTTTCGGATTATAGGTTTGGGGTTTCGAGTTTCGGAGTTTCGATTTTTTTTAAAAAAATCCGAACCTAGTTTCGGATTAGAACCCTTCCGAAATTAGGTTCGGGTAGGTTTCGTTTCGACGCCATGTTTGGCCTGTACTATACTGATCTGCTCACCCATACCATACTGGTTCACGAAATACTGGCTATATACCATAACATTCTGGCCATTCACAGCATACTGTCCCTTATTGGGGTGTAAAATACCCAAAATCCGTACCATACTGTGTTGGTGTTACATATATTAAGGTTAGGTTAGGAATTATAGCTGATCGGTATGGTATGGTTTTTTAGAATAGGTAATTTAAACCTTATACCAGACCGATCAGCTCACCCATGGCATACTGATATTCTGTAATCCCCATACCGAGTCTCATATTTAGGTTAAATTAACTAGCAATCATAGCAATAATTTATTAATCAATATGTTTGAAAACATGATATACACCGTATACATCTCTTATTGGTGTTCTACTCTGCTGATTTTTTCAATAAGCAGTCTTTTATTCAATTCGATTTAACCAATAAGTAACAATTATTTATTAATTGAAATATTCGAAATAATATGAATTTCTTATTTATGATTGATGATTTATTTATAATTTATTGAATTGATAATCAATTCTTATTAAGGCGTATTAAAATTAATTAAAAGAAGATAATGATCTGATTCAGAGCTTAGTCCATTATCCGTTTTCATATTAATTTAAAGGATACGTATTCAAAGGATTTACCATCAAATTTAGCATTCAATGGGTAATGGATCCAAACCTTAATCTAACTCTTTTTATAAAATTTATGCACAAAATGTTGCCATTAATTTTTAACCTTATCTGAATTTATAGCTGTAGGGTGCCGTTGGCACCCTACGTGCACCTGTTTTTTTTTATAATATTTTGATATAATATGGGGTGTTACATATTAAAACAGCCCTTTTTTGCAATTTTTTGAAAAATGATTTCATTAGATTTATATAAATTTTGACATGATCGATATTTTTCAATTATAAATAAAGTGATTTCATAATAAAAAATCAAGATAATTGTAAAAGAAAAATTACATGAGGCCGTGTAAGGCCAACACATCACGAGATAACCCGATAGTCACCTGCTACATTTAACTTATAGAAAGACATTCATATGATTGGTTAATTTTTGTAGATCTAATTGTGATCTCCCTTGATAATTAACTTACATAATTTTTAATAGATTTATATATCATTCTAATAGTGTTCTAATACTATTTGAAAATGAAAAACTGCATAAAAAAAGCTTATTAACTCATAAATACACACAAGAAAATTTATTACATATATTTAGAGAATCAATAAATACGTGTAAAGTGAATATTTATTATGATTAATCTTAACTCATTAAAGAATCTACAAGATATAAACTAAACTCTAATTTACAGTTGTCAAGTCAAGTACAGATGTACACTATAAAAACTCACCAAATTTAAACATTAAAACTGAGTTTTCTACTATTAAAGGCTTGAATTTATTCAAATGAAATATAAACAATAGAACTTATTTCAATCTAATATAATAAAGTAGTTTTGGACCAAAACATGTTACCTTTGCAATTTCACAAGGTCCAATAGGCATCATATATATTTTGTTCTCTAAGCAAGGTATGCAAGGAGTGAGATGATTTAGAGATTATTTTACTAATGCTACTTCAAAGTTAATTGTAGTGATTTTTTATTAGTGAAATATCACATTCTCAAAATGTACTTTAAGGATAGAGGATACATAGATCACTTATCATATGATTTTGGTAGTACAAATAATTTTATATAGAAATTAGTAATATGCTACTAATAAAACTTTTTATAATAACATATAATTTTTGTTAAAATTATTGTAATTTGTAGATAAAAATGGGTTCGTATTATTTCGCTGACAATCACTTCATCAACATAACATTTTACCGACAAATACTCACTAACAAGTTCATTTTACTGACAGTTTGTTTTACCAAAGTTTATTTCACTGACAAGTTTTTTCAAAAAGCACCCTAACTTTAGCCCTAATTCTACCTATTTCTACCCTGAAACTAATGACAAAGACCAGAATTACTTTGTTGGTGAAATGAGCTTCGGTGAAATAAACTGTTGGTAAAATGAACGTGTCAGTGAATAATTGTCAGTGAAATGTTATGTCGGTGAAGTGATTGTCGATTAATTGATTGCTACCTGATTAAAACATGCTCTTTCTAATGATATAAATTTTAATAATAAAATATTTTTAAAAAAATATACTTGTATATATGATAAAGTTCTCTGTAGTCAATTCAAATTCTCTGTAGTTATACAAAATAGTTAATTTTGATTGGTTACATCATATGATCATCATATAATTTTTTGTAAACAATTAGTGATACCCAATCTTCAAGTACATATTTCTCAATAAATATTTAACCAATATTACTGATTTAACTACTGTTAGAATCATAAAAGTCTATTCTACAACCTTTATTATAAATTTAAAATTATTTGCTTAATAAAAATTTTCTTAATTTTAAAAAGAAAAAAATTGTACCACAGAAATCATATGATAAATGATCTATGTATTCTCTACCTTTAAAATGTATAAATAAGTTATCTGGGCAATTGATTTATATTAGCTAATCAAACAAAAGTCCTTCTATAAACATTTAACCAATCAAAATTATAAAATTTAATTAATTCTGAATCAGTCTGAAAATCAAACAAAGGGCTGTTTTAATATATAACACCCATATAAAAAGCTATTATATAAACTAAACTAGAAAAATTTATAAAATTTTATATACTTTATAAATATTTAAGACAGTTACTAATTTTTACACAGAGTGATATTATCTAGTTATACAAAAACAAATTAGATCTTTCTTTAGCATCTAATTAAAAGTTTTTTTAAAAAAAAATTTATTAAAATTTGCATATATATAAGCTCTTTTATCTGTATGCTTCAATTTTGGGTTTGTTCACTTTAATACTTTTGATTGGTTGTAACTGAAAAATGTAATCTGAATGTAGTAAGGTTAGCATGAATAAATATATAAAATGATTATGACAATTTGTTATGAGCCTCTATACTTTTCTGTTTGTTTTAACACTTTTAATTAGTCATAACTGAAACACATAATCTGAACATGGAAAGATTGGCATGAATAAATATGTAAAAGATAATTATGACAATTTGTTACAAGTAATTCAGTATTGTTGACTGGAAGCTGGAACTTTACTGGACGTCCAAACAATTCCAGTGTTCCAGTGGTTCTAGTGAAGTTTTCACTGAAAGGGATTATTTCACTGGAACCAATACAATATTAGCCAATCAAAATACGAATAAGAATTAAGGTTATTGTATACACGTAATATTGGGGTGCGCATACTATATAAATCAAACTATATAAAAAGTTAATATCAAAGATTTTTGTATAACAATATTGATCAATATGTTCATTTCTCACAATTTATAGAATAATATACAATACAGCACATATTTAATTCTTGAGCGATTTAAAATTAATAAAGTACTAGCATCACCCGGTCCAAAACTTGTCTAAATCATAAATTTAATGTATTTTAAATAAGAACATGATTTTAATATTTCGGTTGTTTATTATATTATTTAATAGGTCGATAAATAAATTACACTTTAAACTTATACAGACTTTCAGTTTTTTGTAAGTATATGGGGTTTTTGCTAGGAAAATCACCGTTCGGGAAAATCATCTGATTTTGGATAAACAAAGATTATAGGTTTGTTACACAAATTCAAAATTGTTCTAAATTTAGATTTACCTTATTGTTACACAATACTAAAATCCTGTCACACGAAATTTTTGCTAGTAAAATCGCCCTTCGAGACATAGTTGCACACATTTATATTGGTAGTATAACGTGATCTGCATAATTAGTATAAAAAGTAATAATTCTTTAAAAATTTTTTTCATGTTCTCATTATAAAAAACCCCGGATACATGCATGATATGCTAAGCACAGTAAGTAGATATACCTTTCGTAGTAACAATAGCTATAAAATAACTACAAAACAAAGCCTGGCAAATTATTTGTTGAATCCAAAAACTCAAGTGCTCTGGTGTTCGTATATTAAACATAGAATATTTTATGAAACTCTGAGCCATAAAAAATTGAAATTTTAAAAAGAGCTCAAACACAGCAGGTAATATTTTGATCCGTTATTGTACGTATTCATTCTAATATGTTTGGTGTAATTATGCTAACCTGGAAATATATCGTCTTCTCTCACAAGCTTTTAGATTAAAATTGTGCAGCACGAATAAAAATGCAAGGCTAATGAGAGTTATGAACAAGAATAGATAGTGAAAATAAGTTTTATATAAAATTACTATATTTCTTAAGAATTCATACCAAACTACTATGAAAAAAATTTTGAGTTCGTTATATCCAGAGTTCGTTAAATGAGGTTAGTCATATCAAGTGTCGGCCATATTAAAAACTCTTACTAGGAATAGAAAAGACTGAATGCTGCCTCAAGAGGGTAAGTTGAGTTATTTAAAAGCAGAACCGAAATGTTAATTGTAGAAGTAAATCGAGTCTTAATCATTCTGCTTTGATTAAAAAAAGAAAAACAGAAACCTTGAAGTTTTATGGTTAAATTTTACAAAAGTCCTGACAAACCTTGTTTAAAAAAGCTGCGATACAATCGTAAATAACTGCGGAGAAAATGAATCTTGAAAATAATCATAAGTGATGAAAAAATAAACTTAGCTAATGGAACGAAGTAAGTACTTATACAGTCGACACTGGATGCTGTATAACGAACCTCTATATAATGAATTCTAGATATAACGAACTCAAAATTTTAAAACTTCATAATTAAAGTTCTGTATAAAAAGTATTATGGATTCTTAAGAAAATATAGTAATTTCCTATAATGAAATTTTTTTCTTCCAGAACCATTAGTTCCTTGTAGAGGAGTTGATAGTAATTTTTTCATAACGAACTTTTAAGCAATCTGTGCTACTATATTTTTATTTATAGAAATAAAATTTATTCGATTTCTGATTAATTAGAGTTATCTAATTATTGAGGCACCATACAGCACTGGCTATAGTACCCCGGGTATTATTATAGAAACCATCAAATTTCTAGAATACATGTAATACCCACCTGGGTACTAATTATGGGGGAGGGTACTATAAGTTGTTCTTTACATGATTTTAATATAAATTTAATATGGATTAAATACCTAGAATAATATCTGGGTCTTTTTCGATTTTCTGAATTGTGACCCGATGAATTGTACTCGGGGGGTTTTTTTTTGTGGAGGGCATTATAGCCAGGAGGTACTGTAGTCATCGCCTTATGGTACTCCTAAATCCTAATCTTAATTTTCAGAAAAACAAGGCTCATCAGTCCGAATATAGACTAATAATTAGGCTAACCACAAGTTTGGTTTTAAAGCCATGATTAATTGTTATCCAATCCCACAGAGAGACAATGATTTTCTGCAAAAGTCATTATCTCTGATTTTATATTTAGTTAGACAAGAAAAAATATCTGTATCTTCGCTAATTTAGTACAATTGTTTAGCTATAATTAGTAGAGCTTGTATGTATGTATAATATAGTATACATATAATACAAACTTGTTTCTTAATAATAAGCGATTGTTATGTATGTTAGTTTTAGAAGTTAATGATTTGCCTCTTAACAGCTTTCAATGAACTTTATATGTATTCAAGTCTAAATAATGATAAAGATAAAAGGCACATGTATTTGCATTGCTTTTTTATTTAGTTATAATACATTTTAAAATTATAATGTATACTTTCCTTTCGGAGAGTGTATTTGGGATTTTAATTTTTGAACAGATGTAAAATACATGCAAAAGGCGTGCATTTAATTATAAATTTTGATAACTAAACATAATGTATATTTAAAAGAGCGGCATTTAGTATGTTTAAATTATACAAAATTTTTTTATTTTATAGCATTTAGCTTTATATAATCAGTATTTCTATGTCTTTACCTGAAGATTTAAGCATAGATTACTTAGATTCAAATTCTTTAAGACCAGTGTACAATTTAATTGAACTGGGATTAGAAGAATATGAAGAAAATGAATTAGTTCTTGATACAGTTCATGATCTAATGCAATTTTTTGAACAATCGAACTGTGTATGCCGTCTTACATTTAGAAAAAAAGATTTAAGAACTTGTTATGAAAATGTTGGATTTAAAAACTTTTTTGAAAGACATTTTCAAATTAGAGCATTAGAAAAACCAGAACTTGAACTATTCTTAAAAGCACAATTAATGGCCTTTAATAAAAATGAAGAGCCTCATAGACAAAATTATAGATACAGCTATAATGCATCTTTATTACTTTGTAAACCAGCATTTTTAAAACTTTATGGAATAAGTGATCATTTCCTTTTAGCAATTCAAAAACATTTGCAAGAAAAAGAATTAACTGAAAGAACTCATGGAAATACTGGACGTGTACCTAAGTTAAAAAGTAAAGTATTTCTTGATTCTAGTATTACATTTCCAGTTAAACATTTTTTAGAACAGTATGGAAATATTAATGGACTTCCTTCTCCTATGAGATATAAAAATGAGTCAGAACCATTTATTTATTTACCTACTGGAAATACATATACTTCAGTTTATAATGAATTTAAAAAACATTTTTATAACGAAAATGGTGAAAATACACAAATTATTTCTTATTTTACATTTAGAAGACTTTGGCATGAAATGATTCCTCATCTTAAATTTCAATCACCTGCAAGTGATCTTTGTGAAGTTTGTGAAACTTTTAAGGCCAAATTAGTAGTAGCTAAATCAGATATAGAAGAATATAATCTCAATATGATCAACATTGCATTGCAGCAGATCGAGAAAGACAACACTATAATGATAATATAAATAAGAGCACAAAAGATTTATCAATTGCAAATGTTTGTTATGATTGGGCACAATGTGTATCAGTTCCATATTCACCACAACAAGTAGGAACAATTTACTTTAAAAATCTATTTTCTGTACATTTATTTGGGGTATATAAAACAGAAGATGGTCAAAATTTTCAATTAAACTTTGTAATAGGAGAGAATGAATTTCCAGAAGGTACTTCTAAAGGAGCAAATACTACGCTTAATATAGTTTATTATTTTCTTCACAAATTTGCCCGTGAAGGAAAAAAAAAATTGCATATTACTTGTGATAACTGCAGTGGTCAAAATAAGAATAACTTAACACTTTTTTTTTATTCCTGGTTAATAATGTTAGATTGGTATGAAGAAATCACAGTAAATTTTATAATCCCTGGTCATACAAAATTTATTTGTGACTCTTTTTTTGGTCAAATTAAAAAGGTGTATAGAAATCATAAAAGTAATGTAATAAGTGATATTGAGAAAACTATTAATAATTCTTCAAAAGGAAACAAAGCAATTTTATGTAATAATGGATTAGATTGGGCTTGGCATGATTTTTCTTTATTATTTAATAATCATTTTAAAAACTTTCCAAATTTAAAACAATACTATCATTTTAGATTTAGTAGTTTACCAACAGATATTGGAAAAGTTTATGCATCAACAGAATCAGGTGGGCCTGAAATTTCATTTCAAATATTATGCGAGAATAATTTTGATATTAATACTACTTTAAAAACTATTCCTATTAAATTACTAACAAAGGAAAGAAAAAATTATTTATATACAAAAATTAGACAACATGTAGATGATCCATATAAAGATGTATATTGTGCAAATCCAGAAAAAACTGAAGATGAAAATAAATAATATTTATTGGGTAATTTATATATAAGGCCGAAAAATAAAACAAAAAAAAATTTACAATTAAAGGACTAAAATAATTATACATTATGTTCTTTGAGCATTAATACTGTACATATCTGTACTACTTTATATATTTCATACTATATCCTTCGCTTAAAAAACTTCTTTTAACCAATATACAGTTCGACTGGATTAAATTCAATATTTAGCATTCATTCGATTCTAAAATAAGCTTATTCTGTACAGAATCATAATTAATAAAGCTAAATTAATTTGGGAGTCAACAAAAATTATTATAATTTTCGCATATAAGACATTGGAAAAAAAATACAATACCGATAAAAGAGTAATATGTTTAATTATTAGAAGAAAATTAATTATAGATGTTGCAATCTAATTAATTACGATAAATTTGGGCACCTGATTGTAAAATTTGGCCTTTAAAAAATATAATGTTTTCTGCTTTGGGCCATTATTTTCATTTTTCAGACCTTTATACGTAAATTTCTCATATTTATTTTATCAAATAAATTAATAAATAATAATAAAATGGTGGTAAAGATCACGATAGTAGTTAAAGACATACGGTGATTGAAAGGCCTAATACAGTAATACAATAAAGCAAAGAACCCAAAACAGTAGACTTAGAGTGTTTATTGGTAAAAAAAGAATAGGCTAATGAATCAATTGTATTGATTATTCCAATGAATAAAAAGTGTGATGAAATTTTAATATGTTAGAAAGAAAAATTTTATTAGCGGAAGTTTGTACAACCGATCAAGGGTATTTTATCATTCCAATCAACAATAGATAGAGGCCCAACCGTCCTTTATTTATCATAGAGTTGCGCTTATTGGTCAAAAATTTTCATTGATTGATTAGAAAAAATAATTGTTCAAGCACTTCACTCTTTTTTTTTACCAATGTCGTTCAACATAATTATCAATGTCGACAATTATACCGCTAAAAATCGTTAGCGCAAATAAAAAGGCGTGTTTTTGTGTTTTGTCAGTTTGTAGTAAATTATTAAAAAAAAGAACAGAAATTTGAAGTGTCGTAAATTGCTTAATCCTTTATTTTCGATTTGTAAAAACAATAATTGCTAAATACGTGTAGTAATAACCATAAAGATGTTTATTTAAGCATCAATTGCAACTAATATTTTAATTAATAGTAATACCTGAGCACCAACACGATTATAAATTAATCACATTGAGAAAGATACGATAAGCATGTTTCAATTAAATTGTCATTCATGCTATCAGTCTTCAACATCCATATTATCAGTTCTCAAAATGATCTAATTAATAACGGCATAGTGTTTGAGCACTATCTCAATCACTAGCTAATTACATCGAGCGTGCTGCTTGAGAACACCCCTTAGTGATCAAAAACTAAAGCGGTAACAGAAAACCAGAAACAGAGATCGAGAAATCTGAAGCATAGATCGAAGCAAAGATCAAGAACTCCAAAGCAGCAATAAAAAACTGAAACGGAGATAAAAACCTGAAGCAGAGATCAAGAAATCCAAAGCAGTAAAAAAAGCTGGAGCGAGATAAAAACCTAAAACAAAAATAATAAACTAATAACGAACCTGAGACAGTGAATTAATTCACAAAGAGCCTAAGGCAAAGATCAATGAACCTGGAACAAAGATCAAAAACCTGAGACAAAGATCAAAACTCTAGAGCAGTGATAGAGAACCCAAAGCAAAGATCAAGGAACTCAAAGCAGTAACAAAAAAAAAATCTAAAGATCAGGCACCAAAGCGGCAACAAAGAATCTGACGAAAAGATCAGCTAAAGCAAAGAATTGACCAGAAGCCTAAGATAGTGACAGAAACCCAAGGTAATAACGAAGCCAAAAGTGGAGATCACAGAATTCAAAGAGCCTAAAACAATTATTGTATTTGTAATAGCAACTACCAAGTCGGAGATAATATCACTTATAAAAAATTTAAAAAAATGAAAAACTAATTTCACCAATTTCACCATCAAGTAATTTCAACAATTTCAACAAAAACATCTTATTATGAAGAGTAATTTCACCCCCATCTATAACTGTAGTTCAAATTAATTGCATTATATTTTATTTTTCCTTTGTCAAAAAAGCATAAATTTTTTTCAAAATGTTTATTTAGATCTTGTATTCTATTTTTTAGATCTTATATTTAAAAAATCCGGACCCAAAAAAATTCCCCTTTGTATTAAGACAATCTAGCCTAAAAATTATATCAAGTGTTGTTCTTATACTATAGATTAATATACGATCAAAATCTTATTTTTGTTAAAAAGGTCCCCGAAACCCGATTTTCCTAGCAAAGGTCCCATATACTGTAATAATTATTATTATATTATATATATGAATACGTACTCGTACAGTAAGCACTTATTTTATTTTCTATTACATACTTTACACAGTACGGAATATAATAAGAAAAGTGCAAGTTGAACGCTGCGTGGTAAAAGGATTATTCTAAACTATTATTGTTCTGAGCCATTTCTGAATTTACTTCAATTCTGAATTGAAACGTGTTCTTTCTCAATTTTCACAGATCATGAGACCATAGAATAATTACTTATTAATAATTACATTTCTATTCGCAATGATCTTTTTCATTAATATTTATAAAGACAATTCTTTTATTGGTTCATCTTTTTTTTTATACACTTTACTGAGCAAGGATATGACTGCATGACTTGTGAAATTCGTTATAGTAAATGTTTAAATACTAAAAAATTTTGATCTTCAGTGTAATCCGAATTTCAACAGAAGAACTGCTCATGCCTAAACAAGATATGAATAACTTTGGGATGCAAGTTTGTTATGTTAAAAATTTTACCAAATAATCTGTGCTACCACTAGGCTGAGCATGATGGTCATGAAAAAACTTGAAAAAGATAAATTTGGTTTTTTTTAAAAAAAAAATAAATTTAGTAATTAACTTCCATCTTCTTATTAGATTCAGGTTAGACAAGACACCCGTCCAGATTCCTGCTGTTGCCGAAAAACAAATACGGATGTGTTCTACGCGGGGAATGCAAAATTATTACAGTAATTACATTATTAAAATATATATGAATAATTGAATGTATTCCTTTAATGTATGAAAAGTTAGTATTTAATATTTAGTGATTCATTTTTATTCGCGCTTATTTATTTATTATTTATAATTTTTTTTATTTTATTATTATTATAATTATTTTCACTTTTTTTTATTAATTGATAAATGGATAGCGGCCCTAAATGACAGATGACATTTCGTAATTCACAAATAACATGCCAATTGAGAATCAGAAATGATGCGGAAAATTATATTAACACATTCCAATTAAGAATCAACATAAATTCAGAAATGATGTGAAACATTATAATAATAAATGGGTTCAAAATTATTTATATGATCTTCATCACTATAAATTATTTTATTGTTAATCGATACTGAATCGTTTTATTATTAATTAAATAGTTTATTGATCTGTATAATAAAAAAATTTTTACTTATTTTGTCAAATGGGAGTCTCTAAACATCCCATTTCATTTTCCGATTTCAAAATTTTGATACACAAATAAGATTTTTTAAACTCTTATTTATTTCTGAAATACACCTAGATCTCTTTGCCTGGCCACTAATGACACCTAATGAATACGTCTAAATTATATGCCATCTGACCCCTGCTTCCATATGACTGTCGCCCCGACAGGCCACTTTGGAAAACTTCCTAGGTAGGGAGGGAGGTTGATGCAACCAGGACTAAAATTGGGTTAACAGAAGAAAAAAGTCTATCTTACTCACGAACCTCAACAATACTAAAATATACTTTGAACACTTATGCAACGATTACTCATACTTACTCATTAATTCACTTAAACAGTACTGTACCTTACTCTTATACTTACATCCTCTTGATTGATCATTGATCAATCAATCGATCGAACATATCATAAAAGTCTGTCACATGATCGAGTCTGAATTGATTCAAGAAAAATCTGTCTCGATACTTTAACTTATGTATTGAGCAGACTTTAACGAATTTAATAATTTTTTAATTTTTTTATTACTTATGTTGATCTTCAATTCCAAATTCACTCAAATCGGTAAAGAATTTTGAACTAATAAAGGTGATTCCGAAACCATTTAGCTCATATTTAATTAAAAACATTAAATTAATTTAACAATGTTTATGTATATAATTTTGCGTTGGTATAAAATTAATAAAACTTAATAGTTTATCACTGCAAAAGAAATTTTTTTGACTTGCCTGATCCACTGGACCCCACTGGACCTCACTGGACCTCACTGAAACTTCCATCCAGTGGTAAAAAAACGTGACTGGAAGGGTCTAGTGACAACTTATCACTGGAACCTATATATGTTCCAGTTATATCTAGTTAGTTCCAGTAACCCTTCTAGTTCTAGTGATCTTCACTGGACCGGTCTTTAATAGCACTGAAGTAATTGTAATATTTAAGTAATTATTATTTCATTTTTGTAGTTATTGAGCATTTTGATCATCTTTTTAATAATACTAATCAAAAATTTTAAGCAATTTGAACTCAGAATTGAAGTATAGAGAAAAGAAGAAAAATATTAGAGCAAATAGAACCAAGATTGAACTATAGAGAAAATAGCATTAATAAAAATGCATTAATAAATCTTACTAGAATTACAAGTTATATTTACTTTTTTTTCTTTATTCTTTGATTTTAAGTATGTTCACTTTTTTTTTTATACTCAATTCTGGGTATATATGCTTTAACAATTTTGACTTGAGAAAGTCATTTAGTTATCATAACTCTAATAAAATAGTATTGAATTTAAATACTTATAGCTGATTTAAATGTAGGGCATATGATGAATTTTATAATTATTAGCAAATTTTAATAATTATTTTCAGTAATATTTTTAATAATAAAATTTTTAGTGGGTATAGATTATACTAAAGTAATACACTGGTCAAAATTATATTATCAAAAATATATTTTTATTTCTGTAAATTTGAAATCTGCTATGATAAATATATTAAGAAATAAATGGGAGTAGAAATGCTAATTTCACTATACTTTCCCTAATCTACAAAGCTACTTCACAACTCAGGTTTCATTCTATTCTATTATAATTATTTAAAATTTACTAATGATTATTACAAATTTTATTATATATTTCAAATCTAACCAAAAAATTTGCTAATTATAATACTATAACTCAACATCTAATCAATCAATCAAACAATTAATTATTTACTACAACAGCTATCTATGATTGTGATATTAGAATTTTTTTTTAATTACTATCTGTATCTATTTATAGTAAATACTGATACAACATGTAATATGTTCATAACACATTTAGTTAATGCAATTACAAAAGACAAATAATAAAAAAACAATAATCATTATGCACTTTAATTGAGGTAAAAATTTGCTAATGTATTGACCAATTAGTTATACAGTCAGATTTTTTTATAATCACAAGTTGGCCATGCCCTATTTTGGTGATTATATAGAGGTGTAGCTATAAATAATGGGTTCGTATTATTTTACCAACAATCACTTCACTAATATAACATTTTATCAACAAATACTCAATGACAAGTTCATTTTACCGACAGTTTGTTTACTGAGCTCATTTCACCGACAAGTTTATTTTTAAATAGCACACTAGATTTAGCCCTAATTTTACCTAATTCTACTCTGACCCTAATAACAATAACCAGAATTACTTTGTCGGTGAAATGAGCTTCAGTGAAATAAGCTATCAGTAAAATGAACTTGTCGGTGAATAATTGTCGGTGAAATGTTATGTCAATGAAGAGATTGTCGATTAATTGATTGCCACCTATAAATAAGAATTAATTGATTTGTAACCATAGGTTACAGAATAAATTTTATAACCGTAAATACTAAGATCAGATGTAACCAGTGTTGGAAATCATATGTTCACAGTGTTCACAGTGAACATAAATTTTTTTAAAAAATCAATGTTTTTATATTTTATGTTCACATAGTATAAACATAAAAAATCAAAAATTTTATATTTTATATTCACATAGTATGGATATAAATTTTTAATTTTTATAATTTCTTATTCATAATTTATTAATATAAAGATCATATCACCATATATTTCAAAAATAAACTACCTTTTTTGGACGATTTTGAATACAAAAAATCTGTGAGTAGCTTATTTTTAGATATAATCAACTTTTGGCCAATTGTAAATAGTCATTATATTATAAAGTCTTAATTATACTATGTGAACATATTTATTTTGATGTGAACATTATAAAAAAAAATTATGTTCACAAAAATCATAAAATTTTTTTTGAATTTCCAACACTGGGTGTAATGTGACTATCAAACCAAATTTTCTATAAAAATAAAACCATGCGATTAAGGTTAGGGTTAGAGTGAGGCTTGGTATAAGGCTTTGGGTTAGAGGACTTTAGTTACATTAAAATTTAGCAAGAAATTTTTTTTGTTAGAAACCGAAAGGTAGTTTCATATGTGAAATTTTGATTTAGAAGCAATTTTTGGCAAAACGAACATTTGTTTTAACTTTTTCAAATGTGTAACATTATGCCTGATCTTAGAATTTGATTGGCTTGTTGGGATGGGTTATAGTAACCGCGGTTACAAATTAATTAATCCTATAAATAAACTCTATATTATGGTCATATAACCAAAAAAAAATTTAAGAACCAGTGCCCAATTTGGATAAAATGACTACCAAAGTGTTTAACTTAATAAGACAATCTAAAGAGTCTAAAATCATTCAAATATACTTACAAAATGCTAAATTCATAAAGAATTTTTACTTAGATATTTAAATTATGTTTAAATTTAATTAATTCTTAAACATGTAAAGTGATACAAATTTTTAATGATCATAGGAACTTGTAAATTAGACTTTCACAAAAATTACCTATGTAATTTTAGAATTTTTGAAAACTATAAACCAATATTGCACAATTGGTACTTGAACTGAAATTGATAATAGAATTAGCATAATAAACCCACTTTCAGAAAACATACTTCATTTATATCTTATATGCACTTGCTACTAGCAGCAGACCTTTAAAGTCAGATGGGTATAGGCTCAGGCCCAGCTCTTAGACCTGTACCTGTTTGACTTTAAAGGTCTGTTGTTAGTAGCAAGCACATGTGAGGTATAAATAAAGCACATTTTCTAAAAGTAGCTAATTCTACATACTGATATTGGTTTAAGTACCAACTGTGCAAGTTTTATAAGCATGGCAGACATTTGTTTTAATTGGTTAGAAAAAGTAAACAAATAAACAATAAAAATATAAACAAATATGCAATGTAGATCATTATATAAATTTAGATATTTAATATAATTTAATCAAATTTAATTTAATAAATATGGGCTTGGTGCTACAAAAAGGAGGTAAATTGACAATTTTTCAAAAATAATTTTTTTATACAAATCAATTTAAAAGAAGATTTGGAATATTTTTTACTTAAAAACAAAAGCAGTTATATTAATAAAGTTTTGTAGTATAGCTTTTTAAAGTTGGTATTTTCTTAAAATTTATACATATTGGCTAATCCAAAGAATTGCTGATATCTCTTTATCTACTGGCCTGTTTTGAATAATTTAGCTATCAAAATGTTTGACTCATCGAGACAAACATTTTAATAGCTAAATCATTCAAAACGGACCAGTAGATCAAGAGATATTAGCAATTCTTTGGATTAGCCCATATGAACATAAAAATTGATTTTCTGAAGATCTTTTGTTTTGTCGATTTACCTCCTTTTTGCAGCACCAAGCCATATATTATTAATACTGTAATAAGGGCTGTGACAAATATAATATTTATTTATTTACTATGAAAGTACCCCGCCTACATAAGACGACTCGGATTGGTCAATTTAAAAAAACTTTAAATATCAAAATTTTACTAATAAATTATTAAAGCAATCAATATGGTAAAAAAAAATATCAAAATTTTACTAATAAATTATTAAAGCAATCAATATGGTAAAAAAAAATGACAAATTACATAAATATCTATTTTTATTTCATAATGCATTTGAAATGTATACTATTAGAGCTACTAAAGATTATTGGGTCAAAACATATTAAGCCTGCAAATCTTGAAATATTAAAATCAAATTTGCTGGTGCGTCCTGCATTACTTTGTAGAAAAGTAGCTGTTTTCCCAATAATTATATTTGTACTAATTAATATCAAGAATAAATATAAAAGTAAAATTGCTTGTTTGCATTTAGATATCAATTTTATTGTATTTATAAAGTCATTTATTCCAGCCTTGCATTTCTTTTTTACTCCCTACTTACAAATACCACTTTTGTCTTTTTATTCATTTTTGATCTTTCCAACAATTCCATAAATAACCAAAATAGGAAGTTTATTGCAACTTATACAAACTTTACAAAATTCTAATTATACCTGAGGCACTTTAACTTCTCGATGCTGTCACAGCTCTTTTTAGTATACCGTGTATTGGTAGGTCTTTACTAGTAAGGGCATGCCATTTATTACGGAATTTTTACTATAGATACATAGTCAGAGGTAGTGATTACATCTATATATTATATTAATCAATTAGTATTAGATAAAATGATTACACCATACATGTGTAGAGGTGGCTACTAAGTAAAAATATTATGTAATAAATGGCACGCCCCTAACCTTCACTCGCTTGGCAATATAATGATGACTGACATATCGTACAGGTACTCCACCTAATACGCTCACTCAGATACAGTTTTTTACTTAGAAAATGCAAAGATATTTAAAACTAATAAGATCGAAAGTTATTAATATCGCTAACTATCACTAGAGCTAAAAGCTATATCTAAGCGAACGTATTAGGTGAAGTACCTGTACGATACGTTAGTTATCGTTATATTGCCAAGTAAGTGAAGTCTATTAGTAAAGGCCCACCAATACACAGCATACTAGAAAGAGCTATGACACAAGAACCTGGGTAAGAGAAGGTCTTTCTTGCTGAATATTTTTAAGTTTGGACTTGTAACTACGTGAACGAAGTTGTGTTTGTGGAAACTTAAGAATTTGAAGTGCCATAGTATTAAATATTGTGAATTCAAATGATACAAAGAAGAAAGGTTATTATTAGCGAAGGCCTAAGTAACAAGAACATCAAACGAGGACATTTAAAGAAAAATATATACCTGAACTGGTGAAATGATAATGGGAGATATGGAACTATACATATTGGCAAAATCCCAAATTACTAAAGTTTGGGATTTGCCCGGCCCAAATCCCAAATACATCCCAAATTAAATTTTCAAAACTTTATTAATAATCTTTGTTTAAACAAATAGTAGATATTGTTATTGTTATAGATAACATATTTGCAAAATTTTAGGCCTACTTTTTTGATTTAATTTTTTACAAATAGCAATTGTTTTTTTTGAATTTGGAATTTGTCCGTGTTTTGCCAGCAAGTATACATGGAACTCTTAGTTTCTTTAGTTGAAATTGTAGTTAAACTAGTTACCTTATAATGAAGGAATTGAGAATAAAAGGGAAATGTATTAAAGTTATAGGCCATGATTGTGCTATGCATGTTGGAAACCTGAACATTATGCTTGTTTTTGTACACTGCAAATAACAAAAAATAAAAGGAATAGATGGGTGAAACAAAATAAATATACGAATCTGAATAGTAAAGTTGACAACGTAAGGTTTTTTAGGGTTTTGAATATAAATAGTGACAGTATTAGAGGATATGTGAAATGTAATCGGAGATTTAGTAAAAACGTCAAGATGGATAAATTAAAAGTAAAAGAGGAAGTGAGCGTTAGCTCAAAAGGACATAGCAATTTGAATATAGAAAAAAGAGTGGAGGTCAGAAATAAACCTAAAGGTTCCAATGGAAGAAAAAGTTCTAAATATTATCAAAAATCTGTGAGAAGGAATTATAATGAAAGGATATTTGATGCTGGATCTTGTTGTAATAACAAAGTTAAAAAAGATAAGTATAAGCTGTCAAATGCAAATGAATTCGATAAACTACTTGCTGATTCGAATAAACCAGAGAAAGCTAAACCATATGATCTAATAAGGCTTAATGTTAAAAAAAGTAAGGATGATAACGTTGAATAGGTTGATGTTGAAAGGAATAAACATAAAGTGTCTATCCATTATCAAAAATCCATCAATATGGATAATCCTGAACATAACTTGAAGGCTAATTAAAATGCTGTTAAATTAGATGATAAAAATGAAATTGAGGTAGAGTCGAAATCGGGTCTGATAGTATTTTTAAGGATGTGAATGATTATAACGAAACCCTTAGGATGAGGAAATGTATGATGTTAATGAATAATCGAATTAGGGATCATAAGTACTATGAATAGTCTTGGATATATTGATCGAATAAAAACTGATAATGAAAAATCTGATGTTTGTATTGAACAATCTGATGAACTTGAAATGGTGAAGCTTCGAGCTAGTAACATGACCAAGTGTTTATGCGAAGATGCAAAAGTTGCTGAAGCCATTGATGAACATGTTGAGAATGCAAAAGGATAGTTAGTAAGGTGCAGATTTGAAAATGATGATATGAAGGTAAGGAAAAAGACGAATTATAGATTTTTGATTTGGTTTTATTGTGATATCAAGTGCGAATAGGACAAAAGTGAAAGGCTGAAAGCACAAAAATCTTGTAATGAGAATCCAAGGGTAGTATTGAATGCATTGAATCAAATAAGAAAAGAGGTTTTTACAACTGTCTATACCTGGACCATATAATGGATTTGAACATGTGATCTTTGGAAGTCAACTTGAAATGCGTAAGCTTTGGTAGCAAACTGTAAATAGCCATGACAATGCAGTGTATGAAAACTGTGTTCCACTTTGATGCATCATGTCAAGGTTGATTAATAGTACTCAGCACAATCAAACAAAAATTTGACAGTCAAATACTTGATGAAGTCAGATATTAAATGATCAAAGATCAGATATATATACATATAAATGTTCATATATATCTGGTAAATGATTTGACTTGATTAAAGGTATAGTGTAACACCATATAAACATAAATGGTAAATTATTTGTTGCACAACAACTCCTATTTATAAATAATTTGTAATTATAATATAATATAAAAAACTTGATTGAATTTGTTAAAAACAACACGACAACTTATTTCAAACCTTTGTAAATATAAGCGAGAAAGTTTCAATATATTTTTTATAATTTTTGATACTATCAAATTTGCGAGGACTTGTAAATTTTTACGAGGAGATCTACAACTGATCTACATAAATAATTAATATTCTAGAACATTCATAGAATACTAATTATCTTCACTGAAATTACACATAATATTTCGAATTTTTTTTTTATCAATAAATTCATTATTCTGAAGTAATACACTGTAAAATTAAATATTTTTTGTCAAAATATTTATTTAATAGTATAGTTAATAATGGGGAAATAGCAAGAAACTTTGGTTCAGCAAAAACCACAAATCTGATTAGCAATTAAGTGAAAAAATAATTCATGGCTTGTAAAAGAGATGGGTTAGTTAGTAGTTTTAGAAAGACACAAACAATTAATATCTTTTACTTCTAAACAAGTTACAACATCAAACTTAGTAGCCAGATATTATGTAAATGGCAATACTAATAATATTAATAATTGGGTTCCTTTATTGCCCGGTTATACAATATACTAAAGTCAACAATATCAGCAAATTTAAACAAGTATAATATTTCATAATAATTTACGAATTGTAAAAAAAGCATAATATTACATAAGAAATTTTGAAACCTTGCGAAATTTACAAATTACGTAATATTACGTAAAAATTTTGAAATATTTCAAAATTTCTTATGAAATATTTTGTAAGATTTTATTTTGAAATATTTTGAAATATTTCGAAAGTTATAAAATTTTTTTTGTATATAGCATGTATTTTTATTTATTTATTAGTTATGTATTACAAGATAGATCTTCCATCTTATTTTTTTTTTTTACATTATATTGCTAATT
Organism: Gigaspora rosea; assembly: GCA_003550325.1. Lineage (NCBI taxonomy): Eukaryota > Fungi > Glomeromycota > Glomeromycetes > Diversisporales > Gigasporaceae > Gigaspora > Gigaspora rosea. The sequence goes on from QKWP01000414.1 coordinate 96,340, forward strand.
TTTTCATTTTTCTTTTTTTGATCTCAATTTACTAACTTTTTTTTTTCTTTATTTTTAGATTAGGCTTTGAATATTTTTCTTGTCAGTTTGTACTTTCGCCGTGAAAAGCAAAACGATACTGAGTGGAGTGAAACCGGTAACTCTAGTATAAAGAGATAGGCATTGTCTCAATTGTTTTTTTTTTGTTTTTTTTTTCTGGAGACTAATATTTTTGCCTTGCAGATTTGTGCTTCGTTGGTGTAAGCGAAATGGCGCACGGAATGAAGATAGAACCGGGAATTGTGAATTGAAGCTGAGAAGGCAATTTAGGTCTGGAAGGAACATGGGAACTGTCTATTGGTAATTACTAGTCACCAGTTTTTTGACTTCAATGTTCAATTTTTTTTTCTCGTTACTAATACTTAATCTTTTAGCTTTCACCTGAGAATATGGATTGACACTGGGAAACATGAATTGATGCCAGGAAGAATGATTTGAACTTGGAAGAAACCCAAGGCTGGTCTAACATAAGTACCAGTTTCTGGTTTTTCATTTTTGGTTGTTTTTCTTTGTGTTTTTTTGCTTTTCTTTTTACTAACTCTCTCTTTAGGTTTGCCAGAAAACGTAAATTGAAACCGGGAATGGCATTTTGGGTCTGGAAGGAACTTGGGATCTCCCTATAGTAAGTATTAGTTTTTTGCTTTTCTTGCTTCATGCTCAATACCATTTTCTCTTTTAGCTTTCGCTGGGGAACGTGAAATGATGCCGGGAAGAATGTTTTGGGCTTGGAAGAAACCCAAAACTGGTCTAACATAAGTACCAGTTTCTGGTTTCTCATTTTTGTTGTGTTTTTTGCTTTTCCTCTTACTAACACATTATTTTATTTTTGTTGGGAATTATGAATTAAGACCAGGAATGACAATGCGGGTTTGGAGGTTCTTATGATGCAACGAAGAGGCCGAATGGCTTCGATTATAAAGTCATATAATAGTAATTGATAGCAATTAGTAATCAGTAGTTAGGAGGCACGGGGTTGTAAAAATTTTATCGAAGAATTTAATAAAAAATTTTTTAAATAAAAGTTTTATTTAATTATTATTTATATAATTTAATAAATTATTTTTTTGTAATCGTTTTGTATCATTTTGCATTTTGTGTAGTATATAATTTTGCAATTTTTTGCTTATCTTATTTCGAAATATTTTGCGACACTTTCAAAATATTTTGCGACACTTTCGAAATATTTTGTAATACTTTTGAAATATTTTGAAATATTTTGAAAGTATTGCAAAATATTTCGAAAATAATTTCCGAAATATTACGAAATAATTTTCGTAATATTCCGTAATGCAAAAGATTTCACGTCAATTTGTAATTCTTACGCAAGTTTTCGGGCTGTAATAACTTACGTAAGATTACGTTTATATATTTTGCTGATGAAAATATGAGTAAAACTATCTATCGAATTAGATAGTTTTAATGCAATATGCTTTCTTTGGATAATATATGAAAATGAAATATTCCAAAAATGTATTGATCAAGGAGGAATTGACTATTCTTTTTTTAAATCATTTATTAGCAAACATATAGAAAAAAGGCATTTAACAATTCCTTGGTTATTAGGATTTTTTTGCGAAAATAATCTTAAATACTTACAGGCAATAGTTCATGAACAGTACCCCGAGTTATTTTCTAACTTTAATAGAATTATATATATCTTTGAAAAAGAAAATATTATGATAAGAGCATTAGAAAGAAAAGATAGAGAAATTAAATATGATTTAAAGCATAAACAAACCCAATCACATAGTGGTATTATTCTTAACCCTCAAGGAAAAATACTTTCACTCAAATGACCCAAGCACTTTGAATAAAACACAACAAAGTTCTTGCTAAATTATATAATAATAATCAGGCTTATAAACGTTTACAAAAATCTGCAAATGAATCTTATGAAAAATTAAAAATAAATAATATCAATCAAAGCTTAGAAATTAATGAAACAATAGAAGATGAAATTTCAAAATTACAACTTGGTTCAACGATATTAGTTGATACTCAAGAATATTTGTGACTTTTATTTTTACAACCTTGTTCCGAATGTGGCGAAACTACTTTAAAAAATAAGAAATTTAAAATTCAATCAACTGGATTTGTAATTAAATATATGATGAAATGTGTCAACTGTCAATGTAAAAACAATTATTCAAATGAAAATTCAAATGCTAACTTTTCAAGTGCTGTAGCTGCTACTGGTTTAGCTACTGCATCACCAAAATTTGTACAGGGATTACTATCAATTTTTATCATTATTGGATAGTAAGGGGAGTAACAAAAATCAGGTGATTTTTTAGGGGGGGAGGGGGGTAAAAAAAGTTAAAATTATATATAAGAACCTGAATATTTATATATTAAGGAAGAGGGAGGGGGTAGGCCTCTGATAAAAAATAATCAGGTGATTAATGACACTGCCCTAATTGATTTAAATCCTCATAACGAGGACTATCGATTAAGATAGTAATCGATAATAATCGGTAATAATCGATAGATATCAAATTAAAAATCAGGAATAACAATACTTTTATACTGTATACTTATTTTTAAATGGTTTACAGATTTTCGCATGTTTTCGCATATTTTCACAAGGTTTTGCAATTTAATATAAAATTTTATATTTTTTATTTATTATTATTATTATTATTATTTTTTTTAAACTTTGGCAATCTCGCCGGTGCATCCTTTATTAAGACTTTGCAATGATACATGAATATACAAATTGTAATGAAGATACAACTAGCCACTCGTACACTTTTGGTGTCTAATTTAAGTAGTCCACTCGAAGGTTCTACACTAGCTGCCATACCTACAACCCGCTATGGGTGTTGTTTATTTAAACCCTCTGATTATCAATTGTTTACCCATTCATACTTAACAAGTTAAATGCCCGACATCCCCCAGCTGCTTTTAAACTGCCCAGAAGCGATCTGCTATACCAGACCTAATCTACTTAATTCGACGTATCTGGAAGTTTAACCTCATGATCCATGCCCTACACACTTCAACACAAGGTTTTTTAGCCACCTATTGGTAGCCGAATTGGCCCTTATTAGGTTCATTCCGATCCCGGTCACCCACCTTCTTTTGGTAGTACCGTCATAGATCTTCACTATTACCTCCTAATTTGGGACTTGCCAAATGGTTTCCATTTCTCCGGTTCTCAGGATTTTTTAGTGTAACAGTAATACCATTGCACCGTAGCTCCCATTCAAGATGGTGGAACCAAGGTAACAGGCTTTTTAACCCAACCGATCTGAGCCACATGGTTACCGAACACAGGCCTATATTCAAAACGTCAACAGTGGAATTCGAACTGTCGATCTGCCGCTTGGGGGGTGACACCTTGACCACTTCTCTAAGGCGCCACACCCTGGTTTATTTATTATTATTATTAAACATTATATTTAATTAAAAATATATTTTAATCAATATTATATATTTTTATTATATATTATTATACATTTTTTACAAAAAAATGAAAAAATAACAAAAAAAAAATAAAAACAAAAAAAACTAAACCCAAAAAAATAATGAAAAACAAACCAAAAAAATAGTAATATTTTGAACCCTTTCGCACTTCATCACATAATGCTAGCTCTATATACTTATTTTTCTCACCCTGCAGTTAGCTATTATTTCTTTTCTTCTTTGTTTTAACTATAATATTTGCTTATATTTGCTAATATTCACTCATATTCGCTACTTCCTAAAATAAAAAAAATGTCAAAAAAAAATAAAAATGAAAAAATAGTAATATTTTAAACTACTTTCACACTTCGTCGCATAATATTAGCTCTATACACTTATTTTTCTTACCTTGTAGTTAGCTATTATTTCTCTTCTTCTGTTTAACTATCATATTCGCTTATATTCGCTCATATTCGCAACTTCCTAAAAAGTGCTATAAAAAAAAACAAACAAAAAGCAAAAAATGAAACTGAAAAAAATAACAAAAAAACACAACTGAAAAAATAAACTATTATATTTGCTAATATTCGCTCATATTTGATTATATTCGCTCATATTTGTGACTTCAAAAATCGTCGAAGGTTTTTACAAAGTGCCGGAATAAAATAAATTAATAAAAATAAAACAAAAAAACAAAAACAATAAACATGAAACGAAAAAATAAATAAAACGAAACCTTGCAAAAACTTGTGTTCTTAAAATTTAGAAATTGCTTGCTGGAGAAATTAGTTGTATGTTCTTGCAAAGTATTAAAAGGCTGGGTTGGCCTGTGCAAAGTGCTGAAAAGTCGTTGAATTTCTTGCAAAGTGCTAGTGGTAAAGTGTAGAAATAAATAAATAAAATAAAAAAAAATTAAAAATAAAAAAAAATAAGATAAAAAAAAACAAAACGAAGCTAAAAATAATGAAACGAA
>QKWP01000414.1:101270-193770 GCA_003550325.1 Gigaspora rosea
TTTTTTTATGTATCCAAATTAAAGTATAATGCTAATTATCGATTAATAACACAATGATCGATATATAGCGATTTTGATTAGTTCGATGATAATCAATAATTGATTTATATCGATTACTTGCCTATTTTTCGTTATTAATCGATTTTTGATATATATTGATTTATAACAAATTAATCGATATATAACGTTTAATTTTAATCGATATAAATCGATTATGCATTATAAATTGATATATATCTGCTTAAAATATTTCGTGATGTGGGTGTATACATTGAGCTTTACAAAGTGCTTTAGTGTCTATTGAAATTACTTCACAGTTTTGTAAAAAAACTTATCATACATATCAAAAACAATTATTTTCTCAAATTACTAAAGCCGCTAAAACTTCAACTTCAAAGCTTTAGCTCAAAGCATTAAATACTTACTTGACACAACACCATCATTGCAAACCCCTATTGAATATATCATTTCATTTGATGTATCCTGGTCGCATTGCCGTAATGCTAGTCAGGCTAGCAGAGAATTCATTTTACAAACACAAATTCCTGGTATAAATTTTAAATTAAATTTTAATTAAATAATAAAAATGTACTAATTATATAATTTTAAAATTTTAAATAAAATGATTACGTTCATTATCCAATCATAGTATATCATACTGTACAAAAATCACGAAATATAATGGATTAAAATAATAAAAATATAAAAACCTTATACATAAGAAAAAAAAATATGTGTAAACCTCCGCAAGTTTTTACGCGAGTGTAAACTTGCGAAAATCTTACAATTAGTTTGGAGTATTACATAGGGGTAATAATTACATAAGTTTACACTATAGCAGATATATACGTAATCTTACATAAATTATTGCCGTAATATTTCAAAAATCTTATAATACAATGCGAAATAAAAAAAATGCCCTTTGGGGAGTTGCAGGATTGCAGGAGTAATATTTTCGCATATTTTGTGATGTTTTCGTATTGTTACACAACATTTTGCAAATTTTCGCAAATTTTCAAAATTTTTTAAAAAATAAATAAATGATATATATATTCACATAATCATGCTTTTTTACAATATTTCGCAATATTTCGCACAGTTTTGAAATTTATTATAAAATTTTTATTTTTTTATTTATTATTATTATATATTATATTTTACATTTATTAAATATATATTTTTAATTAATATTACATACTTTATTATATATTACGTAATATTTTTACATTATTACAAATATTTTAAACTACTTTCGCACTTCGTCGCATCTAATTCTATTTCTATATACAAAAAACTAGCTCTATACACTTATTTTCGCTCACACCACAGTTAACTATTATTTTCGCTTCTTTGTCTTCTATCGTTTTTAAAAGTGTCGGAAGTAGTAGTTGGCATGCGCAAGGTTTTGAAAAGTTGTTGTTTTTCTCGCAAAGTGCTGAAATAAAATAAATTAATAAAAAAAATTTAAAAATAAACCAAAAAAAAACAAAAACAAAAAACATGAAACAAAAAAAAATAAAGCGAAACCTTGCAAGAACTTGCAAAAACTAGCAAAAACTTGCGAAAACTTGCGCACATTTCTCTAAAGAAGCGTTCTTGAAAATTTAAAAATTGCTAGGGTGTGTTTTTGAAAGTGTCGGAAGTCATAGTTGGCATGCGCAAGATTTCAAAAAGTTGTTGTTTTTCTCGCAAAGTATCAAAATAAAATAAATTAATAAAAAATTTTAAAAATAAACCAAAAAAACAAAAACAAAAAGCATGAGATGAAAAAATAAATGAAACAAAACCTTGCAAGAACTTGCATAAACTTGCAAAAACTTTCACATATTTTTCTAAAGAAGTGTTCTTGAAGATTTAGAAATTGCTGGGGTGTGTTCTTAAAAGTGTCGAAAGTCGTAGTTGCCATGCGCAAGATTACGAAAAGTTGTTGTTTTTCTCGCAAAGTGTCGAAATAAAATAAATTAATAAAAAAATTTTAAAAATAAACCAAAAAAACAAAAACAGAAAGCATGAAATGAAAAAATAAATGAAACGAAACCTTGCAAGAACTTGTGAAAACTTGCAAAAACTTGCAAAAACTTGCAACTATTTCTCTAAAGAAGCATTCTTAAAGATTTAGAAATTGCTGGTATATGTTCTTGAAAGTGTCAAAAGTCGTAGTTGGTATGCGCAATGTTTCGAAAGTTGTTTGTTTTTCTCGCAAAGTGCCGAAATAAAATAAATTAATAAAAAATTTTAAATAAACCAAAAAAACAAAAACAAAAACCATGAAACAAAAAAATAAATAAAGCAAAACCTTGCAAGAACTTGGAAAAGCTTGCAAAAACTTGCGAACGCTTGTAAAAACTTGCGGTATTTCTCTAAAGAAGTGTTCTTTAAAATTTAGAAATTGCTGGAGGTGCGTTCTTAAAAGTGTTAGAAGTCGTAGTTGGCATGCGCAAGGTTTCGAAAAGTTGGTTGTTTTTCTTGTAAAGTGCCAAAATAAAAATAAATTAAAAAATTAAATAAAAATAAATAAAAAAATAAAAAAACAAATGAAAACAAAAAAAACAAACGAAAACAAAAAAAACAAACGAAAACAAAAAAGCGAACGAAAACAAAAAATGAAAACAAAAAGTGAAAAAAAACAAAATAGAAGATCTAATTATAAACAAAAGATATAATCTGATCTTGTAGTACAGAATTTGAACTTCATCAAACTATTTCGAACTATTTCGAAAAATTAGTCCAATGCGTGATTCAGGTTACAGATCTATTGATTCAGCTTGTTTTCTGGTTCTAAAATATTTCGAAAGGTTTTGAATATTTATATAAGAAATTTAGTGTAAATTTACGATTTCTTACAGTTCATAAAAAAATTGTAAAAATTTAGCGTAAAATTTCGCAAGTTTTTACAATATATAATAAAATCGTAAACTTAAATAAAAGGTTTAGTGTAAAACTATGCAAGTTTTACAGTACATAAGAAAATCGTAAACTTACATAAAATTTTTATGTAAATTTACAATTTTCTTACACATTGTAAGACTTACATAGTATTATGCAAAATTTTACATAAGTTTACGATTTTCTTATATACCGTAAAAACTTGCGCAAGTTTACGCATATATATTTTTGCTGATGTATGAAGGAAATTTTAATGCTAGTTCTCGACAAATGGAACATGCAATATTACTTAATTTGTTAGACCAAATAACTTCTATATTAGAAGAACATAATTTTCTTTTAGGAGTTTGTTTAGATAGTGATTTAAATTCAAACAAAACTCTTAGCCATATACCTATTGTAGGTCGAATATATGCAGATCTAAAGCATGCAAGTAAAAATATACGTAAAAATCTATGTAAGTAAAATAAATATTATATAAAAATTAAACAATAAAACTTTATTAATTTGAATTAAATATAGTAAGCAAATCCTATACAAATTTTCACGAATATGAACAACATATTATGCGTTGATTTAATGGTTGTGTTTATACTGCTAGTTTGTTCAAAGTATCAGATGAAACTAATGCTCCTAGTGATGAAGAATTATGAGAACAACAAGTAGAAGGATTAATTCGGTATTTAAAAAATCAATATGATCAGAGTTGGTCTGAATTATGCTGGTACAAAGATGATCCAAGTATTTCATTAAAAGAACCGACCTTAATTAATGTATCAGATTATCATATGCAAAATTTTAGAAATATGTTAAATTCTATTTTTCGTCTTCCTAAAGGACAAAGTTTAATTACTACAGCACGTACCTCTTATAATGAGTCATTTAATAGATGTAAATTAGTATTTCTTGACAAAAAAATCGATTACTGGGCATCTTATGAAGCATGTCATTCGCTTGCAGTATTGAATTATAATGAAGGCTATCTTAGTATGATTGCAGAGCTTCGACAAATAGCCTGTAATAATGAATATACAGAACAAGATTTTTTTAATATTGCGAATTTTGAATTTGCATATAATAATCAAAGAGAATTAAATAAAAACAAAATTCAAAAAAGAAACAATACTCGAGCTCAAAAATATGCCAATAATCGTATTGAATTACTTGGATTGACTTTAGCAAGGTAAAAAAATAATTCTGCAAATAAGAATTATTTTAAATTGGTACAGTCTGACCTCTCTATAATCACCAAGTCCATCGCGCCTCTTTTGGTGATTGTATAGAGGTGTGACTATAAATAAAATACCTTGTTATGGTCATGTGACCAAAAGCCAATAAGTAATGTATTTGTGTATTAAAAAATTTAAACTGTTTGATAGTGATAACTCTTGAACCAGTGGCCCAATTTGGATAAAACAATTACCAGATTGTTTGGCTCAATGAAACGATTCTAAAGAGTCCACAATTATCCAAATCTAATTACAAAATGCTAAGATCTTTAAAGATTTTTCACTCAGACGTTTAAATTTAATCAGTTTTTAAACATGCAAAGTGATACAGATCCTTAACGATCTCATGATCATATAGTCCGATTTTAACGATCTAGTGCTCATTAGAATCATCACATCGAGACGAACATTTTGGTAGTTGTTTCATCCAAATCAGACTACTGCATCAAAAGTTATTTGCTGTCAAACCTCTAAGAATTTTTAATAGAATATTTTAAGGGTACTGCTATTTACACCATGGTTTTTGCTATTTGCACCATGGATTTCGTGTAAAAGTAGATCATCAATCAACATTTTCTATTTGCACCATGGTAATATATGTTGCACCAATAAAAACTCGCCTTTTTTTGTAGATTAACAGTTATTGGCACTGTTAATGTCGTGTAATATTATACAAATCTTCTTTTGGTAGCCTAATCTAATGCGGGCCAACTCTAACCCTAAATTTATAATGCGTGCAAACCCTTACCCTAATTTTTTAAGGCCTTAACATAATGCGGGCCAGATTGTCGCAATTTTGTGTAAACTTGGGCTATATTCATGTTGCACCAATAAAAACTCGCCTTTTTTGTAGATTAATAGTTATTCGCGCCATTAATGTCATGTAACATTACACAAGTCTTATTTTGGTTACTTAATCTAGTAGGCATGCTAACCTAATTTTATAATGCGGATCAACCCTAACTCTAATTTTATAATGCAGGCCAACCCTTACTCTAATTTTTTAAGGCCTTAATATTATAAAATTAGGTTAGCAGGCCTACTAGATTACCAAAACAAGAATTGTGTAATGTTACATAACATTAATGGCGCAAAATAACTATTAATCTACAAAAAAGGTGAGTTTTTATTGGTGCAACATATATTACCATGGTGCAAATAGAAAAGGTTGATTGATGATTTACTATTATACGAAATCCATGGTGCAAATAGCAAAAACCATGGTGTAAATAGCAGTACACTATTTTAAATAAACATGAATATAAATATTGGCCAATCAGATTTTATAATCTATATTTAGTAATAATTGGTGACTATAACAAGGTTTTTTATTAATAAAATGGATAAAAAAATCAAAATTTTTTGGTGATAGTGATTATAAGTGATATGTGACTATAATGAGGTTTTTTACTATATTTTAAGTCCGTTGCACAATATTGGGTGCTTATATAGAGGTGTGACTATATGGGGTGTGACTATAGAGAGGTCAGACTGTATATAAATTATGTAATTAAATTTAGAAGTTAATTCCATATAATATAAAGGAGAAGAACGAATACAAACCAATAGCTTCTATGTATCATTTGCCTCTCAGATTAAAAATTTTGATACCATAAATATGTGTTTAGGATGCTATACTTTTCTAAAAAAAAACTTCTTATGGCTTATGCAGATTATGTAATTTTTACTGGAATATGAACAAAAATGAATGTTTATTAAATTCTAAGGCAATTAAAAAAATATCCCAACCTTTTTCAATAATAGATAAAATTATTTACTGTGCAAAAGAGTATTTGGTTTTAATCAGTTACGAGAAGGACAACATCAAGTTATAACTGAATTTTATAAAAATCAAAAAGATACTTTAGTACTTTTAAAAACAGGAGGCGGAAAATCTTTATGTTTTGGAATATCAGCAGTTCTTTTTAAAGGATTAACTGTAGTAATATGCCCACTAACTGCTTTAATAAGAAATCATGTAGTAAGTAATAATAATTAATATATAAATATAATAATTCAAATCTAACTATTTTTATAATTAAGTCAAAATTCTTAGCAGCTGGAATACCTTGTGCTGGATTATATACATCTACCGAATTTACAACCAACCTCAAAGAAAAAATATTTATGGAGATTGCAATGGGTTGGACTCAATTACTTTTTATTACACCCGAAAAATTTCTTATGAACCAACGTTTTCAAATATTCTTGAATCAGTTAAATCAAGAAAATAAGTTGCATATTGTTATAGATGAAGTCCATTGCATATTTACTATGAATATTTTAGGTAATAAAAATAGTTAGATTCAATTATTGAAAGTTAAATTTAATAAATATTCTAAATTTTATTTTTATAGAGATGCTTGGAGTAAGTTACATTTTTTAAAGAAAAGATTTCCAACTGTACCTATACTTGCAATGACAGCTACTCTTGCATATGAAGATATTATCTTATTTTACGATAAACTACGATTTAATTCTGAAAATGTGGTAACTATTCGAGATGAAACTCTTATACGAAATGAACTAATTTATGAAGTAATCAAAAAAAAAAGCGTGGTAATAGTAGTAAAAATGATCTTATTACTCTTATAAATTAAATAACTGAAGGAAGAACAATTATATATTGTGCAAGTAAATGACAATGCAATCAAGTAATGGAAATGCTAGTAGAGTCTTTAAATGATAAAATTATAAATATTTTTTTATAGTAAAATGATGGAGATAGTAAAAAGTACAGCAATGAAAAAATGGCTTTCTGGTGAAAAAAAATTTTATAATTGCAACTTCTGCATTTGAAATGGGAATAGATGATGTCAATGATGTTCGACTAGTAGTGCACTATACTATGCCAATGAATGTGTATTAGTATTATACAAAAAGTTAAATTCAATTAGCTATATAGATCTTGATTAATTTTTATACTTGCCTTACAAAGCTAGCTTTATTCAACAATCTGGACAGATAGTGAAGTTTCAAAGATCATAATTTTATATTCTGAAAATGACATGCGAACTCTTTACTCTATACTTTCAGAAAACAGAAAAATGTAAGTAATTAGTTACAATTCTATTATTAAAATACTAATAAAAAATCACAACAATAGTGATTCTGCTGAAGATATACAGCAAATCGATCAATATTTGATATTAGGGCAATATAAAATTTTTGAAATGATATTGTTTTGTATAAATACATACCAATGTCGCCTACAAATAGTTGCCCAAGCATATGCATGGCCGGGTGAACCAACACCAGTAGTGTGTGAAAGATGTGATAATTGTTTGAGACGTTTTAGAGATAAACCGGAGCAGAAAGATGCCTTAAATGAAATTAATGAGATGTTAGATATTGTGGAAATATTATGTTCAAACTTTACAAAAGAGATACGACCAACTGATATAGTAGATGTATTCTGTCATAATCAAAATGCTAATGTTCGCAGAGAAGGTTTTGATGAACTACCATTTTACACGGATCCCATAAAAGCTGCCAAACCAAAAGTACTAAAGAACAATGATTTAGCCACTTTGGCACTTACTGATCTAGTTGTTCGTGGTCTGGTAAGTCAAAAAATTGTACTACTATATTCAAATGGTCATATAAATTGTAAACTCGTAATTACCGGCCTCGCTGAAAATGCACGAACAAAGGTGGTAGCTAAAAATTGGTATTATTGGGTAAAAAAGTAAATCGGTGATAGATATTCGATATGTTCCACAATGTTCTGTATTTGTTCTAGAATAAATAAAATTTGATCATCTGATTAATTTGTGTTACCCAAAAATTTACCATGTGATCATATAAGAAAATCATTATATTACACTATACCTTTAAGTATTTGACTGCCAAATTTTTGTTTGATTGTGCTGAGTACTAATATAATACCATTAGTAGATCACCCTTAGCAAAGAATTTTCTCATTTGAAGTTCATCAGTTCAGAAGAAAATGGTAATAAGTTTTTTGGTGTAGGTAAAATATTATATCCAAAAGGGTTATCGGAACATTGTGGATATTGTCAAAGACCTGCACCTCTGCTACCTCTACAGTTGTTTCATCTTCGAGTATTATTATTAGCCCTATTTGTGACAAAATTGGCAGAGTTTGTATCATCACGAAACGCGTGTTTACCAATCTGCTTTGGGTTTTCTAATTTAACATATTCTCTATTATTTAAATGATTTATTAATATTTTAAGTATTTATAAAATTAAATCAATAAATAAAAAGTTCACGACATTTTCTTGGCTAAGAATTTTTTTATACTATATCTTCCGAAAAATCATGATCTTGTATTTAAATTAATATTTAAACAAATTTCAAGACAATTCTTGATAAAATTAAATATGGAATCTAAATACATTTTTATCAACTTCTTCATCATGAATTTTCTAGCGTCATATCCTTTAAACTGGCGAATTTGATCAGGAAACGCATAGTGAATATATCTATCTACTGTATATACAGTAGCGCCCTTTACAGTTTTTTCTTTATTGAATTTGTTTTTATTATTGAAATGAACTAAGTATAAAGGTTGACTAACTCGGCCTATAGTTTCAAAGATCTTAATTAGTAAACATAAAATTAGCATTATAAAATGAAAATACATTTAAATTTACTTTTTTTTATCAGTATATAAAGTTTGAATCCTTGCAGTTTCATTCTATATTCAGCAAATAATTTATTGGATTAATTAAAACTTATAGAAAATTTTAACATTAAACATCTTTAGTAATTGAATGATACAAAAATAACCCCATGTTCTCAAAAAATCATGGGTTGTGGATGTTGTAAGACCATTGATTATAGTTATAAGTTAGATGCAAGATGCACAAAACTATATTTTGGCTAAAATAACAGGAAACAAAAAATAAATTTTTTAGCTATTCCAGCACCAACCTTTTACCTAAATTACTTGCTCTTCTGGAAAAGCCTCTATCACTAAAGAATTAATGGTCTCCTTTGCGACCAGATATTTCTTGACCAGTAGATCACAATAATACCTTAAGTGAAAAAGTAACAAACTAAACTAGTCCTGTGTAATCCTCCCAAAGAGAAAAACCATATTTCTTGTGCAATTCAACAGTTCCTTTTTCATTGGAGTTATTTAACTTGCGAGTCAAAATATATTATATATTTAGTAAGGTTTGTGAAATTAACTTTCCTTAATCTATTGGAATATAAAATATACTCGCCTTGGAAATAGTGATTTAAGTTTTTTTTTACTCAAGAAAAATTCATTTGAAAATTATTGATCAGTCTGTACCATGACTCCCAAAAGTATTTGGATCCAAATGCTATTGGTTGGTGAGATACTACTATATCGCCAGTTGCAAAAAAAAAGTTTATACAGTATAACAATTAATACCTAATTAACTATTTATTATATACTGTATTACCGTATTACTTGCTAAATTTGCTCTCTAAATAAAGTTTTTTGAAATATTTGATCTATGCTGATCTTTTTTTATAGAAGATGTGCAAAGAGCCAAAAAACATTATAGTGTGTTTTAAAAAAATTTTATAATATGAAATTATAAGTTGCCAATTGATGATGTGGTTTTACATAGTAAGGGTTACTTTAAAAATTTTTTTATATTGTGTAACATAGTGATCTTCAAGCCAATCAAATCGAATGTCCACCATGCTGGTTTTATAATCTTCAAAAATTTTGAAATTATTAGGTAATTTTTGCAGAAGCCTACTTGTGATGAATTTTAACAATCTAGACTTATTAGAATTGTCTTATCAAAATTAACATTTTAGTAGTTGTTTTATCCAAATTGGACCACTGTATCAAAGTTATTTGCTATCAAATCTTTAAAAATTTTTAATAAAAAATTTTAAATAATGAATATAAATATTGGCCAATTTAGATATTATAATTCATATTTAGACAAATTTTGTGATTATAACAAGAGTTAATTAATAATAAAAATAATAAAAAATCAATATTTTTTTGTGATAGTAATTATAAATAATTTGTAACTATAATTAGGTTTTTTTACAATATATGAGTCTGTTGCACAATATTGGGTGCTTATATAGAAGTGTAACTATATGGGATATGATATCAAGAGACTGTATAATTTTGTAGACATATGTATATACATTATTAAAAATACCTTATAACTATAACTACTGATATTTCAATACAAATATAATGTAAACACAATGCAATAGAACTATAAATATAGCATTTATCATATCAGTTATATTAGATAGTCAAACACATTAAGTTAGATTTAAGTAAATTTAAAAAGTATAGCCAAGCAGATAAAAAATGTATAGTATTTTAAACTGCAATTATCAACCTAAAATTGTTTATATTTATATATTTAAAAATTACTGCTAATTGTAGCATCAAATTGAATACAAAATTTTGTAGACAAATATCTTTCACATTTATATAGTGCAAGAAGCTTATACTCAACATGTTTCAATTTTTAAATTATTATAATTTTTTGTACAAAAGGTTTTTTAAAAAACTGACTAGTAGTTTTGTAGAGCTATATTAGTTCTATAAATTTGCCAAATATTTTTTTGAAAAACCTTTTCTATAAAAAGTTGATGCGTTTTAAAGATTACTATTGTTTTATATATAATTACTATGTGTTTCAATTTTAACTAACTTTAAAGTGCTATAACTTTTTATAAAGGCAACATTTTAAAAATCTGACCAGTAACTTTGTTAATTATAATAAGCTCTACAAATTTGCCAAAAATCTTTTAAAAATATTGTCTCGACAAAAAGTTGATGCATTTTAAAGTTATACTATTTTATTGTCTAGTATAGGCTTCTTGTACCATACAAGCCATATTTTTTATTTCAATTACAAAAAACTTTGTTCCTGGTACAATTTAATTAGAACCTGAAGCATTGAACAATATTCAATATACTAAAACAGTCATCGGCAAAAAAAAATGCGTAAACCTTCGTAAATTTTTATACAGGGGTAAATTTATAAAAAACTTATGATTGGTTCAGAGTATTACGTAGGGGTAATAATTATGAAAGTTTAAACTATATTAACTTCAGAGTGTTACGAAGGTGTAATAATTATGAACTTTTACAGCATAGTAAATTTGAAATATAGCAAAAATATTATGAACAACAAATATTGAAAACTTGCGAAAACTGGCAAAAACTAGTTTAAATCAATGATATATTACGATATTATGATCAATTAATAATCAATTAATAATAAAATTCACATAATCATACTTTTTGCAAATTTTTTAAACATTTTATAGATGTTTGCATGTTTTTGCATATTTTCACAAGGTTATGCAATTTAATATAAAATTTTATATTTTTTTATTTATTATTATTATTATGGTTCGGTGCAAAAAGGTTCGTATCTCAAATAGTTATTAGTAAACTTTTTTTTCTACAAAATAATTTTTAATATTTTTAATTTATTAAAAGTGACTAGTATTCGGATTATTAAAAATATAAAATTTTTAATAACTTTTTTGATAAAATAAAAAGTTTTATTTATGTTAACTTTCTTAAAAAATCAATTGTAAAATTTACTATATAAATTTAATAGTAATTTTTATATATTTTATATAGTAAAAAAATATAATTACTTGACTTTAATGACCAATTTTTTAACAACTAGTGATCCAATTTTGCCCAAATTTTAACTGTATGTTTATTATATCCACACTAATGCACTTGCATAATACAAACTTATAAAACTTCATACTCTTTGCGAAAATAGTTAAAATAGGTTTTTTTTAAAAAAACCTTTTTTTTTTTACTCAATTCAAAAAGTTATATATAATAAATTGTTAAAATAAAACTATATTATTATAATAAAAATTATACAAAAAGATAAATTATAACCTACTTTATTTTATATAAAAAAATTAGAAAAATTTAATTATAATTTATTAAGCTATTTAAGTACAAAAATTAAATTCATTTTTGAGGTATGAACCTTTTCGCACTGGACCATATATATTATATTTTAATTTAATATGTATTTTTAATCAATATTATTTATTTTATAGCAAAAAGAAATGGCGACCCTTATATGATCGACCAATCATTTTTGAGATTGGTGATCATATATAAACAATGATTATCATATGATAATTTTTGTTTGTTTTTTTCTTTCTTTCAAACCGTCGCCGTTTCGAAGTATTTTTTTTTTGTAAATTTTTTATTTTTTTCTCGTCCTCGTTGCCGATATCATTTTGAAGTATTTTTTTTGTAAGTTTTTTTTTATTTCTTTTTTTCTAGTTCTCATCGCCGGTATCGTCTCGAAGTCTTTTTTTGTAAGTTTTTTTTATTTCTTTTTTCTCATCCTCGTTGCCATATCGTTTCGAAGCTGCTTTTACTTTATATTAGAGGTTTTTTTTACTAGGGTTTCGCCATTTCGGGCTTTGCCGCATTTTTCTTCGATACTAAAAGAATTTGACATATTTCATGCTTGTGATGGCCAAGATACTACATGAAACTTAAAAATTGCCCGACTTAAAATTTTTAGCGGTGTCTGTTTTTTTTATTTTTTTGTTCTTTTTTTTTTTGTTCTTTTTTTTTGTTCTTTTTTTTGTTCTTTTTTTTTGTTCTTTTTTTTCTTTTTTTAGTTCTTTTTTTTTCTTTTTTTTTTTTTTTTTTTTTTTTTTTGGTTTTTTTTTTATATAGATTTCGTTTTCGGGCAGGTTTTGTTTAATAAGTTTTTTAGGGTTTTTTTCTTTTTACTGATTTTTGATTTTTTTTTTTAGTTTTTTGTTTTTTTGTTGGTTCTTTTTTTTTGGTTTTTTTGTTGTTTTTATAAAATAGTTATTTTTCCTTTGCATAATTCGTCGTTGATGTTGATGGAACTGGACGTATTAGAATAAATTTTATTTCTTTTAGATTTTTTTAGTTTGGATTTTTTTTGGTACTACATACTAATGGGAGTTTTTTTTTAGATGTATTTTATCAGTAACGAAGTATTAGAGTTATTAGCTGTCATCGTTGTAATTGGAGTTGTTGAAATCGATAGATCGGTCGATATTAAATTTTTGACTTGTTTGGCACCTTACAAAAAACAGGCTCCGGGGACGATGTAGGAATTGACAAAAGGGCATTGTAAGAGATTTTGATCATTTTAGTTTAGTATAGTTTTTGCTAGATTCTATCTCTGTATGGTGATTTTTTTTTTAAATTAATAAATTTTGAATATATACCTTTAAAATATAAAAAAAAATTTCGAATATATATCTTTAATATTTAAAAAAAAAAATTCGAATATATACCTTTAACTTTTTTTTAAAAAAAAATTATTCGAATACATACCTTTAACTTTAAAAAAAAATTCGAATATAACTTAATACAAAAATTTCGAATATATAGTATGAGGACCAATCAAAATCGATCACATGATTCATGTGATGACCGATTAGATTGGTCGTCACGTGAATCACGTGATCGATTTTGATTGGTTGATCACGGGGTCGCCATGGCGATGGGTCGCCATAAAATAATACCCTTATTTTAATATATATTATTATATATTTTTTATGAAAAATGAAAAAAATGACAAAAAAAATAAAAACAGGAAAAAACTAAAATCGAAAAAATAATAAAAAAACAAAAATGAAAAAATAGTAATATTTTGAACCCTTTCACACTTTGTCACATAATGCTAGCTCTAAACACCTATTTTTCTCACCCTGCAGTTAGCTATTATTTCTTTTTTTCTTTGTTTTAACCATAATATTCGCTTATATTTGCTACTTTCTAAAATAAAAAAAATGATAAAAAAAAATAAAACCAAAAAAAATGAAAATGAAAAAAATAGTACTATTTTAAACTACTTTCACACTTCGTTGCATAATTCTAGCTCTATACACTTATTTTCTTATCCTGTAGTTAGCTATTATTTCTCTTTTTTTTTGTTTAACTATTATATTCACTTATATTCGTTCATATTCGCAACTTCCTAAAAAGTGCTAGTAAAAAAACAAACAAAAAACAAAAAACAAACTCAAAATAAATAATGAAAAAACAAAAATGAAAAAAATAAACTATTATATTTGCTATATTTGCTTATATTCACTTATATTTGATTATATTCACTCAGATTCGCACTTCTTGCAAAGTGCCAAAAACGTTAGAATTGGTGTACTTGAAAGTGTCAGAAAGGTCAAGTCGTTTTCTTGCAAAGTTTTAAAAGAAGTAAGGAATAAATAAAATAAAATAAAATTAAAAAAATAAGTAAAAAAAAAGAAAACAAACAAAAAACAAAAATGTAAACAAATAATCAAAAAATAAACGAAGCTCCAAATCTCTATTTCCTTAAAGTAAGAGCTCGTGATCTTGCAATTCAGAATTGTCACAAAGTGCTAAAATAAAATAAATTAATAAAAATAAAACAAAAAAACAAAAACAAAAAATATGAAACAAAAAAATAAATGAAACAAAACCTTGCAAAAACTTGCAAAAATTTGCATTTTTGAAATTTAAAAATTGCTGGAATGTGTTCTTGCAAAGTGTCGAAAGGCTAAGTTGGCTTGCATGAAGTGCTGAAAAGTCATTGGATTTCTTGCAAAGTGCCAGTGATAAAGTATAGAAATAAAATAAAAAATTTAAAAATTAAAAAATAAAAAAAAATTAAAAAATAATCAGTTTTACTAAATCACACCACTGGTGCTCAACACCACAATGATTTTCACCAATTAAATTTTTTAAATGCAGTGTAACGTAAAGATTAGGTGTAACATAAAATTTTTGTTGTTTTGCTTTTTTTTTAAAAAATACCTTCAACTCAAAATTTTATCTATGAAACTACTTTTTTTTTTAAAAAAAATACCTCCTTGCGAAATTTTACTATATACTATGCCTTATCCGAACCCTAACTATTGCTCTACTTAACATTTATTAACTTTAACTTTTGTTTATTTTTTTTTGTTTATTTTTTGATATTGATCTTCATGTTACACCGCATACTAGTGTTCAACACTACTGGTTTGATTTATAATTACTAAAAATAAAAAAAAACAAAACAAACCTAAAAAAAAAATGAAACGAAACTAAAAAAAACAAAAAGAAAATGAAGAAACAATGTAAAATTGATAGAAGATCTAAATTATAAACAAAAAAAATAAACAAAGATCTAATTTGATCTTGTAGTACAATCATTGAATATCATCAAAACATTTCAAAATATTAGTCAAATGTGTTCTTGATATGATCCAGGTTATAGATTGTTCTAAAATAATTCGAAAGTATTCGAAATATTAAAAAGAAAAAAGAAAGAGAAAAAAAGAAAAAAAAAAGAAAAAAAAAGAGAAGAGAAAAAGGGAGAGAGGAGTAAAAGGGAGGGAGAGGTAAAAATTAAGCAAAACGATTTTTTTTAAGTTTTTCGCACATTTTGCAGAATATATTTTTATGATCTATGGTAGCTTATGTAAAAATTTTATGTAAGTTTACAATTTTTTTATGTACCATAAAAAAATTGTAATTTATATAAAAATTTATATAAATTTACTATTTTCTTACACACCATAAGAAAATCATAAACTTACAGAAAATTTTTACATAAATTTACAATTTTCTTACACATCATAAGACTTACGCAATTTTACACTAATATTACGTAAGTTTACGATTTTCTTATATACCGTAAAAACTTGTGCAAGTTTACTATATATATTTTTGCTGATGGTATTATTCAACAAAACATTAACCTGCTATTATATATCTTTTTTGACATAATTACTGTTATTAATAACTATATATATAAATAATAAATTAAACAAACTTTAGCACCAAGTTATAGTGCAGTAATTAATACCAACGTACTACCTAAAACAAAAAAATAAAAATAAAAATCTCTTGATATTGTCATATACTTTAAATATATGGGGTGAAGTCAATAGAAATGGGACAAATCTATCTAATAAATTTGTCCCATTTCTATTGACTTCACCCCATATTATAAACTTTAACTCTATAATAAATATATCAATTACATTACTAATAATACTTTAATACTATATAAATTCCACTATTTACATATAACAACAATTATATTATTAATTGTAGCTGCTTATACTAAGATTGGCTTATGCTAAGATCTAGGATTTTTATTTAAATCTATAATACCTAATAAAATTCACATATACTCTTTTATTAATAACTCTAACTCTAAATTTTAAACAAATTATAAAAAAAACTTCTTTTAAAACACCCTCTAAAATTTTATAATTTTATAATTAAATATTTAAATTCTCAGTATAAGCCAATCTTAGCATAAGCTGCCACATTAATAATAATAATTATCAATTATTCAAAAACAAATATATAGTTATGAATTTCAATCAATAATTATAATAATATTAGACCTACTTTTCAAATATTTGGTTCTTCCAAATTTAATTTGCATCAATATTCACAAGCTATACAATATATCTAAAAAGCAAACAATATTTGAAGTCAATTTTTTTTATAACATACAAACAATAAAATAGCAAAAATTCAAGTTAATTATTAATTCAATTATTATCAAACAAAATTACAACTATTCCATTTAATACAAATGCATAACAATATAAAATAAAAATTATAAATTGTGTTTAAAAAAAACATATACAACAATACAGAATTTGAATAATATAAATCAAAATTCCATAAATATGCAGTAATTAGCAATTATTATTATTATTTTTTATGTTAAAGTCCTGCTATGGGGAGAAGTCTTTTTATTCAATAGTATGTAGCCCTTGCAGGCTCCCAAAATTTGTTATATAAATGAGGGTACAACTAGCTATATATACAACTTTTGGTTGTCTAATTTAAGTAGTCTGCTCGAAAGTTCTACACTAGCTACTATACCTGCAACTAAACTAGGAGTTGTCTATTTAAACCTTCTGGTCCAAGCTTCGCCTACCAATTCTACTTGTATAATGGTATAGCCCTCCAGTACATTAATTAGTCAAGGACAGTTCTGGATGCCAACTATAACTCTTTAGGACTAGTTTATCCTTATATAATTAGCAATTATAAAAATAAATACATTATATACTTATATATAAATAATGTATTTACAAATAATTAAAGACAGTGTTATTACTAGACATAGTCTAAGCTATATTTGGCAAACTCAAACAATTTAGATATTGTCTGATGCCCATGTCTGAATTATATTTGAGTAAATAGATTGTTACTAGATATTGTCTATGCAATATTTGTCAAACACAAACATATTTGAACATAAATATTGTCTGATGTTTGAGTTTGTAATTAAAAAAATTTAAACAATTGTTATTGTTAAAAAAGATTTGCTGCACTTAATAAGAGAAGTAAATCCTTATTATTATATTTTTCCTTTAATAAAGTAAAAACATATTATAAGATCAGTCTTAAAGATTCAACATTTTTAAGATGTTTTGGTATATCAAAAGATAAATGGAATATGCTTTAGAAGGTATCTAATTAGGTATCAATAACTGTATTATTATTAAAACACTATAAAAAAATTATATACTGTGGTACAAATAGATTAAAGAGAATAATTAAATCTGTTACAATGTATTCTATCATTCTCTGTTCTATCTTCTTAACTATTAATCTCCACCTCAGTTTTTTGACAAAATAACAGATTTATTTTTCTTTTTGTTTTATAACAAATATATTACTTTTAAACAAAATAGTTCTTAAAATTTTTTGAGCTACTTTCTTCTATAATTATGATACTAAAAGGTTCAAAAGTCAAACTCATATTATTGTATATAATATTCTGATAATTTATTCTCAAGATTTATTCATTATGATTTACATAGTGAAAATATTTTATTAATACTGTAATAGTTAAAAAGTGCATATATCACAAATTTAGGGCTTTCAATAATAGCTAATATTGTATCAAAATCAAATTCAGATAGAATTTATAGAATTTTACTATATATTGCTTCTGAAGTCTTAAATAAACATCAATATACTAAAGAATCTAATATTTATTCATCTGTTATAATCTTGTAGGAATAGAATGATCAATATGATTAAAAGTACTATATAATAAAATTAAGTACACATCACTCTGGTTATATCGACATTCTCCGGCAATGGAAAAATTGTTGATATATCCAGATGTCAGTTTAATAAGCATTTCTATCTATACCGACATTATATTGATATTGTGTAGATATGTCGGCTTAGACAGAGGTAAATTTTTTTGTTTTCACCAAGCTTATACTAAGAATAATAAACTTGAGAAAATGAATTTATTTTAGCACAAAATGAATTTGTTTTATATTTAGTATAAAATAAATTCATCATATATTTGCATAAAATGATGAAATGAATTTATTTTATGCTTATTGTTTTATGCTAAGCTTAGTATAAAACAAATTTAAAAAATTAATTTGATTGGTACACCTATAACGACAGTCAGTTTATAAAAATTGTTGCTATATCTAGCAATAAAAATTATCTTAAATAATTTTTTAATATTAAAATTGTCGGTATGTTGTTATAATCAATATCTCTTATGATTGTCAGTATAACTAATGAATTTTTAATATTATAGATTTTTTTTGAAAAAAGTGTCGATATAACCAGCTGTCGGTTAATCCAGCTGTCGGTATAATCAGAGTGACGTGTATTTATACCTTGGGTTATGAGCTTAATTCTCCAATTTAATTCTGCTAATTAATAACGATTCTGATTATAATTCTATAGATTTATACTGATTATTAACTTATATGCTGACTGAAGTAATTAATGTGAATAAATAATTTAAAAGCACTATATAATAGTAATTAGTAATTTAAATTTTTAGGTTTGTAAACTTGATTTGCTGCTTTTAACTCTATTTAAATAATACCTGATTTTTACTAAATAAAATACTCAATATGAATAAAATTATTTAAAGGTTTATATAAGAGTGATTAAGTATTGTTATAGCTGAAACTAAAAATTTTAATTATTTTAATATGAACTTTCAAGTATGCATTTTTTATCTTTTTTTTAATGACTAGGGTAAGGATTAAGTTAGTAAAGAGCAGTGTTAGAAATCTTATGTTCTCATGTTCTTATAAGAACATCACTTTTAATTTGAGAACATTTATAAAATTTAAGTTGTTCTCTATTAAATTTTTTTTTGAGAACATCAAGTTTGAAAAATATGTTCTCTATATAAATATATAAAGTAATAAAAAATTATTTTTATTAATATAGCAGTTTAAAATAATTAAGTTTATAAATATTTAATTGTTAGTTTAAATAGAGAACAAATTAGTTGTTCTTGAATTACAGAAAAATTTTGGATAATATAGTTTAGTTGGTTTATCTATTGGTGCAATATAAACTTTGTTATATAAACTTTGATATACATATAATACTATAATATAATTAATTATATTAATATTTAATATAAATTTTCAAAGAGATAAAATTACTATAATGATAATGTAAATTATTACAAGAAAATTACTTAATAAATCTTTAGATATTATGATTTTAAAATTTAGTTCTATGTTTAAAATTTATATTAAGAAATTTTTTAAATTTATAAATTCACTAAATTCACTATAGTAAAGAAGAATCATATATATGTTGTGTCCCAGATAAGAATTTGTCCCAATTTGGAATCTGGCCTAATCCTACCTCTAACTCTAGTCTAACCCTAATCCTAAAGTAACCTAAAGTCCTAATTCTGCTACAAAATTCTCATCTGGGACAGCCCGATTCTGAATCGGGCATCGGGGCACAACATATACATTTATTTAAATATTTAAAAAATGTTAATAGCTTATTTAAAACTAAAGACAAGCTAGGTCAAGCCAATAGTATCTCCAACATTATATAAAAGCCTTAAATAGTAAATTGTTTTTTAAAAAAATATACTGTATAAAGTCAAAAGTTTTAATTTTATAAATAACTTAGTCAACTTTATATATTTTAGTTAAATAAATTATATTTTTTATTATTATTGATAATTTTTAAAGAAGTTTGCTATTTATCACCACTGGTGATTATCACTAGTGATCAATTTACCAATTAAAATTCATCAATTTTTGTATAACAAAAACAAAGAATTTTTTAAAAATTGCTAAAATTGCTTCTAACCTAAAATTTTGTCTATAAAACTATTTTTTTTTATACAAAAAAAAATTCCTCACTAAATTTTACTATATACAAAGAGCAGGAAAAACTAGGACCCTGAAATATACATAGATAAATCAGGTTAATTATAGGGGTACTAAAAAAGAAAAGATCTGCAGAAAAAACTTCAAAAATAAGCAAAAAAATTACTATAAATAAAAAAGATTTGCATAAAAACCTCAAAAATAAGCAAACTTATACCTGACCTATTTATGTATATTTTGGGGTCCTAGAGGACTCTTGTTTCCAATAATTTCTGGGATCAATATTATACAAGTATTTATACATCATAGTACTATAAAACTAGAATTTTTCAGTCTAAGCAAACTTAAAAAAATGACAATTAATACACCACTTTATTAACAAAAGAACTTTCTAGCAAGCATCTTTTTGTTGAATCATGGTTTATCATGCCGAATCATACAATAAAAGGTAGATATACTTATTGTCTACCGTATAGGAGAAGGTAATAAAAATATATTGTATTGCTTAATTTGTAAATTTTTAACATTATTTTTTTTGTTTTTTTTCATTTTTTTTCTTTTGTTATCCAAATAATTAACTTGTTTTTTTTCATTTAAAATTTATGTAGACTACTTTCGAAAGTTATATATATTCTCTATAAGATGTTTGATTCATTTTATATATGTGATAGTATAGTTTTGTTAATTATAGATAAAGTATAAAAAATGAAAATAAAGGGCATGTAACTTGTTATAAGAAACTTTTAATAAAGCTCTTGTGTTTCTAAGCTATATTTTAACATAGATGAATAGTTTTATTCATTTACAATATGAGGTAGTTTGCTTCGAAGTTATGAAAGAAATTGTAATATGTTTAATGATTATCTATTAGTTTTCATTGAAAGTGTATCATATGCAGTGTTTAAAATTCAAATCTAAAGTTATGTTCTCAAAAGAACATAATTTAAATTTTTATTGTTCTCAAAAACTTTTTAATGTTCATTATATATTAAATAAATTGAATATTAATTTTTAAAAAATGTTCATATTCTATACTTACAATTCACATACTAAGTTCATACTTATCTATTAATAATTTTTTAAAGTTTGTATATAATTCTTTATATTTTTTCAACATAACACAATATATTATACAATTCAATTTCTAATAATTTTGTTAAATTTCAAGTGCTTTTCATATTTGCTTATAATAAAACAAGACTTTCTATAATATTTTACTGATGCTACTATTGGTTAATGTGATAAATTAGAATCAAATTACTTTGTTATTTAACTATTTAAATTTTATACTAACAAATACTTTGTATCTTTTTGCTTGCTTAATATTAGCATATCATTTGATACAAATCATCTATATAAGTTTATACAATAATAATACTCTTGTATAATTAATGAATGTTTTATTTTAAAAATCTTTAAAGATGATTTTCTTAATATTTATTTGTTATCTATATTGTGCAGCTTTAAATATATGTGCTATACATAGTATGTATATACATATGTACATATGTATATACATATATATATTTATGCAGAATTTATCATGATCAAATTACATTAGCAAATTGATGAACATTTTATATAATTTATTGTTCTTATTAATAAATCTAGAACATAAAAATTTTATAAATGTTCTCTTTGAACTATCAAATAAGAGAACCTTTTCTAAATATCAATATTCTTAAAAGAATTCAAATGTTCATTGAGAACCATGAGAACATTGAATTTTAAATACTGATCATATGGATAAAAAACTGGTTTATGATTGGTCAACTATCTCATAATCAAACCCATGCATTTTTGAAAAATACAAAAGTCCTTCTTGCTTATACAAAGCCCTACCCTAATCTCCTTACTTTAATATTAAAGAGATTTAATTTTTATTTAATACAAATTGTTTGGTTTGTTTATTTTGTTTTATGCGTTGTAGATAGTGATGTTACCCGGGTCAGGCTAACCCATGCGGGTCATAAACCTCCATGGGTTATGCAGGTCATGGGTCACAAATTGTCCTAACCTGGGTTATGCGAGTCACGGATCACACATTAATCTAACCCGGGTTTCAATAGTGATCCGGGGTAATAAATATTAATATTAGGGTTAGAAATTATTGTTCTAAAAATTCGACCTATGCTATATGGAACTGCTCTTACCTATTCTGATCTCATCTCAATTTAATTAGTCTAAGTCGATAGTGCTATATAGATAAGATTGTCAAATTATCGTAATTTACGTATTTTACTATATATAATCATACATTCAAATCAAATGATGCAATAGTACTAGCTGAATTTTTGTAACTCTATCCATTATTATATTTGGAACTGTAATTTTTGTTTATGCCAGATTTATAAAAGTTTCAACCAAAATTATTTAAACGATCAAAAATTACATATAATTTTTGATGTCTAAAACTTGCTCAAATTTATATTCAACTCTATGCACAACTTACGCAACTTGACAAATCAAAATAATAATGTAACAATTACATCAAGAATTCTATATTTATTAACCGAAACTAAAAAAAGCAACAACAATATGCGTAAAAAAAACTCTATCATATTAGTTCTTGTTAGAACCAACCATTTATATACAATAAAAAAAAAAAAACTTAATAAATGCCAAAGACTTTTTTTAAGAAAAAAAACCCCTCGAATAAAAACCCCTCGAATAAATCTATTCAAAAACATGAGAGGCCGGCCAAATCTTTAGAGCTGCCTTAAGAAATAGAAGGGTTCCAGCACTCTGTGGGCTAAGCCTTGATCGTTTCTCTGTGATAGTGAGACCTGCAGATGAAAACAGACGTTCAGATGGCACCGACGTTGCCAGAATACACAAATACTTGCGAGCAAGCTTTGTGAGTGAATCCCACTATTGAAGTATATTTGTTTGACTTGATACCTTTGGCAATAACAAATACGAATCGAATTCACACTCTGGATTATTTTGCTGACCCGATTGCTTGTCAGAAAAAGTAGTTTCTGTCAAAAAGATATCTTCGTCACTACAAATTTTGTTACTAAAATATATTTGTTCCATGTTTAACAATTCGTTTGATTCATAAAAATTAATTAATTCACGGTACTCTTCACGTGCTTCAGAAATAGTATAATCCTTTTCTTCTTCTGTAAAGATCTGCATATCTTTAGTTCGTGGATCAAAGAAGGTGGCAAGTCGAATTAATCTTGTCGGTGCTGAAAATCGAGTCTGAATTGATATATAAAGATGCTTTCCAAATTTTTGAACACCAGCATTATATATTAATGCACAATTAACTTTCGTCTTAATATAGTTAATTGCGTACCATGCTTGTGATAGGGTTGGGTACTGAGAACCGGACAACCATTTTGAAGCAACCTCATAAGGTCGCAACAATTCAACCAATTCAGTTACCATTTCCCACTCATTAGACGATAGTTCTTTTGCCTCATAACTTCGTAATACCATATTTTCATTGGACTCAACCAAAAGCGATTTATACTTATACATCGCTGGTTTAAGTGTAGCCAATCGTTTCAATAAATAGAACGTCGAGTTCCACCTGGTTGACACATCACGAACTACAAAAAGAAGCCTATCCCATTCCTCCATTTTTATTTGAGCATCTAAAATGAACTGTTTCTGCTTTGAACTACTGCTGAAATGGGATACGACATCCTTGCATTTTTTGATTAAATTCGAAATTTCAATACATTCTTTTAATGCATCGTATATAGCAAGTTGTAGCATGTGGCCAAAACAAAAAACTTTTGATATACCATGCCTTTGTTCTAACCTTTGTAAACAAGACTTAATGTTCGATCCATTGTCAACTGTTCCACAGATAATCTTATTTTTAAGGTTAAGGTTATAAAGAATTTCGATAATTTTACTTGCAAGATGCTCTGCCGTGTGAGGATACGGAAAACACGAAATCTCTCCAACCATTTCTTTTATTTGAAAATCACTATTGATCCAGTGAAATGTAAACCCAATATATGGATCATCATTGTTGGAAGTCCACATATCGGTGGTAAACGATGCATAGCTAATTTTGGCATCATCGAGCGCATATTTACGCACATTTCGTAAAATTTTGTCTTCCGCATTAATAAGGATTTCTTTCAATTGATCCTTACTAGGCATATTAATTTGGGGGTCAAGACCTTCAATGATTTTTTTAAATGATGGTTCCTCAAGAACCGAGAAAGGTTGAAGGTCATTAACAATAAAAGCCACAATATTATTATTGAGCTTTTTTTGTTTCGGGTTATTAGACGTATACTTAGTTGTCTTATTGAACGCCTGAGTTAATGTCATTTGTAAGGGTTTTGCAGTTACATGAAATTCACAACTACCGTTGCTTTTTGATTCAATAGTTACATGACCACTTTCGATTATTTCTTTTGAAAGATGATATTTACCCCATAAGTATCTCCACAAATTTGATGTTGACCCATCTTTCGATATTTCACTTGTGAAATACAACTTTTATACCGACAAGTCCAAAATTCTACATTATTGATTAATACTATCAAATAAAAATTTTTTACAGGGCTTCCATCCGGTTTTTCAGTTCTTTTTTGCTGTTGCAAATTACTAAATAAAGGCCGATTACTTGTACGAGATGGTGTAGATGGTATAGATGGTGTAGATGGTATAGAGAGTTGTAAGAAGCTTCACTCATATCTAAGCTTTCTACATCGCTCATTTCTAAACTAATATCATTCTTATTTACATGCATTTTGTCTCTACAAAATTAAATTTATTGGTTTTTTTAATAAATAGACAGTAAAATAAATACTTAAATAAATAGGTATTGTGATACTAACCACTCTTAATACATTTATAATAATTCTCAACAAATCTTGGAGCACAATAAAATGTTTACAATGGTAACCTTTTATAGGTAGTTTGAATGCGAATAGACTTTGTGCAAGTATTATTCAATTTTTTTTTCATGCACTTATTAATCGGGGGTCTTTTTCATGCACTTATTAACCATTCTTTTTTCACGCACTTATTTTAATTATTTTTTTTTTCATGCACTTATTATAACGGTTCTAACAACAAATATATTGTTTAATATAAATGTTTAATAAAGTTCAACAATTGCCAAACTCTAAAATTACTTACTACTTAAGTATTATTTAATCGACTTTATTTAGGCTTGTATCATTTGTATCGTTAAACTTATTACTTATCATAGATGATATGATATTTTTTTTATCTATATATAAACGACATCTTGCGTTGATTGGCTAGAATAATAAAAAATCGCGGGAGATAGGTCTGATTGGCTAACCCGTATAACCCAGGTTATGACCTGGGTTAGTACATGACCCGAACTTTATTGACCCGGGTTGCTATTTTTTGACCTGGGTAACATCACTAATTGTAAATTACTAGTGATGATCACTAGTAGTGCTTCATAGTAATTTTTATTTTTAAATATATTAATTAAAAATAAAAATTAAAAGAATTTAATATTTTTATGCATGTGCGCTATAGCCCACTTCATATGATTTAATGTAGCATGAAATCAAAACAACTAAAATAACTCTTATTTTTGTTAGTTAGGGTTAGGGTGAGGTTAAAATAGTATGTAGGCAAAAAAAAGGTTTTTATAGTAAAATTTTGCAAGGAATTTTTTTTGTTAAAGCACAAAGAGTAGTTTCATAAACAAAATTATGAGCACAGGCGATTTTTTAAAAGATCACTATTTTTCTCAATTTCATATTACATCTGATCCTATGATCTGGTTGGTTTACAAATGGGTGCGTTACAATGCATATGTGCTAAATTACATAACCAAATTAAAATAACTAAAAAAGTATAAAAGTATAAGTGTGAAAGAGAAAATAAGATTAAGAAAAAAATATGAGAAAAAAAGAGTGAATGTGAAAAAAAAGAGAAAGAGAAAGAAAAAGAGAGAGGAAGAAAGATAAAGAGAGAAAGAAAAGAAAAAAAAAGAAGTAAGAGAAAGAAAGAAAAAAAAAAATTTTTTTCTATTTAAGAACTTAAAAAAATTTTTGAAAATATTAAATTAAATAATTATGTTTTTATGAGAACATAAATTTTAAAACAGATTTCCAACACTGGTAAAGAGTATGGGTAGATTTTGGTCAGGCATATATTTTTAATCAAGGTCTAGTTTTAACTATTTCTAGCTTTAGCCATAACAAGTATTTATGTTTTGGTTTGTGAACTTGATTTTTGATCTAATTTTGCTAATTAATGATAATTCTAACTTTAATTCCACATTAATAACAATTTTTTTTATATTCACAAACTACTAAAGCAAATGAATAATTTGAAGATTATTATATAATAATAAATAAGTATTTGGCCTCTTAAAAATAGAAACCAGGAAATTTGACTATTTCCAAAAATTGACCTGTTTGATTGATTAGATATAAAATTTTAGGCCCAATTTTTTTTACTTAATAATAAAAGTCTGATCACTTAATAAATTTTTGCAATACAATAGTTAAAAGCTTTTGATGCTATAATCTAAAAATATATTTACTGAAATTTACTGATAGTAATACAAATCTACAGATCTAATAATCCTGTTTAAACAGATTTGTTAATTATGAATAATCTATTTTTAAATTGTTTTGATTTTGTATAACAAAATAGTTTTTGCTGATTTTCTTAAAACCTGTGATCAGCCAAATTTTCTAGTTTCTACTTTTGAGGGCACATTTATGTTCTTCATTGTGAACTTATTCTTTTAATATAATTATGTTAGAAGTTTTACTAAATATTCTCTATATTATAATATTCTATTAACAAAAATCTAGCAACATGTATTTGTCTAGATTACAAATCTAAAATTAGATATAAAGTTTTTTAATTACTTTTGGATTTGATAAATAAATGCTTAGACACAGATCCTCAAAACTAATCAACTGCTAGTAAATTAGCTGATATACTGAGATATTTTTTGATAGATCTGTAACATAAAAAAAACTAAGTTATATAAGCAAGTTAAGGATTTAGTCAATAATTTTTTATTATATAATCAAATCAAATTGCTACAATTCAAACATTAGACACATCCACAAATTATTTATACAAGTCAATTTTTGAATTTTTTAACACTTACTAAACCAGGTAATAATACTTATATTTTAAAAATTTTAGTAAGATTTATTTTAAAAATTTCTAAATCTGTTAATATATTAAATGCAGATAATAATATATATCTTCTTAAATGAATTCAAACTGCAAGTTAGTATATTTATATGCATATATTTTACCCAGTTAATACATTAATTATATTGAAGTTTCTGATAGTATATTATTTGCTACAGACAGAATAACAAAATATTTGGTATGCGAATCCTGACAACAACCAACAAAGACAATAAAAATTAGGAGCCATAAGTATAAGTAGAATAAACTAGCAAAATATTTACCAATTACTACTCTGACCTGTACCTTTTCTTAAATTAACAGTATAATATTTTTTGTCTTGCAAACTTTTAATACTACCCTTAATAATTCTGCTCTTTTGAGGTTTATATGACTTATATTGTCTTTCTTAACTGATTTCTCTAACATCTTTTTGCAAGTAGGGCTTTGATTTCTTGGTTAATATGCTTTAACTTTACTCCATCTAATAATAGCTAATTTTAATTATAGAATGAATAGAATGACCAATACGATGCATATATATTAAATAACTACTATATACGGAGGTATCTATAAATAATATTATATGCCCTATATAGCAGCACTTGACCCCTAAAACTATATATAAAAAAATTCAAAATCTGTATATTTATATATATAATTTTACAAAAACTTGAATATTTTGTAACACAGCAATCTGATTTAGATGATTTAGGTACTATTCGATTCGTCTCAGTAAGACGAATCCAATAATACCAAAATCATATCATTTGGATTACTGAATTGCAAGATATTCACAAAAAACTATTGGTTATATAGTAATTTATAAGAAAAAATATGACCAATAGTATTTTGCCAATACCTCCTAATCCAGTAATCCAAATAAAATGAAATTGGTACCATTTGACTCCTCTCACCAGGATGAATTAAATAGTATCAAAAGCATTAAATTTGGACTACTGGATCAGATTTTAGACAATTTTTTTAAAAAAATTATATATTATATTTTTTTGATCCTCTCTCTACTTATTAGGAAAAACATTATATTTTATCTAATCCCTTTTGTATAATGTTATTTATGGATGCCCCCCTAAAATATAGTAGCAAAGCCATAGGCTTTTCACTAATATATATTGTTATGTTGCTAAGCCAATTAAATAAAGTATTATCTGATTTCTAGATACATTTGTTATATAATGCATTTTTTCAACATATTTGCTAAATAAATATACTTATTTGTTTTTATTGCTATAAAGATTTATTAATTAAATTCTATTATGGATTATTAATTAATTAAATTTTTGGCTTAAGCAATATAACTGTCTAAACTGTCCGATGGACATAGATAGCTCTGTTTGAGTTCAGTCAAAGTCTGGTTTGGTTTAGTCTAGTCCAGGTACATCTGAGTGACAATACTAATTAAAGACATCAAATTTACCAAACTTTACAAAGATCTCATGGTGGAGCCATGAATCAGATGCTAGTTTTAAGGGTAGAGGGTACATAGATCATTTTTATATAGTTTTATATGGTATTTTGAAATTTTCATCATATTCTACTAATAAAACCTTTTAAACTACAACTAATTTAAAAATTTTTACAAAATATAAATAAAACAATTTATTAATTATAGTAAAAATTTGAACTATTATTATATTTTAAAAAAATATAGTTGCATATATCACAAAGTTTTTCTGGGTTGGCTCAAATTTTTCTGAGTAGCACAAAATCTCTAATTTTGATTGGTCAATTTGCATAAATTTATAAGTTAGTTTATTACTAAATTTTAATATTCAATCTTTAAAAATTTATATTTCACTGAGTTTTTAACCAATTTAATTATTTTACTATTATTAGAATTAAAAACACTGCTTTATAAATTCTTCTTAAGAATTAAAATTAGTTTATTTAATATAATTTTTCATAAAATATAAAGGTAGAACTCTTCCCGTAGATCCCTATAACCAAAACTGGAACAAAAGAAAAAATTTTTCTGTGACAATACCTTGAAATTTTATTAAGTAACTTGATACTTGGCCCCTAAGTAAAGTTGTTCAGTACCCAAATATCGACATAAAAAAGGTGTATTATCTACAAAAAGGTCTAAATTTACCCAAGTAAAAGCAATTAACTCAAAAATAGATAACAAGTCAGTTTTTTCACCGTCCGGCAACAACGGTCCTAAGGACCAATCAATATTAAATAACAAAAAACACATTTCACCTCAGTTTTAAGTAAAAATATAAAAAACACCAAACCAAAACACCTTTTTGAACCAACACTTGCACTAGAAACTATGTCTTCAAGCAGCTCCTCCTCTTTCATTAACTTTTCACCAGTTTCTCGCAAACAAACTCAGCCAAAAGAAATACTCCCTGACGCAAGACCCACTATGCTAGAAACAGAACCAGCTAAAAAGTTTATAGAAATTACTATCAATGACTAGTCCAAACTTACATTCTCTGTCATATTTTCTGTTCTCTCACTACCAGAATACAAAGACAAATTTATCTTCTAGACTAATATTACCAAACTAGAAAAAATTTCAAATTTGGTTAAATTTCTACCTCATTGGCTATGCAAACAAGACAACACAGACCAATCAGTTCTATTCAACCTTTTAGCACAAGAAGATGGTTCCGTTAATATCGTTGCAAAAATACTCAAAACGTCCCAAAGTAGTGATCTTGCTACACTATTACAATCATACGAAAATGCTATGAAACCTTACGCAATAGCAAAACGTACCAATGATCTCCCAGTGATCCCATACAGTGCAACTATTGACCCAGAAACTGATAATGAATCAGTGAAAAGCTACAAAGAAAACAAACAAAACCAACTAAAAAGTACCATACCTAACAACACAATTCCGCAAGCACCCCTTGCACAGACAACACATTTTCTGGATTTCTAGCTCTAGAAGATACACAGCTAATGCCTATTACACCAACTAATCAAATTGGAGTACCACGACCATCAACACCCACTAAACAAATCACCTCACCCATTATTTCTAGTAATATTATCACCGTTGCTCAGCCATACTTAGCCACTATGGCAAATACTATCAAAAAACACTCATAGGTCGTATTACCACAAACTGCTCTCTCTAACAAAACATCTAAAACTACGCTTAAGAATGCTCCTAGTAGTAGTAGGCCACTTTATAGCCAGATTACTAAAATACACCTGAACATACCCTATACAGATACTATAGATCATATGGAATAGGCAACTACTATACAAAGCAATCTTAAAACACTAGATGACACACCCTTTGATCCAAACGCCTGGTCATTTAATACTATTGCAGAAGCACTAACAATACCAAAAGGAATCTATAAGTTTACTAAATACAAACTAACAACAAGCCCAATACAATCTACACTTCCCGAGGCCATCTGTCTTAAATTCGTTTACCGGGATACAAGATTTTTTACTACCTTTACCAAGAACCAAAGAACCCAACTAGCACACTAGAAGGAGTACATGAGCCTATATAATGATGCTCTTGAGACATACAAAGAAGAAAATAAAGTTACATTTACTAACCGGAAAACACATACTATTATTTATTCAATGCTCAGAAAAATGCTAATTGGCCAATATATCACTAGTACCAACTTTACTAAACTTACAATAAAAGCTACCTACGAGCTAGTATGATATGCATGAGACTTCTTGAAAATCAAAGACAAAGATGCTAAAGATCCCAAAATACTTAAAAAAGAAATTCAAAAAGCAATCAAAGAGAGATTACTCCTACTTCCAGAGACCCAGACCAGATTACTGAGGAAATAAAAGCAATCCTCTCTTTTGCACTCCCTATTAAACAACGTTCACATACTAAAGGAGTGGTCAACGGCTTAAAAAAATTCTTAAATTTAGCAAACTTCCAGAAGTGTACTTCGTAGAACTTCCTCCTCTTCCTGTATACTACAAAGAACTAACCCCTAGTCTGCGCTAGTACTTTCCAATCAAGCACAGAGAAGTATTACCATACATACCTGAATACAAGAAAAAACTCAAGACTACTACAAAATAGACGATTGGATTGCTGATACTTACTTTGACTTGCCAAGGAAAAAGAAACTCCTCTCTTCTATCTACCAAGAACTTAATCCCAAAGTTAGAAGCTTCTTCCTCTACAACTCTGCTACATAACTGTCCCACTCTCAGAAGTAGTCTCTATACTCAGAGAATACTACACATTCAAGCTTTTGCCCAATGACTATTTTAGTATAAAGCTTCCACTCCCTTCTGATACAAACAAAATCAAAACAGTTACCCAGTTCACATTTCAAATCACTAGCGACCAGGAAGCTAGAAAATTCCTAAAACAAATAACACCCTATTATAAATACAAGCTCCTCTTATCCGAACATATCATGCAGGCCAACCCTACTAATAAGCCCATACTCCCCACGATAGACCAAATCATGGAAGAATTCAGCATTACAATTCTGATTAAAACACCAAAAGACTTAGTAGAAGCCATCAGAGAATTACGAAAACATTACTACTTCACAAAACTTTCAGAGAAGTGGATCCAAATCCCTACCAACTCCCCTAAGGAATCACCAGCAAACTCACTTCACCCAAACACCTATCTCAGCTTCCTTATAATTTACTCAACTTGAAAACTATCCTCTTTGATCAAAATATTGAACTGCTACTCCCAATCATATCACAACATAATATAGCTCCCATCAGCAAAACCCGAGTTCGTATTATTTCGCTGACAATCACTTCACCGACATAACATTTCACTGACAAATACTCACTGACAAGTTCATTTTACTAACAGTTTGTTTCACTAAAGTTCATTTCACTAACAAGTTTTGTTTCAAAAAGCACCCTAACTTTAGCTCTAATTCTACCTAATTCTACCCTAACCCTAACGAAAATGACCAGAATTACTTTGTCAGTGAAATGAGCTTCGGTAAAATAAACTTGTTGGTGAATAATTGTTAGTGAAATGTTACGTTGGTGAAGTGATTGTCGATTAATTGATTGCTACCCTGAAAACCCTCCGATCACACTTTAAGATTAACTCTATTCCAGACTTTTTACTAGACTTACCTCCCTTACCTATCCCTACCTGAAGCATATTCAAGACACATACACAAATCAGGCCTGCCTCACCTAGTATAGTACAGTCACTTGCAAGTATCCCACAGATGTCAGAAGAACCCAAGGATCCAAACAATGACAACAAAGACACAACTGAAAATCACATTTTCCTGCTATTGGAAATTACAACACCAATGGACACAAGCTAAACTTGCTAATGAGAAGCACAAACATAGCACAACAAGCAAACTTTTCTACTACTCCAATCAAATCTAGTAACCAACCTAACCCTCTTTCACTCTCTATTTGCACACACAATATCTGAGGCCTTAACCAAGATTTTAAAAAACAAGTCTGAGAGCAATACTGTCTTGAGAACAATCTCAACATTATCAGCCTAACAGAAACCAAACTATCTAACAAATATTTAGCCACTAAACCCACAAAACTCCCCACTACACTTACTTCTTGTCCTGTACAGAGGGTTCTAAAGCAGGAACCACACTTATGATAAATAATGATCTTACTCCACACATTCACAACATTATTACATACCCAGACTATGCAATTGCTATTGATATCTTTTTTAAACATGACTTCAAATTCTGAATTATCACAATTTACCTTCCATGTGATAGCCCTCCTATTAGACTTGAAACACAAAACCGCATCATCCAATGGATACAGCAAACCATATCACACAATATACTTCCTATTGTTCTAGAGGATTTCAATGCTACTACAGAAAAGATACATTCTGGCTCAATCAAATACAAACTTTTCCAATTTCTGGCATATAACAACATGTACGATCTGGCATCCCACTCACAAAACCAAAGCTATACATGGTACAGCTCAAGATACAGTAGCCAAATTGACCATATATGGGTATACTATCCCATAATAACATACCTCACTAAATACAACATAGAAGAGTGATCACAAAATCCTCATATCAAAATGGTTCTTTCCATATGCTCTAACTAGTAAGCCAAGACAAAAAACCTGAATCCGCAGAAGAATTTTTAACTACAAGGCCATAGATAATATCCTCTGGAAATCTTCTCTAACCAAGTCAAAAACAATCTTATTTTCCATAATACACCACTAACAATGAACACTTCTGAATCTCTAGAGACTACATGTCACAAAATTTAAACTAGTATTATCAATGCTGTAATACAACATATTCCTAACAAAAAGTTTTAGTGTACACAATTTCCAATACACCTTTTCAGCTACAGCAGCACACCTACATATTAGCCTCAAAAAACTTAGTAGTACCATCCAAAAAATCAAACAGGTACTCAAACAGAACTTACCAATTCCAGACCAACTTAACACAGCTATTATAGTACTGAATTAATCATGTCAGCTTCAAATACCCCTGCTGCTATCTACTCACAGCTCCTCTCTGATTAAATTAGCAAAGCAAATATAAAATGGAAAAGCTTATACCATGCCTGCAACATGGAAAACATTAAACAGAACAAACAGCAAATCTCTGAGTCAATCCAAAAAAGATACTCCAAGCTCATAACTTACCCTACTTCTATGATTAACAGTATTCTAAACCAACACAAGGATTCAGTAAAATTTGATAATATAAAACTTGAGCAGAAGGTAATTACTGACCTATTTGCTATTAAAGACCATATTCAGCAACACTTTGACAACTAGACAGCTCCCCGCCAAGTCAACCAAAGCCTATTTGAATCTATATGGCAAAATGAATACAACCCAAAACCCAATATTGACTCTACATAGTATGCAGATGCCCTGGCAAGCTTTAGCCAAGAAGAAGTGACTTTAACACTTAGTTAGCTACCAAACAATAGGGCCTGTGGACCTTCAGAAATTAGTTACGAAATATTCAAGCATGCAGGGCCAGACTTTATACAAGCAACAACCTCTCTCTTCAACCGTTGCCTCTCTACTCAGACTATACCAAAACAATAAGAAAGAGGACTACATTTTTCCAATTTCAAAAAAACCTATTTTCAATAGCAACTTTTCCAACACCAGGCCCATAAGCCTTGTCGAGCGCATTAAGAAACTCTATACAAAATTGCTTACTAACTGCTTAAACAATATCCTATCTAAATATAAAATTCTCTTACCTTTTAATTATGTGGCTCTACCAGGCAACTCAACGGCCATACCAATTCATATTCTCAACAAAATTATTGAAGATGCATTTTGCAATTTAAACCAACTTTGGCTTCTATCCCAGGATATGAGTAAAGCATATGACTCAGTTAACTTTGACCTCTATCATAAATCACTACACAGAATTCAAATGCCCAAAACATTAATCAACATTCTCTCTAATTTTCTTTCTGATCGTACAAACCGAGTAATCACTAATCTCGATCTTACCAACTCATACTTAGTTAGAAATGGCATCGACCAAAGAGAGACAATTACACCATTCTTCTGGAGAATATATTACGATAGGACCCCGAAATATATATAGATAGGTCAGGTATAAGTTTGCTTATTTTTGAAGTTTTTTATACAAATCTTTTCTATTTATAGTAATTTTTTGCTTATTTTTAAAGTTTTTTCTGCAGATGTTTACTTTTTTAGTAATCCTATCTCTTAATTTGTTATGCAGGCATATTTGCCTGCGAAAATTTTAAAATT
This sequence comes from Gigaspora rosea, assembly GCA_003550325.1. NCBI lineage: Eukaryota > Fungi > Glomeromycota > Glomeromycetes > Diversisporales > Gigasporaceae > Gigaspora > Gigaspora rosea. The sequence continues at coordinate 136,313 of QKWP01000414.1, forward strand.
TTAAATTTTTTAAATAAAACCTTAATTGATAGTCCGCCAGTTAATCAGAGATCGATCATAGTGTAATATGACACAAATTACATATGAAAATCACTATAGTGTGAATGTGGCGTGCATACATATAAAAGCTTTTTTCTTACTAAGTTAATGATACATGTACACTAATTGAAAGTTGCAGAGCTTGTCGAGGCGCATCTAAAGGTGGTTAGCTCATCCAAATCGGCCTAGTGGATGGCGAGATATCGTTGAAAAACGATTGGACGACTATATAAAATCTCTATGTAAACAATATTTGTTTACATAGAGATTTTATATAGTCGTCCAATCGTTTTTCAACGATATCTTGCCATCCACTGGGCCGATTTGGATGATCTAACCACCTTTAGATGCGCCTTGATGAGCTCTACAACATTCAATTAGTGTACATGCATCGTTAACTTAGTAAGAAAAAACTTTTATATGTATGCACGCTACATTCACACTATAGTGATTTTTATATGTGATGCATTACGTTACACTATGATCGATCTCTGATTAACTAGCGGACTATCAATTAAATATTAATTTTAGCCATATACTTTCTAAGTAAAAAATATAATATTGTTCTGTTTTTTCAACTTTATTATAAAATTTTTTTAAAATTATTAAAAAACTTTGGTGTAATAAAAGTTTAAAGTTTTTGTTTTGGAACTTTTACTATAGAATTTTTTCTTTAGTTTTTCTCAAATTTTATATGTTCCCATCTATAAAAAAAATTTTCACTTCCAATACAAGTCCTAATTTTTACAAATAAATCATTTACAATCAACTAATGAAAGATGTCATCCTTTATATAAACTACAAAGTTGTATAAAAAACTATATTTTTAAAACCAATATTTAAAGAATTCGCCAAGATATTGTAAAATATTTTTTTGGATAAAAAATTTCTTTAAAATTTAATATTTTCAGCTTATAAGCAACATAAACTTTTTGTCTTATAATATAAGTTTAAATAATTCAAAAATATAATCCTTGTTCTTAAATGTTATAATACCAAATTTTATTTAAATATCTTAAATGATTAAAAAACAGTATATTTATAGTAATTATACAGGCAAATTTGTCTGCGAACCTCTACAAAGTAAGGGATAATTAATCTGACCTATCTATGTTTATTTTGGTGTCCTATTACGATCCCCTAATTACTTATATTTCAACACATTTTTCAGAATATACACTTTCAACATTAATGGTAAACTTATCTTACCTATCCATCTACTAAAGTATCAGTTCTAGCTTATATGGATGATACTTTGTGGATCTCCCAATCCAAAGAGGAGCTAGAAAAAATAACTGAAATGGCAGTCTCCTTTTACCAAATAGCAGACATACAAGTTAATCCATCTAAATTCATCTTCATTACAAAACATACCTCTTCTTTTATATCATTTCTAAACTCCCATATTAGTTCAATTTCTAAGGACTAGCTATTCAAATTCCTTGGGTGCTCGTTCACACTCAACAACAAGCAAAAAGCTATAAGCCTAGCTAGTATTGCAAGTACAAGAGTATAACTGACAAACAATCACATATATAGGACCTTTGCTAGGAAAATCGGGTTTCGGGGACCTTTTTAACAAAAATAAGATTTTGATCGTATATTAATCTATAGTATAAGGACAACACTTGATATAATTTTTAGGCTAGATTGTCTTAATACAAAGGGTAATTTTTTTGGGTCCGGATTTTTTAAATATAAGATCTAAAAATAGAATACAAGATCTAAAAATAAAATCAGATGATCCGTTGTCATGGGATATCAATCGTCGAAGTTCATTTTTATTGGACAATCTATTATCTCTGACTTTTTTTTTTTTTTTTTTTTTTAAGTGATATTATCTCCGACTTGGTAGTTGCTATCACAAATACAATAATTGTTTTAGGCTCTTTGAATTCTGTGATCTCCACTTTTGGCTTTGTTATTACCTCGGGTTTCTGTCACTATCTTAGGCTTCTGGTTAATTCTTCGCTTTAGCTGATCTTTTCATCAGATTCTTTGTTGCCGCTTTGGTGCCTGATCTTTAGATTTTTTTTTTGTTACTGCTTTGAGTTCCTTGATCTTTGCTTTGGGTTCTCTATCACTGCTCTAGAGTTTTGATCTTTGTCTCAGGTTTTTGATCTTTGTTCCAGGTTCATTGATCTTTGCCTTAGGCTCTTTGTGAATTAATTCACTGTCTCAGGATTGTTATTAGTTTATTATTTTTGTTTTAGGTTTTTATCTCGCTCCAGCTTTTTTTACTGCTTTGGATTTCTTGATCTCTGCTTCAGGTTTTTATCTCCGTTTCAGTTTTTTATTGCTGCTTTGGAGTTCTTGATCTTTGCTTCGATCTATGCTTCAGATTTCTCGATCTCTGTTTCTGGTTTTCTGTTACCGCTTTAGTTTTTGATCACTAAGGGGTGTTCTCAAGCAGCATGCTCGATGTAATTAGCTAGTGATTGAGATAGTGCTCAAACACTATGCCGTTATTAATTAGATCATTTTGAGAACCGATAATATGGATGTTGAAGACTGATAGCATGAATGACAATTTAATTGAAACATGCTTATCGTATCTTTCTCAATGTGATTAATTTATGATCGTGTTGGTGCTCAGATATTACTATTAATTAAAATATTAGTTGCAATTGATGCTTAAATAAACATCTTTATGGTTATTACTACACATATTTAGCAATTATTGTTTTTACAAATCGAAAATAAAGGATTAAGAAATTTACGACACTTCAAATTTCTGTTCTTTTTTTTAATAATTTACTACAAACCGACAAAACACAAAAACGCGCTTTTTTATTTGCGCTAACGATTTTTAGCGGTATAATTCGTCGACATTGATAATTATGTTGAACGACATTGGTAAAAAAAAAGAGTGAAGTGCTTGAACAATTATTTTTTCTAATCAATCAATGAAAATTTTGACCAATAAGCGCAACTCTATGATAAATAAAGGATGGTTAGGCCTCTATCTATTGTTGATTGGAATGATAAAATACCCTTGATCGGTTGTACAAACTTCCGCTAATAAAATTTTTCTTTCTAACGTATTAAAATTTCATCACGTTTTTTATTCATTGGAATAATCAATACAATTGATTCATTAGCCTATTTTTTTTTTACCAATAAACACTCTAAGTCTGCTGTTTTGGGTTTTTTGCTTCATTGTATTACTGTATTAGGCCTTTTAATCACCATATGTCTTTAACTACTATCGTGATCTTTACCACCATTTTATTATTATTTATTAATTTATTTGATAAAATAAATATGAGGAATTTATGTATAAAGGTCTGAAAAATAAAAATAATGGCCCAAAGCGGAAAACATTATATTTTTTAAGGGCCAAATTTTACAATCAGGTGTCCAAATTTATCGTAATTAATTAGATTGCAACATCTATAATTAATTTTCTTCTAATAATTAATCATATTATTCTTTTATCGGTATTGTATTTTTTTTCTCGATGTCTTATATGCGAAAATTATAATAATTTTTGTTGACTCCCAAATTAATTTAGCTTTATTAACTATGATTCCGTACAGAATAAGCTTATTTTAGGACCGAATGAATGCTAAATATTGAATTTAATCCAGTCGAACTGTATATTGGTTAAAAGAAGTTTTTTAAGCAAAGGATATAGTATGAAATATATAAAGTAGTACAGATATATACAGTATTAATGCTCAAAGAACATAATGTATAATTATTTTAGTCCTTTAATTGTAAATTTTTTTTGTTTTATTTTTCGGCCTTATATATAAATTACCCAATAAATATTATTTATTTTCATCTTCAGTTTTTTATGGATTTGCACAATATACATCTTTATATGGATCATCTACATGTTGTCTAATTTTTGTATATAAATAATTTTTTCTTTCCTTTGTTAGTAATTTAATAGGAATAGTTTTTAAAGTAGTATTAATATCAAAATTATTCTCGCATAATATTTGAAATGAAATTTCAGGCCCACAAAATTATATTGATGCATAAACTTTTCCAATATCAGTTGGTAAACTACTAAATCTAAAATGATAGTATTGTTTTAAATTTGGAAAGTTTTTAAAATGATTATTAAATAATAAAGAAAAATCATGCCAAGCCCAAACTAATCCATTATTACATAAAATTGCTTTGTTTCCTTTTGAAGAATTATTAATAGTTTTCTCAATATCACTTATTACATTACTTTTATGATTTCTATACACCTTTTTAATTTGACCAAAAAAAGAGTTGCAAATAAATTTTGTATGACCAGGGATCATAAAATTTACTGTGATTTCTTCATACCAATCTAACATTATTAACCAGGAATAAAAAAAAAAGTGTTAAGTTATTCTTATTTTGACCACTGCAGTTATCACAAGTAATATGCAATTTTTTTTTCCTTCACGGGCAAATTTGTGAAGAAAATAATAAACTATATTAAGCGTAGTATTTGCTCCTTTAGAAGTACCTTCTGGAAATTCATTCTCTCCTATTACAAAGTTTAATTGAAAATTTTGACCACCTTCTGTTTTATATACCCCAAATAAATGTACAGAAAATAGATTTTTAAAGTAAATTGTTCCTACTTGTTGTGGTGAATATGGAACTGATACACATTGTGCCCAATCATAACAAACATTTGCAATTGATAAATCTTTTGTGCTCTTATTTATATTATCATTATAGTGTTGTCTTTCTCGATCTGCTGCAATGCAATGTTGATCATATTGAGATTATATTCTTCTATATCTGATTTAGCTACTACTAATTTGGCCTTAAAAGTTTCACAAACTTCACAAAGATCACTTGCAGGTGATTGAAATTTAAGATGAGGAATCATTTCATGCCAAAGTCTTCTAAATGTAAAATAAGAAATAATTTGTGTATTTTCACCATTTTCGTTATAAAAATGTTTTTTAAATTCATTATAAACTGAAGTATATGTATTTCCAGTAGATAAATAAATAAATGGTTCTGACTCATTTTTATATCTCATAAGAGAAGAAAGTCCATTAATATTTCCATACTGTTCTAAAAAATGTTTAACTGGAAATGTAATACTAGAATCAAGAAATACTTTACTTTTTAACTTAGGTACAAGTCCAGTATTTCCATAAGTTCTTTCAGTTAATACTTTTTCTTGCAAATATTTTTGAATTGCTAAAAGGAAATGATCACTTATTCCATAAAGTTTTAAAAATGCTGGTTTACAAAGTAATAAAGATGCATTATAGCTGTATCTATAATTTTGTCTATGAGGCTCTTCATTTTTATTATTAATTTCAAAGGCCATTAATTGTGCTTTTAAAAATAGTTCAAGTTCTGGTTTTTCTAATGCTATATTGAAAATGTCTTTCAAAAAAGTTTTTAAATCCAACTTATTCATAACAAGTTCTTAAATCTTTTTTTCTAGATGTAAGACGGCATACACAGTTCGATTTTCAAAAAATTGCATTAGATCATGAACTATATCAAGAACTAATTCATTGTCTTCATATTCTTCTAATCCCAGTTCAATTAAATTGTATACTGGTCTTAAAGAATTTGAATCTAAGTAATCCATGCTTAAATCTTCAGGTAAAGACATAGAAATACTGATTATATAAAGCTAAATACTATAAAACAAAAAAATTTTGTATAATTTAAACATACTAAATGCCGCTCTTTTAAATATACATTATGTTTAGTTATCAAAATTTATAATTAAATGCACGCCTTTTGCATGTATTTTACATCTGTTCAAAAATTAAAATCCCAAATACACTCTCCGAAAGGAAAGTATACATTATAATTTTAAAATGTATTATAACTAAATAAAAAAGCAATGCAAATACATGTGCCTTTTATCTTTATCATTATTTAGACTTGAATACATATAAAGTTCATTGAAAGCTGTTAAGAGGCAAATCATTAACTTCTAAAACTAACATACATAACAATCGCTTATTATTAAGAAACAAGATTGTATTATATGTATACTATATTATACATACATACAAGCTCTACTAATTATAGCTAAACAATTGTACTAAATTAGCAAAGATACAGATATTTTTTCTTGTCTAACTAAATATAAAATCAGAGATAATGACTTTTGCAGAAAATCATTGTCTCTCTGTGGGATTGGATAACAATTAATCATGGCTTTAAAACCAAACTTGTGGTTAGCCTAATTATTAGTCTATATTCGGACTGATGAGCCTTGTTTTTCTGAAAATTAAGGTTAGGATTTAGGAGTACAGTAAGGCGATGACTACAGTACCTCCTGGCTATAATGCCCTCCACAAAAAAAAACCCGGGTACAATTCATCGGGTCACAATTCAGAAAATCGAAAAAGACCCGAATATTATTCTAGGTATTTAATCCATATTAAATTTATATTAAAATCATGTAAAGAACAACTTATAGTACCCTCCCCCATAATTAGTACCCGGGTGGGTATTACATGTATTCTAGAAATTTGATGGTTTCTATAATAATACCCGGGGTACTATAGCCAGTGCTGTATGGTGCCTCAATAATTAAATAACTCTAATTAATCAGAAATCGAATAAATTTCATTTCTATAAATAAAAATACAGTAGCACAGATTGCTTAAAAGTTCATTATGAAAAAATTACTATCAACTCCTCTACAAGGAACTGATAGTTCTGGAAGAAAAAAAGTTCATTATAGGAAATTACTATATTTTCTTAAGAATCCATAATACCTTTTATACAGAACTTTAATTATGAAGTTTTAAAATTTTTTGTTCGTTATATCTAGAATTCATTATATAGAGGTTCGTTATACAGCATCCAGTGTCGACTGTATAAGTACTTACTTCGTTCCATTAGCTAAGTTTATTTTTTCATCACTTATGATTATTTTCAAGATTCATTTTCTCCGCAGTTATTTACGATTGTATCGCAGCTTTTTTAAACAAGGTTTGTCAGGACTTTTGTAAAATTTAACCATAAAACTTCAAGGTTTCTGTTTTTCTTTTTTTAATCAAAGCAGAATGATTAAGACTCGATTTACTTCTACAATTAACATTTCGGTTCTGCTTTTAAATAACTCAACTTACCCTCTTGAGGCAGCATTCAGTCTTTTCTATTCCAAGTAAGAGTTTTTAATAAGGCCGACACTAGATATGACAAACCTCATTTAACGAACTCTGGATATAACGAACTCAAAATTTTTTTCATAGTAGTTTGGTATGAATTCTTAAGAAATATAGTAATTTTATATAAAACTTATTTTCACTATCTATTCTTGTTCATAACTCTCATTAGCCTTGCATTTTTATTCGTGCTGCACAATTTTAACTAAAAGCTTGTGAGAGAAGACGATATATTTCCAGGTTAGCATAATTACACCAAACATATTAGAATGAATACGTACAATAACGGATCAAAATATTACCCGCTGTGTTTGAGCTCTTTTTAAAATTTCAATCTTTTATGGCTCAGAGTTTCATAAAATATTCTATGTTGAATATACGAACACCAGAGCACTTGAGTTTTTGGATTCAATAAATAATTTGCTAGTCTTTGTTTTGTAGTTATTTTATAGCTATTGTTACTACGAAAGGTATATCTACTTACTGTGCTTAGCATATCATGCATGTATCCGAGGTTTTTTATAATGAGAACATGAAAAAAATTTTTAAAGAATTATTACTTTTTATACTAATTACGCAGATCACGTTATACTACCAATATAAATGTGTGCAATTATGTCTCGAAGGGCGATTTTACTAGCAAAAATTTTGTGTGATGGGATTTTAGTTTTGTGTAACAATAAGGTAAATCTAAATTTAGAACAATTTTGAATTTGTGTAACAAACCTATAATCTTTGTTTATTCAAAATCAGATGATTTTCCCGAACGGTGATTTTCCTAGCAAAAACCCCATATTATTAATACAGTTGTTATTCTAACTACCAAATTCCACCTACAAAACATTGTAATTCCTCAATCAACATGCAACCAAATCCTGAGCAAGTACCTAACAATTGCAAAACACAAGTCCTATCTCCCACGCTCCACCCCTAATAGTACTATGCTAAACCATAATTTATATAATATCCGAAATATATGGGACATCCAGCTTAAACATCACATTAGCAACTTTCTGCAATATATAAACAATTCTTCAACACTTGGTACTTCAACTCGTATCAGACTCCAACAATTGCAAAACAACCTATGGTCCACAACCAATATTCTTCAACACCCGCAGCCAATAATTGACAGCCCCAATAGATACACTACCAATTTTAAAATTATCCAGCTTTTCAACCACTTGGGCATTACGGTCCTAGCTAATTCTGGTATCCTATGGCCCCAAACAATTAACGACAGTTGTACACCACTTGAAAGCATCCTTTCCAAACACCTGAAATACAAAACCTTCAAGCAATAGCTATGACACAACCACATCTTCTATCTTGAACAACTGGGTTCAGCAGACAACAACATCCTGCTCGAATGGCAATATATCTTGCCTAGACTCCTATACCTCCCCAGAGGAAAAAAACTACTTTGGTTTTCATACCTAGAAGACATAATTCTATCTCACAAACTTCAATGTACTATTTCCTCAGAGTTCATACCCAATGGGTTCAACCTATTTGCCTATTAAACAAACTCAATACCCAAATCCCACAAACCATGGTTACTAATATACAAAGACAACAATATCATTATTGGACAAATAAGAAAAACCTTTAAACAAACCAATACAGTTTCTATCACACATTGGCAACACAATATCAATACGTCCCNCAATCCTATCTCACAAACTTCAATGTATTATTTCAACCCATTTGCCTATCAAACAAATTCAATACCCAAATCCCACAAACCATGGTTACTAATATACAAAGACAATAATATCATTATTGGACAAATAAGAAAAACCTTTAAACAAACCAATACAGTTTCTATCACACATTGGCAAAACAATATTGATACGTCCCACTTTAACCAATACTTCCCCCCCCAGTTCAGTGCTCTCCCTGCACTGGTTGTCACCTTAACTCAAACCGCATTACAAGTTGCTGCACTCTAGAAGTTTTAGCAATTCCTTCTATCCAATTTTTGGGCAGGAAAACTACTAACAAACAACTCAAATTCAATGCTAACTATATTGATCTTATCTATTCAGTAGCAATCAAACACCCTCTTGCTACCTCACCACTACCTACGAGACACATTACTAATTCACTAGTACCAACCCTCTTTTACAACAATGAGGCCTCACAAAATCTTTTCAGAATTGCAAATAACAATTCTGCTGAACAGCACTTCACTTTCTATACAGATGGTTCTGTTGTGGAAATTGGTACCAACCAATACTATATGGGCATTGGCTAGGCACAAATCCGTAGCGATCAAATTACCCACCAGTTTGTAGCACAAGCGCATAGCTGGCCCTCATCATACAAAGCTGAGCTTCTGGCTATCCTTCAGCTATATCTACTGTACCACACAACTCCACAGTTGATATTTTTACAGACTCTCAATCCGTAATCTTCAAATACAATAAGCTCCTAACCATCCCTAAACTTTCTTCCAAATATTTCAAGTTTAACTCATGGCCAGTTTGGCATACTCTTCTTAATGCTATACAGGCATTCAATATCTAGTTTAGCTTTCACAAAGTTCAAGCACATATAGACAACAGCTTTAACAACCTAGCAAATCACTTAGCTAGAAACTATACACTTCAACACAAGTTACTTTTCAACTACGCAAACTTACACAACCCATATCTTTTCTTGCAATGAGAAGAACACTCGGTCAAAAGCTCAACAAGGCACTTTATTAGAAATATCTGTAAAGCACACATAATTGCAATGTGGTCATCACAAAAATGTTGCACAAAATGGACACACTTCTTTTACTACATAGACTGGAACGCCACCTTGTTATACTTTAACAACAACTAAAAAAGCTCTAACCACCTTACTAATCCTAAACTAAATCATTATAAATTATTCAAAATTAAACTCCTTTTCAATAACCTTCCAACCAGTGTTTAAAATAGAAATTTAATTTACTGGTCCATGCACCTGTTAAATAAAAAATACCAGTTCAAAAAAAAAACCTACATTAGTAGAAAATGATGATCAGATCATTGGTGACATGCACCGGTTACTTCAAAAAATTCCAGAGCATGCACCGTTTGTTGCACTGGCCCAATTTTAAAATACCGGTATATGCAATATAAAAAACAGTAGATCCAGATTTTTATTATGCTATTTTATACACTGCTCTCAACTATATATGAGGACGAAAGCATTTCGGGTTTTAAAACCCGAAATTAAAATTTGAAGACAAAATTGTTTTTGACCTATTTTACTTGAACAACGAAATTATTTGATACTTTTTTTGAATAGACAAAATTATAAGGAACATATCTATATAAATTTTATTTGCTCTTCCTTATAAAAAATTTTAACTTTTTCTAATGAAGACGAAATAGGCCTTTTTCAAAAATCAATTTCGGTGGCATCACTACTCCCAACCTACTCACACTTTCACGCAATATACCCAGAAAAATTCACGTCACCCAACTGCTTCCATTGCAATCTTTCTGATTCGCCCCTACACTGGCTGAGCTGCCAAAACCCTCTCTCCTTAATGAAATTATCTATTCTGTCATACAAGAAGTTACTAAGAGCTTAGAACTCTCAGCCACTCAACTAGACAAACTAGTACAATTGATTCTTATTTACCTAGCATTCAATCCTACCTCATTCTTTTTATACCTGTACTCACTAAACTCTATGCTCAAAGGTCTTATCCAAGACCCCTAATTGAAGAAATACAGCCCTTTGATCTATCTTATAAACAAGCATCCCAAGTCATTATCAAAATTCTTTAAGACTATTAGAAGAGACATATAATCAGATATGGAAGTCATACTGTACCTCTTTTGACCAATAGAAAAGAACAAATAATATCTTCTCTAAATACAAACACACTCAAATATAACAACAATATCCACTTTACAAAAAGTCTCACCAGTATAGAACCCATGTATTTAGCTGCCTCTGTGATTTTTCTGACCAATTATACTCTGACTCTAACAACTGCCCACTAATAGGCCAAGCCCTTCGCAAAATTAGCATTTAGTTCACAATGTAGATCAAATACAGTACTCCTACAAACAATATTTTAACTATTCAAATCTAGGTGAGTTTTGACTACTCTAGTAGGTTTAGATCACAGATAAACTAGTCTGAGCTTCTATTCTTGCATGTAATTTATATGTATTTGTCCTTGTACAATTTAAGTTTTTATATACTATATGTAATTATTTATATAAATTACCCAATAAAGATATAAGCAAGGCCTCACCTTAAAAAAAAAAAAAAAAAAAACCAAAAAAAAAATAATTTTTCATAAAATTAAATATAAAAACAATTTACTATTAAGTTTATATATAATTTTAAAATAGTACCTTCTATTCTTAATCAAGGCTATCTTAAACTAAATTTTTTTTTTGATAAAAACTTTAAAAAAATTGATAGTTATTTAAAATTTAGATGGTCATAGTTTATAATTATTTAAATAACAACTATATTATTTATAATTATTTAGATTATAATTATTTATTGAGTTTACTAAAATGCACTACTAGTACCAATACTTACATGATTTTCACCAATTACATTTTTTAAATACAGTAGAATATAAAAAAGATCTTGTATAATATAAATTTTTTAAAATTTTACTATTTTTTTAAAATTTTATTTATGAAACTACCTTTTTTTAAAAATAAAATTCTTGTAAAATTTTACTATATATTATGCCTCACTCTAACCTTTAACTATTAACTCTTACTTAACTTTTATTAAATTCAATTTTAGTTTATTTTTTTATAGTAATTTTCACATTATACCACATATTGGTGTTGAACACCAGTAGTGCATTTTAGTAAACTTGATTACTTATAATTATTTGGGTGACTATTGTTTATAATTCTTTAGATAACTATTATTTATAATTATTTAAAGTTAATACAGTCTTATCTGAGTTATATTATACTTTTTTTAGAGCATTTATGTAAAATGAAGATATAACTCAATATATAAACATATAAAAATATATAAAAAAAATTATTTTGTTTAAATTTATGGATATAACTCAAGTTGGGATAATATATAGAAGTATATAACCCAGGGTAGTGTTGTCACTTGGACGTTTTTTGGACATTTTGAACATTTTTTCAAATTAAAATTACTTAAAATTTTATTAAGATAATCTACTTTAATTTTTTCACCAATGAGTCCAGCACCTAAAAAAATAAATAATTATATATTTTTTTTAAATTACTTTATTGATTAGTTAAACATGGGACATAGGCTTGGACGATTTTGGACAATCTTGGACATTGGACAAAAAACATAGTATGGACACGTCCAAATGACAACACTGACCCAGAGTATACCTATATTTGATATTCAATACTTTTAATTTAAATTCATAATAATTATTATTTATAATTATTTATAATTATTTAGCATTAATGATTAAATTAATAATAATAATAATTATTTATAATTATCTATATTAATAATTATTATTAATGATAATCAATTATTGTTTCAATTATTGGTTGATAATTAGGCCATACAAAATTTAGCAATTGGTTTTCATAACATTTAAAAAATTTTTTCACCTGCCCATCAGGATTTTATTTTTATTTATTAAAAAATTTTATATCTAATAAAATTTTAAATTTTAAAACTCATACCCCAAGACCTGGCAATCCGACAAAAAATTTTATAAGTTTAATTAATTCATTATAATAATTAGAGTAGCTATGTGACATAGTCATACTAAAACTAGAAATTTTATATGTGCGTCTTAAAATTTTAAAAATAGACTTATTTACATTATTATATATATATATATATTTTTTTTTTTTTTTTGTGTCAAAGTTCCCGCTTTGGGTGAGAGTTTATTTAATCAAGCCTGTGAATCAAGGGCGCCTCTTTGGGCGCACCCACAATTGAATTATATTGAATGAGAGTACAACTAGCCACACGTACAACTTTTGGTTGTCTAATTTAAGTAGTCCGCCCGAAGGTTCTACACTAGTTGCCATACCTACAACCCAACTAGGGGATTGCCTATTTAAACCCTCTGGTCCAAGCTTCGCATGTCAATCCTACTTGTGATCACCGGTACAGCCCTCCGATACATTAGTCAGTCGAAGACAGTCCCGGATGCTACCTACATCCCCTTAGGACTAATTTATCCTCGCGGGTAAACTTGGTAGAGCAGTCCCTGTCCCACACAGGTATTACCTACACTTCGGTAACTTACGCACTCACCGAGGCAAGCAACTTGCAGTCAGGGGATACCCAACCGCTACCATTACCTACTTCTGCCCTTATAAGGTTCGCTCCAACCCCGGTACCCACCATCACTTTCCTACCGGTCCTTCACCGTTTTCCCAGACTTCCAATCCAGTTGGCCCGGAAGGGTTGATCTACCCGGCATTAGGTGCCATTATGGTTTTTCTTCCCTTGGTCCCCAATTCCTCAACATGGGTCCTTTTCCTCCGGTGCGACCCCGGCGGCCAGGTTGGTAGACCTTGTCCCCAAGGACAACGTCCGGTTCCCCGGTTTCGGTCCAATATTCCAGTTTTGGTTAGCACCGTCAAAAATCAGAGCTACCTCCTTACTCGGGACTTGCCAAATGGGTTTCTGTTTCTCTGGTTCCTTGGATTTGTCTGTATCACGAGACACAACTTCGCCCGAAAGCTCCCATTCAAGATGGTAGCCAAGGACTACAGGTGATTTACCCAACCGATCGACAAGAAACAGTTACCGGAACACAGGTCTATTTTTTCAAAAGCGTCACCAGTGGGATTTGAACTCAAGACCTGCCACTTGGGGGTGACAACTTACCAACTTCCCTAAGTCGCCACACCCTTACATTATTATATTTTATATTAAGCTCACTTTATTATATATTATATTTTTTTTTATGCCCAGCTTCTATTTATTTTAACATACTTTAACAAGAGAATGATTTGGATTACGTATAAGTATAATATATGTAACAAAGAAAAAAAGTTAAAAGAAATAAAAATTTGATTAGAGTATCTAGCATATTAGCTATACGATTTCACTTATTGAGAGGTAATCAGTTTATACTAATAATTTTTTATTCAATTATTTATTAGGGATTACTAATGATAACACTTCTACTCTAATTTTGAAGGTTATTACCCTACAATGTTGAACTTCTAAAGTTTTTGAACTCTACTGAGTTCTTGCTTTCCAGACTTACTTTCTTGTGAAGACAAAATACATCATATTTATACTTTTTACATGACTGTGCTAATTCTACTCACATACTTGTTCTAAACAGTTACCAGGTCGATATATTTAATAAATCAGATAAAGTACATAAATTTGATATATCATGTAAAATGCGTAAATTCGATATATCGCATAATATGTATATATGTGCTACATATCTCAGAAATACCAATTTGGTATGGTCTGGTATGGTAATTACACTGGCACAGCATATTATTGCATTAATATAGATTTTTAATGCCTAATCAAATTCAAGATTTTGCGATATAAAATTTTAAATTTAAATTTTAGCTTTTATGACCTGGGACCCGGCATATAAAATTTTATTTATTAATATATAAAATTTAATTTCACAATGTAGCTTTTATGACCTGGCTGGGTTATGAAAACCAATTCATAAATTTTATATAGCTTTATTAGTAATCTTCCAAAAAATTTTCTTATATATATAATTTTAAAATTATAAATATACAAATAATTAAAATCAATTATTATAAAATGCACCTATAGTGTTGAACACCATAGGTAAATTAGATTTGCAAATTCGTGTAACAAAAACAAAAAAATAAACTTTTATAAAACAAAAAATAAATTTTTATTATCTTAGGGTTAGAGTGAGACCTGGGATGGGGCAGGGGGCATAGTTTATACCAAAATTTAGCAAGGAATTTTTTTTATTAGAGCCCCAAAGGTGGTTTCATAAACAAAATTTTAAGTTATGAAGGTTTTTTCAAAAAATAAGCAAAAAAAACAAAATTTTATGTTACACCTGATCTAAAATTTTGATTGGCTATTCTAATAGTTTTGTGTAACATGGTGTTCAACACCATAGGTGCATTTTAGTAAACTTAATTAAAATAGCCACTGTATTTACTCAAAATAATGCACATGGGCATTATTTCAAAAATTGCATTTTCTTAAAATAGCATATTGGTTTCAAAATAAAATCCATATATATTCCAATATAATGCACACTCCAAATGCTGAATTAATAATCTGCTAAATAATAAATTCAAATAATAAGCAGAAATAAGAATTTTTAATCTAAAAATTTGATTTAGATCAGAAAAGATATATAAAATTAAAAAATACATGTTTTTTATATATTACATATATATAATGTACAATTTTTTAGAAATTAGACCTTTACTCTGAAATAATATCCATGCATGTATCACGATTACAATCATATGTGCACATGACCGAATGATCGTAATTGTGATCATGTTCACAGGATCGACATCGATCGGCATCGAATTCAAAATTGAAGAATAGTTACAACAGAATGAGGTAATAGCGCAATTGATTAGTATGTCCTACATTAGTAGTCAAATTAATAAGCATAACGAATGTAATTAGTAATTAGTAAAATAGGTAGTTAGAACTAGTATAAATATGAACCTTTGTAGAACTAACAACTTCAGTTTGCTTAATAAAAATTCTTTCATTCGCTTCTTATAAATTCCACAGCCTTGGTTCCTAAATCGTTACAGTTTAAGCAAACTAAATAACAAATTTTTTTCCCTCTCTCGGTAATCACGTATCTTGAAACATGGCAGATCAGACGGAACAACACGATCTCAATGCAATCATGGTCGAATACAACAAATCCAGCAAGACAATCAGGCACTTAATCAGGAGAATGAAGCCTTAAGACAGGACCCCGAAAAACTCTGATATAACTCAAATCCAGACTCAAAATTTTAATATAACTATATAAACTTAATTTTATTAAAAGCTTTATACAAAATTATCATATAAGTTCAAATTTTACTATAAATTATACAATTTCAGATTTGAGTTTATATAAAAAATATTATATCAGCAAATTTTAGTAGCGCAATCTCATCGAGACGAATCGAATGATACCAAAATCATTAAATTTAGATCACTGTAGCACAAGATATTAATAATTTTATAATTTTTATAAAATCTTAACGATCTTGATAACTAGTAATCCAAATTTGATAATTTTGGCACCATTCAATTCGTTTCGATGAGACGGTTCAAATGGTACCAAAATCATCAAAATCGGATTATTAGATCACAAGATATCTACGAAAAACGTTTGTAACACAATTTATACTATATAACTGATAAAGATTTTTATATATAATTGCGTTACAAAGGTTTTGTGTAAATATCTTGTAATGTAGTAATCCGATTTTGCCGATTTTGGTACCATCCAAACCGTCTCATCGAGATGAATCGAATGGTAACAAAATCATCAAAATCGTATCACTAGATCACAAAAAATCTACGAAAAACTTTTGTAATGCAATTTATACTATATAAAGATTTTTATATAAAATTGCGTTACAAAAGTTTTTCGTAGATATCTTGTGATCTAGTGATCCAATTTTGATGATTTTGGTATCATTCGATTCGTTTCGATGAGATGGTTCGAATAGTACCAAAATTATCAAAATTGGTTTACTAGAACACAAGATATCTACGAAAAACGTTTGTAACGCAATTTTATATAAAAATCTTTATAGTATAAATTGTGTTACAAAGCTTTTTGTAGATATCTTGTGATCTAGTAATCCGATTTTGATGACTTTGGTACCATTCAATTCGTCTCGATGAGACGGTTCGAATGGTACCAAAATCGTCAAAATTGGACCACTAGATCACAAGATATCTATGCAAAACGTTTGTAACACAATTATATAAAAATCTTTATATAGTATAAATTGCGTTACAAATGTTTTTCATAGATATCTTGTAATCTAATGATCCAATTTTGAAGATTTTGGTACTATTCGAACTGTTTCATCAAGACGAATTGAATGGTATCAAAATCATCAAATTTGAATCAAGATCGTTAAGATTTTATAAAAATTATAAAATTATTAATATCTTGTGCTATAGTGATCTAAATTTAATGATTTTGGTACCATTCGATTCGTCTCGATGAAACGATTTGAATGGTATCAAAATCGTCAAATTTGGATTATTAAATCTCTTACAATGGCTTTTAAAATTTAAAATTAATTTATATTATTATTATAATAATAAAAAAGGTATTTGTTTGTATTTATTTACATCGGAATGCATATTAGTACGTGAAATAAATTTTAAAAGTAAATATTGAGATAAATAAACCTTTTTAGGATTTATATTTCTAAAATAAGCTACCTCCTTATTGTGTACAAATTCTTTAAAAAGTTATTCTTTTTCAAAATAAACTTCTGATTTTTTAAATCTAAAAAAAGATAGCTTATTTTTAGGAATCTATGGTAGTAAACCATGCACTATCAGTACCAAAAATAAGTATTTGCAATCTCTAACTGTTTTAAATTTAGTTCTGCTATACAAAATAAAGAACTAACTTGTTATAAAGATCATCTTTGTTATACAAATAAGCATCTGACTTTTCAAAAAATTACCTGTTGGTTATACAAATTTAAACATACAACATATTGAATAATTATTTAATAAGTCTATACAAAACCAGATCTTAGTATTATATATATTTTTCGGGGTCCTCTTAAGACTTGCAGTTGAATGGCTAGCCATTCGGAACACTGACGAACCTAGACCAGTAATGCCCAAAATTAGTTTACCTAATAAATTTGATGGTTTATGTGCTAAGTTTTGCGGATTCTTGAATCAAGTTCACCTCGTTATACTTCTTCAGCCTCAACGCTACTCTAATGATGCTGCCCAAGTTGGATTAATTGGGAGTCTATTGACAGGGTCAGCTTTGTCATAGTTTGCACCTCTATTAGAAAAAGCATCACCCTTACTTGAAACTTTTGATAACTTCATGAAGTATTTGAAGCTATATTTGGGGATTCTGACAAAGCCAGGACAGCTGCTAATAGGATCTGAAAACTCACCCAAGGATCCAAATCGGCATCAAGCTATGCTTCTGAATTTCGACAAATTGCGGGAGACTTGAATTAGAGTGAGACTGCGCTAATTGACCAATTTCATACAGGTCTACGTGATGATGTAAAAGATTTGCTTTTTATGGTGGCTAATCCTGATTCTCTTGATGATGCCATTACGAAAGCTGTTAGATGTGATAATCGACTCTTTGAACGAAAACAGGAATGTCGCTTGACTTTGATAGAAATTAGAACCAACCGCAACCTACTAACACCAATCAATCTCTAGGCCCAGAACTGATGCAAGTTGATTTTGCTCACTCTAAGAATTTGACTAAAGCAGAAAAATTTGTCGACGCACTAATAATTTATACCTGTATTGTGGAGGCTCTGGACATTTAATTAGAAATTAGCCGAAAAAACAAAAAACTAATACTTATAATAATAATAGAGGGCAACATAGAATAGACATGACAGGCATAACCCGGGACGAGTCAGGAAAAGAGATGCCCTAGTCGCAATAAGGGAGTTGCAGCTGGATGAAGCACACACAACTATCCCTACAACCTTATTATTAGTTGAAACTACCGAGGCCCTCATTTTCCCAGTTTGGTTACAATTTTAGGATAGCACTAGTCTATCAACCACGGCGTTAGTGGACTTAGGAGCATCATTATACTTCTTAGATACTTCCCTGGCCCAAAAATATTCTATACCTGTAGTTGAAAACCCATGCCTCTCTCAGTAGAGATGATTGATGGAAGAGAAGTCGCGTCTGGGGCTATTACCCATGAGACTGAACTCTTGCACTTTTGGTTGCTAAATCACCATGAGATGATTTCTTTCAACCTTATGCTGTCCCCTATTATAAGATTATTCTGGGTCTCTCTTGGCTAGTAAAGTACAATTCCAAAATCGACTAGCAACAATGATCCCTTACTTTCCCTAAAATTCCTCGCACCAAGTATTTGACTGACCAACAGATCAAGGGGGCACCAACTTCAGAAACTGAGAGTCTGATCGAATCTTTTTAATACAAGTTTTTCCAGTACTGTCAGAACCAACACCCACGCTCAGAAAACTGTTCCTAGGAAGTACCAAGTATTTAGCGATGTGTTTAGCAAAAAAAAAAGCAAATCGATTACCGGAAAACAGACTTTATGATTGTACCATCGATTTGCTTCCTGATGCCCAACCACCGTGGGAAACTATTTATAGATTATCTGAATATGAATTAAAGACGCTTAAGCAGTACATCGAAGAACATTTGGAAAAAGGGTTTATTAGACATTCAAAATCACCAGCAGGGGCGCCTGTCCTGTTCGTAAAAAAGAAAGATGGAACGTTATGCCTCTGCATAGACTTTAAAGAATTAAAAGATTACCATAAAAAATCGATATCCTCTACCTCTCATTTCAGAATTGTTGAACCGCTTAGCTGGTGCTAAAATATTCACAAAAATGAATCTTAGGAGTGCCTATAATTTGGTACGAATTCATCTTGGTGATGAGTGGAAGACTGCTTTCAAACTTGTTATGGCCATTTCGAGTATATAGTTATACCTTTTGGCTTAACCAATGCTCCTGAAGTTTTCCAACGCCTGATAAATGATGTATTCTGAGACTTCTTGGACCAATTCGTTGTTATTTACCTGGATGACATCTTGATTTATTCAACTAATCAAGAGCAGTATGACCACTATGTAAAGCTTGTCTTGGAACAACTACGACAGTTCGGGCTGTATACTAAATTAGAGAAATGTGACTTTGACAAGAACAATGTTAATTTTTTAGTATACCACATTATACTACATGAAATCCAAATGGATAAAAGGAAGGTAGAAGCCATCATTTCGTAGCCGGTCCTAGAAACAATTAGGCACGTGCAGCAGTTTCAGGGCCTTGCAAATTATTACCGTCACTTTATAAAAATTATTCACAACTTGTTATACCCTTAACAAACTTGACCTATAAAGCCAATAAAATCTTCTCTTGGACTTCTGCAGCACAACATGCCTTTGATTTGCTGAAAGTGACTTTCACATCTCCACCTCTTCTAGTACATGTGGACTTTACGAAATGTTATCATCTGGAAACTGATGCTTCTGGGGGCCGTATTATCTCAGTACCAAACTGATAACAAACTATATCCCATTGCATACTTTTCAAGAAAATTATCCTTGGCTGAACTCAATTACAATATCTATGATAAAGAAGTTTTAGCAATTGTTTCGGCCTTTAAGCACTAGTGCCAATATTTGGAAGGGGCCCAACAACAGGTCGAGGTGTATTGTGATCACAAAAATCTTTAATATTTTGCTACTGCAAAGATACTTAATCGCCGACAAGCCTGTTGGGCCCTTCAACTTTCTGACTATGACTTTAAAATAGTATTCCGACCTGGGAAGAACCAAGGTCAATTGGATGCATTATTCTGTAGCCCAATCACAACAAAGAAGAGAATGAGTCTATACCACAACTTCAAAGCATTCTATTTAAATCTACTTGCCTTAATGCCACTTACAGTACACCGCTTGATCATACGTTAAAAGATCGTATACAGCTTCAATTGGAAACAGACCCACTTGCCAAGGATGTATCGACCCACCTTTACAACTTTAATCATGGAACAAAAAGGAACCGTTCTGATTATTTTAAATTTTCTTTTCATGATAGCTTGCTGTTTAGGAATAGTTTATTATATGTACCTGAGAATGTGGAAAGGCTCGAATTGTTGCAATTAAGACATGATACTAAATTAGCAGAGCACTTTGGGATTGACAAAACAATGGAGTTGTTATCCCGCGATTATTGGTGATCACAGATGCGAAAATTCGCAAAAGAATTTATTAAAACCTGTGATATTTGCGCTAGATCGAAAGTACCATGATATAAAAGTTCAGGACTTCTGTTATCCTTACCTGTTCCCTCTCGACAATAGCAATCAATTTCTATGGATTTCATCACAGATCTGTCTTCTTCTTCTGGGTATGATACCATCCTAGTAGTGGTTAACAGATTATTAAAAATGGCTCATTTCATAGCATGCAATAAAACTATTATGGTCGAACAAACTGCTTACCTAATTTTTTGAGAGATCATTCGTCTTCATGGCATTCTGGAAGACATTGTCTCAGATCGTGGACCACAATTTGCCTCTAAGTTCTAGAAACGTCTTTTGAACTTCTCAGTACCAAGATCAACCTATCATTAGCGTATCACCCTCAAACAGACGTTCAGAGTGAACACGTAAATCAGGTCTTAGAGCAATATCTTAGATGTACCATCAACTATCACCAGAACGATTGGGCAGAATTACTTATCTTTGTGAAAATCGCTTATAATAATTCTTTGTATTCATCCACTAAACATACCCCCTTTTTTGCAAATTATGGGTTTCACCCTCGCTTTGATATTCAAACAAGTAGTCACTTAACAGTACCCGTGGCGGAGGATAAAATATCTAAGTTGAATGAACTAATTACTACCTTGCGTGAAGAACTATTGACCGCTCAAAGACGTTATAAAAAAAATACTGACTAATGCTACCAAGAACATCCTCCCTATACTAATGGAGACAAGGTTTGGTTATTACAAAAAATATTCACACTACATGGCCCTCTGAAAAATTAGACTATCGTCGTTTGGGGTTTTTTACTATTCTAAAACAGATCAACCCAGTTACATACCATTTAGCCTTACTTCCTACTTTTAAAATACATGATACATTTCATGCATCGTTGTTAGAGCCTTATTATCCAAGTAAATTTTCAGGAAAGAAACCAGAACTGCCTCAACCAACTGTAGTAGATGGAGAAAATGAGTATGAAGTTAATGAAATCGTCGACTCCAAATTGATTCGAAAGAAGCTACATTACCTAGTCGACTGAAAAGGTTTTGATATCAGGGAAAGATCTTGGGAACCTGAAGAGAATCTTGCTAATGCACAGGAGGCAGTAGAAAATTTTCATAGGCTTTATCCTAATAAACCCAAGTCTAAGCCCAGATTGACAGGAAGAGGGCTTTTAAGGGGGAAAAACTGTCACAATCACAATCACATGTATACATGACCGAGCGATCGTGATTGTGATCATGTTCACGGGATCAAAATCGGTTGGTATCGAATTCAAAATTGAAGAATAGTTACAACAGAAAGAGGTAATAGCACAATTGATTAGTATGTCATACGTTAGTAGTCAAATTAATGAGCATAATAAATGTAATTAGTAATTAGTAAAATAGGTAGTTAGAACTAGTATAAATACGAACCTTTGTAGAACTAACAACTTCCGTTTGCTTAATAAAAATTCTTCTATTCAATTCTTATAAATTCCACAGCCTTGGTTCCTAAATCATTACAGCACGTACTCGAAATAACATGCATCTCTTCAAATAATGTACAGATGTGTGTTATTTCAAGTAAATATAATATATAATATAACAAGATTGTTTTTTTTTTATATTAAGGGTGTAGCTCCTGCCCAAACTTTATTAATACTTAAGCAAATTGACATTTGGTGGTGCCTTTTATACATACATATTATATACAAGTATTTAGACTAGGACTTCAGGCTGTGAAACCTTTTATCCACAGCTAAAACCCACCAGAACCTTCCATATTCCTATTTATATAGTTGACCTGGATTTGTACGTCCCCCACTTTACCCACATTTCCTAATTCATCACTTCCAATTTGGTGTGTGTTGCCAAATAGGTGCTTTGGATATATCAGACAATTTCTTTATTTTTTTGAGGTGTCGATATAACCAGAGTGACATGTACTATACTTTCAAACATTGTATTATTTTACCTACTTTTGCTACATTCTTTTTGAGTTTGCAACTTTGTAATATAAAAGTAATTCAGTAGATGCATTAGAGTGAGAGCTTTTAGCAAAATACATCTTTGAAAGACTGGTACATTATTAAAGTATTGGAAAAAAATCAAGAAAAACTATTTTATAGTAAGTAGATTACTTATTAATTTATCGTAACTAATATATAAGCTATTCAATTTTACTCTTAAAAGTTCTATTTATTTGAGATAAGTTATCTAAGCTTATATTATCTTGCTTAATTTGTTTTACTAGTTGGAAATATAATTGTTAGATGGAACTTTAGATATTAATCAAGCAGTTTTGAACTATTAAAATTATAAAAATAGTTTATCTAACATTTCTAGTTGAGGTATAAATATTATTGAAAATAATATACTTAAGTCTGCAATATTTTTAATTTAGGCTGATTTTTCTTATATTGTACTTAATTGATGATCCGGATAAGATCGGCACTATTACCATATTGGGACAATAGTAAATTTTGGGGATAAGTACAATATAAACTTTTATTATATGCTGAAATCTGACAACCGTGAAATGGAAACTGATTTTTTTATTAAGTTAACAGCTCATGTCAATTAGTTGAAAGTTGTAGAGCTCACTGAGACGCATCCAATGGTGGTTAGATCATTTAAATTGGCCTAGTATTCGCTGAGATATCGCTAAAAAGCGATTGGCCGACTATATAAAATTCTATGTAAACAAACTAGAAATTTTATATAGTCAGCCAATCGTTTTTTAACAATATCTCAGCATATACTGGGTTGATTTGAATGATCTAACTACCATTAGATGCTTCTCAGTGAGCTCTACAACTTTTAATTAATTGACTTAAGCTGTTAACTTAATAAACAATCACTTTTCATAGTCACGGTTGTCAAATTTCAGCACATAGTAAAAAACATAGTAATTTCACCCAAATTCTAATATAAAAATAGTGCTGATCATATCCGGATTAGTAATTAAGATTTCTTGGATTCGAAATGTAATCTTTGTGATTTACAAAAAATCGATTTTCTTGTGAACTATTAAACAGAATTACAAAATTTTGGTCGCATTCATTCATCTTGATAAAATGAATTAAATAGTACCAAAATCATGAAATTCTGATTGATAGTTTACAAGAAAATTAATTTCTTGTAAATATTCTTTTTTTAATCAAATTTATCCCTTTTTCTATAAAAGTCTGTGTTAGATTATTTATTAATTTGCATATTTAAATTATTTGAATTGATTTTAATTTAAAAATTGTATAATTCTTTATTTAAATAAATAATTATTTTTTAATAAATATACAGTTATTTTTTTGTAATTTTGCAAGTATAATAAATATACATAGGAATAACTCTAGTAGTAACTAAACTGATTAATATATATTATTAATTGTAATAGCCAAAATTATCTTATAATTCATTCAACAGACCTACCAAATATGTGATTTAATTGGCCTACTACATGTTTGATTGGGTAACAGATGATTTGAGACAAAAACTTCTTATATATCAAGCAACTATTTAATAGTGACAATTATCTTATCTGAGAAATTCTCTTCATTAAACTTTTAATTGTACAAATTTTACATATTTAATAAAAACTTTTATAATTTATTAAATTTTCAATAAATTATTCCAAGTTTGAATTACAAATATATAATGTGTATATTTGCTAACTAACTATGAAAAGCCAGAACAAACAATTAATCTTCCATTGGCTCTAACTCAGATCCTGCTAAAGCCAAAGGCTGTGCCAAAACTTATGCTATTAAATACTTTTTAATCAAGTTTTTCTTAATCCCTACTATTGATAAATTAGACTCTGATTTAACTTGCAACTAGAAATATAGAAATGAAGTAAAAAAATAAAAATAGAGAAGAATAAAAAACAACAAATTATTTTCTTGTTTGTTATAGAAATCAACTGTAATAATAAGTTAAACTAACAAAAAATCAAAAAAACTTTTACATTTCGCAATTGTTAAAGCCATTATCATATTATATAATATGGAACAATGAACATCTTTTAAAGAATACATTCTTTTTGTGTTTATATTGTATCATATTTTAAACTTACAAATAATAAAGAAAATAACTTTCTGAATGGTCAAAATGCATGTTGCAAGTGCTGTTTCCTTTTTAGAACCCCTTGAAATAAATGATTGAAAGTAAGCTACCATTGCAATTTACTATAAAAAATGAATCCATCATATGCATGTCGATCACTCAAATTTCATAGTAAAAATTTACCCCGTGATCTGTGTGACAAATCATGTGACTGGTACGTATAATTCTTTCCTGGCATCTGATTGACTTGAACAAGTGATCAGCAAAAATTTTAGCTATAGTACTGTACGCGGCACACACCACTAGCTCTAACCCCAACCTAACCCTAACATATACAAATTTAAATATATAATTTTATAGCTGTTAATGATCCCGCAGCAATTTACTAATATGTCACGTGGTGCATGATACAGAGTATTGTAGAGTAATGATGCCACAATTAATTTTGCGATGACCAAGGGTCTAGTTAGACGAAAGTCAGACTAAACCCTTGACGATTGACGAAACCATGACTTTTGACGAAACTCCTGCCGCTTGACGAAACTCCTGACTAGTGATGTGCCGCGTATAGTACTTTACGTACTGTACTGTACATACTGTACGTACAATACATACTGTACGCTAAAATTTTTGCTGATCACTTGTTCCAGCCAATCAGATGCCAGAAAAGAACTATACGAACTGTACGAACTGTACGTACTGTATGCTAAATTTTTCAGGTATCATATAAATGGCACATCACTACTCCTGATACTTGACAAACTCCTGACGCAACTTTACATTGAATCTAAACAGATGATTTTTTATTGTCAATATTTCACTAACAACAGCAAGACACATGATTTTTTGCCCCATCAATAATAATACTAATGCTATGAACATCCGTTATTTTCTTCGCAAACTAAACCATACCTTCAATATCTTTAATTCATACTGAGGTTTTAATTACTCGCTAGGTGTTTAATTCACTCGCTGAGGGTTTCATACACTCGCCGAGAGTCTATAACCCTCGTTGTGGGTTAAAATCACCCAACTATGCCACAAACTATGCCAAAATAAGAAACATAAAATAATACATAATGATAAAATACTATGTCTTCCAATTCGTAAAACACCTACTGGATATACCTGGGTGGTTGTTGCAAATCATCGGGCAATATCGGATCGATATGTCAAAAAGATAGAAACTGGGTAGACATGGACTAATTTATTTCTATTATAAAAGAAATGAATAATAGTTTTATGCCTCATCAAAATCATCAGAGTTTCGCTATGCATCATTGGTTCCGTTATGCGTCGTCATAGGATTCGTCATTTGTCATTTCGTCAATTTGAATTTGCCTGATGAAATGGTTTCATCGTGCGTCAATGACGCAGGTTGCGTCATGCGTCAGGCATCATTATTGTATAGTATCTATATTGAATCTTTGGGACATCAGTTTACCGAAAATTTGTCTCAACTTTGCATACTTTTTATTAATGGCAAGCATCACGAACTCTTTTTATATATATATAAATTATTAGGCAAAAAATTACATGAATTCATATGGCTTTATATAATATCTTGCAAATATTTTATGTATTCTACGGATTTTCAGTAATATTACACGAAAAGAAAAATAACTTTATATAAATTGTTTAAGTGACTTTACAATTATTTCATAATATTACTAACATATAAGTTATGTTACGTAATGTATGTACCTTTTAAGTTCAATTACATTTCATCGACACCCAAAAATAATAATTGAAAAACAAATGCGTAAGATAATAAATATGTAACGGTCAACATTAGATATAGGAATGAACATAGAACCCTGACGTTTCCAACATAAAAAATTTCTCTAAAAATTTCGCTTTTAGGTTTCACTATTATATTAAAAATAGCTTCATTGATACCAAAAAATTCTTAAGAAATCTTTTTTGTTATTGTGCAGAAGCAGTTTCATAGGTAATATTTTGGGTCACAAATGTGTTCCTACTGCGTTGCGCCAGATTTTTGCTAGAGAAATTTCTAGGCTAGTAACACCTTCATAATTCAAGTCAGCTCACATTATCCTTACTATAAATCTTGCATTTTTCATATATAGGTTATGCAGGCTATTTAACTTGCGTAAAAATGCTGATGCATACATATGTATGCACTCTAACCGATTTATTTCTCGTATAACTGATTTATAACAAATTTAGAATAAAAAGTAGCAGTTCATGCTTAAAATTTTCTAATAGTATCTATTGATATATATTGTTAAATATATGTTAAGTGGCAGATAAAGGGTCAAAAATGATGATTATTAAAGATCTATATTTTTGCTGGATTCTTTTTTCCTTATTTGTTTGTACGGTGTAATTCTTTTTGCCTGTTATTTCTGTTTATGTTTATGCTGTGTAATAGTTTCTATGTGAGATCGATGGGCTTAATTTTCTTCTAATTCCGTAAAAGAAAATTTTCATTTTTCATTTTTATAGTTACTTAGATACTGATCAGAACAGTTCAGATCTGATACGATTCAGAACTGATACGATTCAAGAACCTAGAAGTTACTATCGGTATGTTTCGTGTGTGCGCAATGTCAAGTTGATGCGAATAGGAACTTTCTTGTCGTTTTTTGAATTATTTGGCCTTGATTTGTACTTTGTTTTTTATTTATTTGACTTTTTGCGCTTTTTTACTCTGGATTTTTTGCTGGTTTGATTAATTGATAATCAGTGATCATCAAAGCTTGTAGCGAAAGACTTGAGGTGGGCATCTTGCACTTTTCAGTGATGTGTACTTAATTGTTACATGATCGATGTTATGAAAATCACATTGGATATCAATGTTTGCATAATTTATAATATGTGACGATTAAGAAAACGTCACTGCTAGGTGCAAGATGCCTATCTTTACAAAAGACTGTAGTGAAAAGCTCATTAACTACTTCCATCTGAGTTGCCTGTATTTGTATTATTAGCCAATGAAATTTTTTTAATTAATTAATTTTTAATAAATAAAGATCACTAATAATTAATAAATCAATGGTAAAGATAAATTTTAAGGTGATGCTTTTTTTAGTTGGTTGGTTGTTGTTGGAGGAAAAAAAGGCGTGATTTGAATGCTACTTAACTTGTCATCTAACCTGGCATTCAACACAATTACTTGATTTTGCGGATATGTATATCTGTGAATTCATGGGTAGTATTGATTGGCAGATGATTAACAGGTTGAGTAACATTCATATTACACTATTACGCTGTTAATGTGCTCTTGTACCTATGCTTATTAACTGTAGCGATGTCTGGATATAATAAATTTTTAATTTTAAAAAGTTCGGTATATTTTCTTGGATTATCAAAAAACTTTGGTATAACATATTCTATATTTATTATTTAATAATGCTATCTAATTCTTCTTTGCACTTTAAACATGTTTTTTGTTATTTAATAATCATATGCCGTTTTTATTTTTAGGGCTTGGTTGCGATCTACGATCCAAAATGCTGAAATGATTCAACCCCGAAAAATCAGTTATTGATATATTAACAAATAATTGCCAAATAATAATTTATGGCTTATAACTTCTTTGCAGTGTCTTGTCGCATATATATATATATTTGCGCTTTAAACATGTCTTTGTTATTTAATAATCGTATGCCGTTTTTATTTTTAGGGCTTGGTTAAGATCTACGATCCAAAATGCTGAAACGATTCAACCCCGAAAAGTCAGTTATTGATATATCAAAAAATAATTACCAGACAATAATTTATGGCTTATAACTTCTTTGGCAGTGTCTTGTCGCATATATATATATATATATATTACAAAAAAATATAAATAATAGTTCGACAAGTTGCTATTTATTTGTTTTTTTAATAAAATAACTGATAATGAATAAATAGAGCAATATTTCTATTTATTTCTTTATTTATTCTTTAATCTTTGAAAAAAATCCATACGTTTAAAAAATTTTTTTTGATAAAAAAAAATGCCTGTCACGATTACTGTGTTGTGCTATATTACTGAACATCGTAAAAATTCTGCCAATTCTCTGTTTATAACTGATTCTTCAGGAGTTATTCGTTCTCGAAGCCTAGATTCACTGTTAAAAATCTTTTTAAAAGGATTTTATCTGCAAGACACATCTAAAGAGTTAAATTTTCCTTCGTATGACATCGAAGATGTAGTTATTGTAATGGGCAAGTTTCGTACTGTTGAATATATTAATGAAAAAGATGAGAAAGCTCCTACTTTAAAGGTGAGTTAATTTAATAACAAATAACGTGAATCGCACTTTTATTATAGTAAACTCTAAAATAATAAATTATTAGGCAAGTACTGTCTAGATGAATTTATCTGAATGTTTATTATGATTTACTTGCTCAATAAAAAGATTGTTGAGTAAAAACGATTATAAAAATAAGATTATTGAGCAAGTAAATCATAGTAAGCTGCTGGGTAACGAATACTTATTATTTGAATGATGATATTGCTAACCTCATTTCAATATGCTAAATGAGATATGTGAAATGATAAAGCTTTTTTTATTATAATAAAAAAAGCCATCTAGATTAATAGTATTTCTACTTTCGACTTTAAGAATTCTCATATTATTATTATTGTGTGTCTGTTTATTGAACTTTTTAGAATGTTATGCATGTTCACATATCAAATCATTATTATTTTTTTTTTTGTGACATGATTTAATTCTTTTCTTAAGTATAATAACAAATAAATTACTTACTACTTTTTTAAAAAATATAATATGTATATTACTTTTTTTGCATCTATATCTACAGATAATTCTGAATGACCTTGTGCATCTTAATATCAAACCAGAAAATCTTCCGGAATTTCCAATTTTAGTTAATATGACTGCTGTTGTAGAAGAACCTCCAACTATTGGCGATGATATTACCATGACAGTTACTATGCATGACCATGTAGATCAAGCATTTGTACAAATTCCAATGAAATGCTATTACTCAGCAACTGCACCACATTTAACACGCATAACTGAATTTATAAAGAAAGATTCAGTTTTGTATATTAATGGAGAGCTAATATTGTATGACAATACTAACTATGTTCATGTCAAATCTATATCCTTTCCAGATAGTCAAAAAAAGAAAATTGGTATGAGTGTCTCTGTAAAACCTNAACTGCATAAATTATATAAAGCACATTGATGTGGGAAAATATAATTGAAGAAATGTGTGAATACTAATACAAATTCTGTACTTGCAAAAAAATGACAACGTACATCGTAATTAGAAATCAAAGCAAAATAAATATCCCGCTGTGACGAATGTCCAGTCTGCATCAAAATCTTTTATTCTACTAATTTCTTATGTAAATGCATGATAAACGGTAATTGTTACTACTTAATAATAATGAAAATAAAAAAATAAAATTTTAATTGCACTTTGCCGTATCCAAAAACCGACTGTGAGAATTAAATCTATTATGACGATCATTTAATTTATAATTATTAATCATTTGCATTTTAATTTCGTAATAGCTTTGTCATAATTCGTATCACTATCCATTTATGGCGACCCTTATATGATCGCCAATCACATTAAAGATTGACGATCATATAAATAAATTTTTTTTTTATTTATTTGTTTTTTTTTTATTTTTAATTTAATACTGTATTTATTTTTTAGAACTGTCGTCGCTTAGAGCCTTAACTTCGAATAAAGGTATGACTGTTTTTCGGTTTTATTTTTTTTTATTATTATTTTATTGCATTACTAACGTTCTTACGTTCTTTTCTTTGGAATGGACGTAGCACAGTAGTTGGCTAGAATGAACATAGCACGGCATACATAGCACAGTCACGGTAATTTTTAATTTTTTTAATTAGTTTATTACAGTACTAAAGTTATTACATTCTTTTCTTTAGAACGAACGTAGTATGCTGGAACGTGCTAAAACGGACGTAGTACAGTAGATAGTTTTCTTTTTTTTTTATAAATTAATTTGTTACAGTACTAACATTCTTACATTCTTTTCTTTAGAACGAACATAGTACAATTGGACAGAACGTAGCTAGAACGGACGAACGTAGCACAGTAGATAGTTTTTTTTTTTATATATTAGTTTATTACATTATTAACATTATATTCTTTTCTTTGGAACGGACGTAATGCAGTAATTAGCTTGAACGGACGTAGCACAGTCACGTTAGTTTTTTTTACGAACGTTCTCAGTTTTTTTTTTACGAACGTAGTATGACTAGACGAATAGAATGTGCCTGCTAGAACGAACGTAGCACGGTCATAGTAGATTTCTTTTTTTTTATATATATATATACAGTACTAACGTTCTTACATCTTTTCTTTAGAACGAACGTAGTACTAATAAACAAATAGAACGTACATGCTAGAATGTAGCACGGTAGATATTTTTTATTTATTTTCTTTTTTTTTATATATATTACAGTACTAGCGTTCTTACGTTTTCTTTAGAACGAACATAATACGAATAAAACGCCAGAATGAACGTAGCACGGTAAATAGTTATTTTTTTATATATATATGTAATTAGTACTAACGTTCGTTCTTTTCTTTAGAACAAACGTAGTACAGATCATAGCTAGAACGGGCGTAGCACGAAAGTTTTTTTTTTATATATATATGTAATTAGTACTAACGTTCGTTCTTTTCTTTAGAACAGACATAGTACGGATTGTAGCTAGAACGGGCATAGCACAAAAGTTTTTTTTTTCTTATATATATATGCTATATGCCGAGTAAAATTTTAACAGAATTTTTTAACTCATGATAATTCCGATACTCATGATAGAAATAAATATTTAATTTCAATACAAACCATCACAATCTTATTCTTTTCATATGTTAAAACATAAGTAAATTTTAGTAACAAAATTTTTACAATAGCATGAAACTTTAAGCCACTAACTCAACTACATCTTAAGGTTACTTAGCAGCAAATAAGTTCTATGTACAATTTTTTTATTTACACATTATATGCTAGATAAATTTTGTAATAGAATTTTTTATAGTAATATGAAGAAATTACAATAATTCTGACAAATTAACCTTTTAATCAAATATTAATAACAATAGTATAATGAGCATATTCTGCAATGAAATTTTACAGTAACTAATGACTGAATTATTATAATTTCAATAAAGCTAGCATAATTTCGATCACTATAATCATATTAGTAAGTAAGACATACAAAATAATTTTTATAGTAATCCATATAGACATTACAATAATACTTTTTAATCATTAAAACAGATATTGCACAGATATTTTTAGATGCGTTCTTATACACACAGCAAAGCGTGTGCATAAAGCTAGTATTATTAATATGACATATATAATGCGCAATATATTTGTATTTTAATAAAATTTAAATAATTGTGAGTTCTAATTTTATTATATCTCGTAGCATAATGAAATTTAATAATTTAATTGAATTAAAAATTAACATAAGTAATTCCTAAAATCGGTGAAAATTAAGAATGATGTAATCAATTCAAAATCAACCCAGAATGACGAAATAACGCAGTCTTGGCATTGAAGTATGGTTTCCTTGAAGTCGGTTATGCTGTTTTTTTTTTAAACAAATCCCATTTTAATAGGTGTAATGATTTTCGTTTGATTTTCAATTTCTAATATATGATGCCATAAATCTGTGATTTTATGTCACTTATTATTTAAAGCAAAGATGTTTTCAAATGCTGATCATTAGGTATTCTATAACAGCATTCTTTATCGTCTGAAATATTAACAGGTATTTATTGCGATACAGCATTTTTGAAATTTGTGACTATTGCAATATTTTCATGATTGTTAAGTCTGCAATTTCAAGACTAATGTCGTAACGTTATATTATTTTTTACATGTCACACATGCTTGCAGTGTTGTCATGGGACACAGACACGGACGGCAGACAGTCCAGGACGGGACGTCCGGGACATGTCCGCCCAGAATTTTTTTGTCCCGGACATTTTGCGACTCAACACGTGATCATCTACCAATAAAATTCGTATAATTCCGCAATTTGATTGGTTTTACCCAGCGGACATGTATCATGTTGGGACATTATTGTGGACATGTCCCAGACGTCCCGTCCCGGACTGTCCGCGTCCCTGAAAAATCGGCGGGACAATGTCCGTGTACAACACTGCATGCTTGTACTGGTCCTGCACAATATAACATGTCGCGCAGCTATCCTTATATGTGATCAGCAAGGCTTGGATGTTGATGGCTACCGAAAGATTTTTGCTGATCAACATATCACAACAAGGTTATAAACTATTATATTAGGGTCAAGTTTACAATTACAATGAACCCCATCCTATAACAAATTTTTGCAGAGAATTTTTTCTTACTATTGCACAGAAGGTTATTATATAGACGAAAATTTGAATTAAAAGCAGTTTTTTATAAGCATATGATTTTCATGTTACGCCTAATCTATCTGATCTTGTATATAATCGCTCAATCGATATCGATCAGTAAAAATCATCGATAATATTCCTGCTATGATATTCTAGTGAAAGTGATGCTTACATAAGACAAGAAAGTTCGTAAAAGAATAAAATGTAGAAGAAAACNAAAATCATCGATAATATTCCTGCTATGATATTCTAGTGAAAGTGATGCTTACATAAGACAAGAAAGTTCGTAAAAGAATAAAATGTAGAAGAAAACTGGAATATTGAAAAAAGAATGTAAAGATTTGCGGATCAGCGAATGTATTATGAATTTAGTAAAAATAGTAGCGATTCGCTTGCAAAACTTCTAATTCTCCCAAAGTTGTAAAAAGATATGATTTTATCATTGTAATAAGATAAAAGCCTTCAGTTATAAAATAATAATTTAATAAAAATTTTCAATTTTCCTTAATAATAATTAAACATCAACTCTTAGACGAGTCTTTTAAAGTCAACATTGTACCGATTAACATGTCTTTCAGTGTACATCAAGTTCTTGATATAGAACCCTTAGAATTTGTAGTAGGAGAACATGTTATTAATTTAAATGATAGTAATTCATATTCTAATGAGCAAACAAATTCTCTACCAAATGCATTTTCTCATCCGAATGTTTCTCCATGGGTTATATCTGAAAAAATATGGAAAATTATATACAAATTTGATAATGATATCTTGACACAATTTCCGTGTATTCCCTGTTTCATTTGCTCAAAGCTTATGTACTCAGAAAAATCGATGTGGGTTTAGCGAGATTCTAATACTAGATATCCACTTACTGTTGCGTATCCGAACATCCAATTAGTTACTAACCCAAACCCCCTTCTGGTCATATTCCATTATGCTCTTTGTGTAAAGCAAATCCAAACCGTAACTATCCACCATATCTTCTTAGAACTCTATCAGAAATAAGTTCAGTACCCTTAGAAAAACGCAAATACTTATCTCCTATTTTTTTACACTGTTCTTTGGGTCATACACCAGGAGCCAATCCCTTTTCTGAATATAGATCATTAGTAGGCACTGTTAATTATTCTCAAAATTAAAATTTACTTAGTCTCTATTCTGGAATATTAGGTGCTTATTTAACACCAACATCCACTCATTCTGCACCTCTTCCTTGGTTTGAAGCTTCTATACCAGTTGCTAATAATTGGCTTAAACAAAATAATCCTTACTTACGTCAATATTCACAATTGATTCCAGATATAAATACTCAACTTCCTTTAGCTACTCATTTATCTACTGATGAAAATGCACCTCCATTTCAACATGGTGATATAGTGGTTCCTCATCAAAATTTTCCTACTGAGATTCACAATGAAAATGCTCATTATAGTCATTTAATAACTAGATTTATTTCAAATAAAAATTTAAATAAAATACCAATTGCTTTGAATGATCCTAATCTTGAACCATTGCTCTTTCCAGATTTATATCCAGATGGACATGGTCACTATTATGAAATGAGAAACCAATTAGAAAATATACGCCAACGACATGATACATTTGTAAAATATATTAAACATCATTTGCTTTCTATAGATCCTCGATTCCGTTTACATTATTATTGGCCTGCATGGGCATACCTTCAATTAGAAAAATTTAGAAATTTTCAAAATACACAATGATTGACTTGGCAATCAACTGCCAATGAAATATACGTCCATCTACAGCTATTGAAATTATTGAACGAAGTACATATACTAATGGTTGGCGTTATAATAAAACAAAAACTTTTCCAATTCCTACATTTATTCGTACTGGAGATGGCTACTTTCATAAAAAAAATATGCATTTAAATACAATGATACATGAACTTGGTCTTCCAACTATATTTATTACATTATCAATGGCTGAAGGTTCATGGAATCATCTTCGTAATATACTTAACAATACAGATAATAATAATCCATTGCCAACAAACTGACCACTACATACAACACTTCATTTTATTCATAGACTACAAAATCTTAAAAAATATGTTTGGAAAAACCCAGATATAAGTAAATGGGGTTCTTACTCACATTTTTTTGATAGAATAGAATTTCAAAATCGTGGAGCAGCTCATTTGCATAGTGTTTATTGGACAACTTCAAGTATAGCAGAAATGATTGAACAAAATACTATTCGATCAACTATTCCTAATACTAATTTTGAAACTGAACTTTATCAAAAAGTTCACACATTCCAAATACATACTTGTAACTATAAATGTGGAGGCCCTGCCACATCTGGATCTACATACAAAAAAGGATTTCCTAGTCCATTTTCTGATTATACTTATTATGACCCAAACAATTACAGATATACATATCAATGTTTAACTCCTGAAGATCAATGGGTAGTTCAATATAATGCACCAACATTAATAATATGGAATGCACATATAAATGTTCAGTATATTACAAATAAAGGTCTTGCAAGATATATAACTAAGTATATAAGTAAATCTGAACCAACACATTTATTTAATATACGTGAGCATACACATTATCGAGAATATATTCATGCTCGCCGAATGGGCTCAATGGAGCTAATGTTTTTATTGCTTGGTGAGCGTATTATAAATTCATCAATACAAGTTCAATATTTAACTACAGATCCACCAAATATTCGACCTAAAGCAATTCTTCCATTATATATGATTGACTCTTCTGATGATAATCCCTATTGGACAGACAAAATAGAAAAATATTTTGCACGACCATGTGATGCAATATTTGATAATATAACATATAAAACATATTTTGAAATGTATGATATTAAATTATCTCCTCCAAGTAGATCTCGCAGAACTATATATTATGATAATCTTGGAAATTATGTTGTAGAACATACTAGTCGAATACTTACTCGCATACATTTTTTAAAACCTGAACATGGTGAACTGTATTTTTATCAACAATTACTATTGAAATTTTCATACAGATCTGAAAGTAAATGCTTGGCAATTATCAAACTTATCGAGAACACTTTTTAGCAAAATTTCCAGATATATCCCAATCAATTGATTTACAAAATCATAAATTTACTATAAGACAAACAACACATATTACAAACCAGTTTAACTCTCTTATTGAAACAATAATATCATCTTTATATCCTATTTTATCAACAAATATTCTTAATATAATTAAATTACAGTTAGATACTATCAAAGTATTTTCACAAATTATATCTATAACCCCAATGCTTAACTTGCCTCCAAGCCAATATTATTGTTTACAAACAATAATAAATTACTTAGGCCCACGAGATGGCTTACATTATCCTTTTTTTTTTATTACTGGGCCTGCAGGCACTGGAAAATCTTATATTATACATCTTTTAATAGAATATTTTAAAAAAATAATAAAAATTACTTATTAATGGCACCAACTGGAATTGCTGCACAAAATATAAATGGAGCAACAATCCATTCTACATTATGAATTATCCATAATGAATTTGGTTTCCAAACCCTTGCATTTCAAGACCCAAACTTTTTAAATTCTATTCTTCAAATTGATACAATTATTATTGATGAAATTTCAATAGTGTCTGGTCAATTTTTAACATACATTTCTGAATTTTTTGAATCAATACACAAAAATAACAACCCATTTGGAAATATTAATGTTATTTTAGTTGGTGATTTAGCACAACTTCCTCCAATTTGTGGCTCTCCTGTTTACCAATCACCTTTATAGAATCTTTTTTACCCAATATTTCTTCGTGAACCTCAAAGACAAATTAATGATATAGAATTCTACAACCTTTTAGAAAAAGTTAGTTTGAGTAATATTAATAGTCATACATGGCATCTGTTATCTCAAAAAGAAAATGAAACAATTACATCCTCTGAATTAAATACAACTTTCAATACAACACACATAGTAGGCTATCAAGTAAGTGCTGATATAATCAATAGAATAATATGTTCAATGATTCCTACTCAAGAAAATAAATATATGATTTCTAATTCTATTGACATTATTAACAATCAAATTTGTAATGATGATTCAAATCATTATAGTTTTAAAAACAAAACAAACTTACCCAGATCAATTAGAATTCGACCTGGAGCAAGAGTAATGTTTTTGAACAATTCCCAATATCATCACTGCATAGCTAATGGTACCATAGGTGTAGTAACAGATCTTGATCTAGATACAAATCTGGTATATGTTAGTTTTTGTATTGAAGGTGCCATTATAAATGTTTCTTTCTCTAAAATTACCTACAACTTTGAAATTAATGGCTTATCTGCAAGCCATACCCAGGTTCCCATACTAAATGCTTTTGCTCTAACTGTTCATAAAACACAGGGCCTAACACTTCCTGATGTATCATTATGTTTAGATAATCAAATATTTGAAGCTGGACAAGCATACGTAGCTCTAAGTCGCTGTACTAAATGGGAACATATAAAAATAAATTCATTAAATCGTAGTGCATTTATGACAAACCCATCAATGATTAAAGAATATGAGCGACTAGAACTTAAAGCTAATAATCCACTACCACTAAATACTACATTCAACAATACCTCTTTATAACCTATATAAAACTTACAAAAATAATTGTTCCAGTTCTTAATTGATAATAAACTAAATTTATAGATACTATTACTTAATATTATTTTTAGTTATAACTATATACTATTACATAATATTATTTTTAATTTTTATTTTCTTTACAAATAAATAATAATTGTTTTACACCTAAAAAATCATAACTTTATTTATACAAATAACAAATAATAATAAATACATTAAAAAAAATTAAATTCATAATCAAACAATCATTTAATATTTGTTGGCGATTCTTATATATACAATCTTAATCAATAAACATTTATTTTCATGACTATGTATATTTGAAGTTGAACATTACTTAAATTTGCAAATTTATATACACTAGCTAAATTATTCTCTAATTTTAAATCTTTCTTATATGCATTAATTGGTAATAATAATTTTAGAAAATTTTTAACTTCATTCGCTTGAAATTAACAATAACATTAACATTTATTCACAAAAAATTTAAAAATATAATAAGCGTCTAATCAATTAACCTATCACTATTATTATATATTATACTAAATAGATTTTTCATTATATTTGAATAATTTCTTCTTATTTTATTTTATCAAGACACTTGAAGAACAGTTAACCCAGTAATAATAACATTACAAGAAATCATGCAATAATATTATTTATTTGTTAACATTAACATATTAGCCTAAACTATACTAACTAACTCTAATTTTATTTATCTTCATGAATTTACAAACCAAAAAAATAATTCTGAATTTGTAAATAAACTAAATACATAAAATAGAAATTTAGAGTTAAAGACTTTAAAGACTATAAGATTATATTAACTTTATTATACTGTATATAAAATTTTAGTTCCTTTATTCTTAATTAGTGCACCAAAATCAATTTAAACATTCATTTTGAATATTTTCACCTTTTTCTTCTTTTACATATATTCAAATTCTTTGTTATGCTAATCCAAAATATTCAAAATTTGCACTCTTTTATTGGCCATTTCTTCTTAAAGAATTTGTATTACTCACTAAAATAAGTGCATGCCCCTAACTTATTTAGATAATGCCACAAAAATACCCTACATTAACAATTCTTCAAACTCTCCTATTAATAATATTTCTGTCACGTAATATAAGCACTACCAATGATAAACCTGTTATCAAGATTCTAATTATGCAGGGAGGTGGCATTGTGGACACTTTTTAAAAATTTATACCAAGCTAAATAAATATAATATCAAGCTAAAAATTATATAAAAAGTTTATTAAATCTAAGGCTTTTAAATAAAAAAAAATTTTAAAATTCTATGCAGTAGTTTTTAAAATAATTAAGGTAACACAAATTTGTATAATGTTACACCAGTACAAAGCTAGTAATTTTAATATAACTTATATAATAAATAGAATTACTAAATATAGTAATATATAAACTTAATTTTTTTATTAAATAAATTAATTTTTTTTTAAATAATATATTTAATATAACAAATTATATATTTTTTTAACATTTTTAAAATTTTTAAAAAATATTTATAAAATTATTATATATAGCAATAAAAATTATTACTTTTAGAAATTAATTAATTTAAATTAATATTTTAACTTTTACTTTAAAAAATCATAAAAAATTTAAAATTTTTTAAAAAATTATAAAAATTTCAAATTATATATAATTTGTTATATTAAATAACTTTATAAAATTAAAAATTCAGTTTATTTAATAAAAAATTAATTTTTACTATAAAAATATAATTTTAATAAATTTTTTAATATTACTAGCTTCGTACTGAAGTAAAATTACATAATTTTGTATTATCTTAATTATTTTAAAACTACTGCATAGAATTTTATAATTTTTTTTTATTTAAAAGCCTTAGATTTAATAAACTTTTTATATAATTTTTAGCTTGGTATTTTATTTATTTAGCTTGGTATAAATTTTTAAAAAGTTACACAATGCACTGTTACCCCTGTATTTCATGTCCAATTTGATCTCTAAGTATCACCTATAGAAAATCTATTATTGAAATTTCAATTATTTTTGTAACAAACTTGGAAAAATATTATTAAAATCCCAATAATAGATTTTCTCTAGATGATAACTTTGGGAACAAACTGAACATAAAATGTGATTGTAAGCCTGATAACAAAATTTTCTTTAGCAACAACAATATGTTAAATACTTTCTCAAGCGGGCGACAAAGTCGCCCGCCATACTTGCAATTGCTAGTTTTATAATAAATTACGGCGGGCATTTAATAGTAAATTTCTATAGTGTGTGAATAGGGCTTTTCTACATATAAAAGTATTTTTTTTACTAAGCAAACCTTTTATAATTTCTAATTAAACTTTGCAGAACCAACTTTTCTGATTCTAATGATAGTTAAATCATTCAAATCGCGTTAGAATATGACACGATATGAGTATTTATTGATTGTTTACTATAGGGTTTTTTATTATGATCAGAAATGTACAGCATTCCACTTCCATATAAGGCAATTAGTAAATCCGCCGATTTTTACTATGAAATTTTGACCCTTTAACTGCGGATTACCACTTAAATTATTACTTATGACTTTAAAAATAAAAATTTACTTTAATTAGTCCGTAACTTTAATAACGGTATTCTTTTTAAAATAAAATCATGAGCTTCGTTCATTTCTATTATTGCAGATATTATTACATTTAATAAAATTCTTTATTCCTGTCTCGATTTCGGCTTAAATCTTATCCGATAAATATTTGAGGTGAAGCTGGACGCCAACACTGAATCTAGTATTTTTTGACACTCACATGGCCAATTATACAGCCACACACCAATGAATTTATTCTAATTAATTTGCATAAATGTTACGCAATTTTCGTAACACGGTCCTAGATTAGTAACTGTGAATAACATATACGTATGTACTGTACTTAATTTTTCTAAATGGTCATTTTTGGTAATAGGGCTGATGAATGCTATTAAAGTTTCTTAAATATCAGGGTGAAAGCAGCATAAATCAAAGCATAACAAATTTTCTTTTTGCAACTTGTTATACTATAGTGCATGAAATTTAAATCTCAATATCTTTATAAAAATAGTACATCAGTGAGTAAAATTAAGGTTTTTTTTCACTAACTGCTGGAAATATGATAAATTTATCATCAATAATGCATTTCTTCATTAATGTATTTCTTCATTAATGTATTTTTTCATTAATGTATTTCTTCATTAATGTATTTCTTCATTAATGCATTTCGTCATTAATGTATTTCTTCATTAATGTATTCCTTCATTAATGTATTTCTTCATTAATGTATTTCTTCATTAATGTATTTCTTCATTAATGTATTTCTTCATTAATGTATTCTTCATAATACATCGTAAAAGTCAATTATTTCTTCGAATGAATAATCTTATTGAAAACGCAAATTTAGCTTATTGAAAATTTATTCAGTAGTAACTAGTGTTTCGGGCGAAACCCGAATTTGCAGATCATTTGCTGATCAAATTGGGCGAAAATAATTTCGGAGGGTTTCGGACTTATAGGGCGAAATTAAAATTCCTTTTGGCGAAATATTTCGGATTTGGAAAATAATTTCGCCCGAAGCACTAGTAGTAACTAATGAACTACGGTTTCTTGGCATATTATTCTATGCAAAAGAATTTCCGCATTGTATTCAATCATTTTGTATTCATGATTAATACATCTCAAACAAATAATGTGAATGTTCATTTGAGTGTAACATTATTTCAATGATAAACTGTTTATTTTTGTTGTCTTATTTCGTGATATCCGATACGTACAACAAATGCCATTGATGAAATATATATATACATTGTCTACATTTCTTGTCTTTTATAAAATTCAAAATGAACCTTTTCCATTGGGGAAAATTTGATCCATATTTATCTGTAAATTCTTGGTTTGTAAGTTCTAGAACATTAAAAATTTATCGTCTTGTGGTGGCCATTTATTCTTGGATTATTGTGATTGGACAGCTGTTAGATTATGGATTACGTGAACACAGTCTTGCACCATACGGTATCCAAAATAATTTGGAATGTTATTTATGTTATTTCACTAATTTGAGTTATATTGGTCAAACCATTTATTTTACGGTAAGTTTTCTTTTGATGAAATATTTTTATTATTTTAATTAATTGTTTATAAATTTAATTTATAGGCCGCGTTATTATATTCAATTCGGTCAAATTCCCTTGAAAAGTTTTCAAAATTACACAACTTTTTATTTTGGATCCTTTATCACACTGTTGTACATTACCAGTAAGTCATCTTTATCCTTAATTTGGCAATTTCCAAATTTTTGTCATTATGATTTATTCACATATTATATTTAAATAAATAGCTTTTTTATTGTTGTTGTATACTGGAGCTTACTTTCAAGTAGTTTTATTCAAGCAAATAATCCATGGTACATCTGGTGGCTAAATGTTTCTGTTCATGGCATAGAGTTTGTGACCATGTTGATTGAATTATTTTTAAATCGTCAAATAATGAAAAAATCATTCATATTTATAACGATTCCTATTATAATACTATTTATGCTCGAAACTTTCTTTATATATGATACACATAGATTTTGGGTATATAATTTTTTAAATTGGTATAGTGGTTCTCCAGAAGATGTTACATTGCGTTATATTGGTTTCACGATTTTCTTTATTGCTTGTTATTTTGTGGTGTACGGATTTCATGCTCTTAGAGATTATATTGGAAGAAAACATTCTAAGGAATCTTCTGACAATGATCCT
This sequence comes from Gigaspora rosea, assembly GCA_003550325.1. Lineage (NCBI taxonomy): Eukaryota > Fungi > Glomeromycota > Glomeromycetes > Diversisporales > Gigasporaceae > Gigaspora > Gigaspora rosea. The sequence goes on from QKWP01000414.1 coordinate 179,146, forward strand.
CCGATGAGTACAGTATGAGACAAGTATAATTTTTTTATATTTTATAATTTTTTACATTTTACGATACATTATAATTTAATTAAAAATCTTAAAAATAAATATAAGTTATAGGCAATTTCTATTTAAACACGGGGTGTATGTACACGAGCAATATAAAACCAGCCAAATATTCCAAAATTTCGATTATGAACCCACTAACAAAAAAAATTCCTTGCGAAATTTTTGTATAAACTATCAATTCTAAATCCACGTTAATAAAATTAATATCCGTATACCATACACCCAGTGTATAATTAATAATATTCTAAGTTATATCAATATCAGATATTGTTTTTTTAACCGGGTATAGTAAATGATTGGCTGACAATTCCTGCTTTACACGTGGAATGTTGAGGTTAAGATAAATTGCTCACTAATGAAGGTTATTAACCTTCGGAAATTATTTTTACTAATTAGAGCCAGCAGAACAAATATGCATGCATAAATATATTTTTTTGTTAACTATATCCGGTATTTCATAAAAAAATTTGTACGTACGTACGTAAACAAAAAATTCAGATTTGTAATTATGTATCTCTACATATCTTGGAATTAATTGGTAAGCTACAACGTGGCACATAATTTGTAACCTATACCAGTACGATCATTTCTTGTGTAACATGAAATGTAGAGGTTTAATTCAACTTTTTTGATGTCGCTTATGTTGATTTTGTGGAATCCTTTTTTAGTAGGAGTAATGATTTCGTTTATTCATTTTTGGAAGGAATTAAGAATTTACATATTGCACGAAATAATTCTGTATGCAAATATGATATATGATGAACTATTACGTTTAATTTCGAATTTATCATTATTAATTTCAAATTTTATGATGTAATGCTAATGTTACTGAATAAATTTTTTTTTAAATTGGATTTTTCCACCTTTCGTTGGGGTTTCGTTTTTTCATCAGATTTTCGCTGTTTTTTTTTCTTGTTTTTTTTTTGAATCTTTCATTAACAATTTTTTCAACACAGTATTTGAGCTATGTAATAATATATTTATGGCGAAAAAATGGTAAAAAAGGTGTTCTACTGTGTTTTGAAATTGATTGTTTTATATAGACTATGCTCTCGAGCTCTTGTTCTTCAATTTGCTTCGATCTTGTAGAGCTGAGCTGTGCTGAGAAATTATGTTTGGCAATACTTATTTAACTATTTATATATTTAGCACCGAGTTGTTAGCAAGATTAATTGAATTTTATAAAATTCTGAGGTATAGCTTTGTGATTTTTTTATTTTTTTTATTTTTTGCTTTCTGGTTTTTTATCACCCAGATGAATTGATTATTAAAACAAATGTTCTGTGATATTGTTCTTTACTAAGCCAATACTTACTATCTAATTTTATTTATGCAGCATTCGTGAAACACAGTTTCTAGTAGAAATCACGATAATTCCAATACAAGCTGCCTCAATTCTAATCACATACAATGCGGGGCACAAACCAACACCCTGTGCCAAATTTTCAAATAAATACTCAATTCTGATTGGCTAATATGATGTAATCAATTGTGATTAGTCAAAAATAACATATGAGTTTCTTTTTTTTTATATATTAAACGCCAAATTTTCAATTTCTTAGTAAACTTCAAATTGATATAACTTCTTAAAATTAAAATAAAATAAAACTCTCTGCCAGCTTTGGCAATGATATGTACATGCATCAAACAAGATAGCAAAATAAAAGTAAAGATGAATGCAGAAAACCTGAAAAAGATAGTTATTACATTTATAAATCTGTTACCACACTAGAATAGGAAATTTTATAAACACAAACTAGGAACATTAATAAGAGGCATAATATCCATAATAAGAAAAAAGAATTTAGACATAGAGATATAATAAAAAAAGAAGGATTTGAAACAGTGGAAATGGAGACAATAATAACAAATATGGAAGCAGACCAATTGTTTTATAACATATACACCTTAATACTAAATAGAGAATAGGATAATAAGGGCAAGTAATGAGTTGATAAAAGAATTGTTTAGGAGTAGAAATTATATACAATGGATGAATTAGCAAAGAATAATAGATATGATCTTAATGGAAATTAAAATATATTGGCAGGCGACCTATAGTCTAATTAACTATAACAATAGACCTCTCACAAGACATACAAGTACTGAAAATCCAAAATAAAAGCATTTCAGGTAAAAATAATTACTAATAAGTTACTAGTAGCTTTGATAATACATATTAGGAATTCTATACAAAATTCAGATATAATGTGCCCAAGGTGCAAAAAAGAGGTAGAAGACAAGAAACACTAGATACTATATAAAAAGAACATGGTAATGATAGAAAAAATAATTGGGAAAGCCCTAGAAGAATTGATGAAAAATAAGAAAAAAGAGAAAATAAGGATGATAGTACAAGAACAAACAAAAGAATTTGAAAAGAAATTCTGAGAAATATACCTATCTAGAGAAAGCAAGATAAAGATAGGGATAATAATGAAAAACCTACAGTCACCTTTCAGCACAGACAAAAATCAAAAAGAAAATATCATGCTTCATCACAAAATAAAAAAAAATTATACACTCAAATATGGATCCTGAGCTGGCAAACAGAAAGAAAAAGTAAGAACCCAAATAGAATTCCATAGTAAAGATGAACAATTTGGAAAGCAAGATTTGAAGAGAAGAATTATGCTACAGAAGATAGATAACACAATTTGTAAAAAACAACTTAAATGCATTACAAAAGATTCTGTAGTCCAGTGAGGTTTAATCTTTCTTACCTTAATTGGCAAGCTTAGATCAAGAGCAAACTAGCTTTAACCTCAAATCCATAGTTAAAAATATAGTTGAATTAAATATCTATATATTTAGTTAATATATTTTATTAATAAAGAAAATTGAAAAAATACCTCACTGTTTAAAAAAAATAAAAATAAAAAAAAATAAAATAAAAATCTTTTCTAACCAAATTGTAGCTTAGACTTAAAGCTACAAGTTGAATAAAAAATTTTTTTAGAAAATTTTTATTTTTAAGTTATACCAATTTTTGTAAAATATATATAAAAAGATATTGGTTTATAGTGTTCTGCACTGTACTATAAGTTACTAGAATAGTGAATAAATTCCATAATAGAATTTCTTTGATAATTTACAATAAAATCATAATAATTTCAACACCAACTAACTTAGCTACATCCTGTGTATTATAGGAATAGCAAGTAAGTTCTATTTTAAATTTTTTAATAACATACAATAAGAACTAATATAATCTAACTACATACTATACCAGTACAATCATATTTCTTGTGTAATATAAAATGTGTATAGGGATGGTTTTTTTCAACTTTTTTGATATTGCTTATTCTACCTTTTTTAGTAGATGGAATGATTTTTATTTTTCCAATTCAGGCAGGAGTTATGGTGATTCTGACAGCACGGGATCACAACTTGTGCATATCTAATATATAATGAATGATTGTGTGAGAAATATATTTGTATCAAAAATGATATTTTATATTGTAATTGACTAATAGTACAGGATTTTTTTGAAATTTTGCCTGTTTAGTATTGTTAATTAATGTGTGCAAGGTCTGATTTTGAATGAAATCTTATTAAATTGATCAATATATGATAATATCGAGTAATAATAACACATTACTTTTATTACATTATATTAATTAAGTTCTTGTACTCCTAATAAGGGTATTACATAATTGATGTTAGATTGCTATCAGTTATTGATACTGATAAATTTTTTAGCACTTTGCCATTTTTGATTTGCTATTTCCAAAACCGTAATCAAACTGTGAGAACATTTTAAGTTATAACGATTATTTAAATCTTTAATTATTAAGATATATAATCTAATGAATTAACTCAATTATATGATTCTGATTATTGATTGACTTAGATAAATGAACAAGCACCAATTAATGGGCTCAAGCAACAATAGGTTAATCAATGATCAATAATACTGAATAATCAAATTAGTATATATTTAATCAATCAAAAAATTTTAATATATAGAAAAATGACAGTTTAGGAACCTATTATAGGATCTAAGCATTTTTTGGTTTTAATGGGTTATAATTAGTGATGTGCCATTTATATGATATCTAAATTTTTTAGCGTACAGTATATACAGTATGTACAGTATATATAGTTGTATTTTTTATATAGCATGTGAAATATGTATAGTAGGTAAATAATATAAACTACAGTTGTCCCTCTTTATAATCACCAAGTCCATCACACCCTATTTTGGTGATTGTAAAGAGGTGTAACTATAAATAAAATACCTCATTATGGTCATGTGATCAAAGGCCAATAAGTAATATATTTGTGCATATTTGAAATACTATTAAAAAATTTAATCCAGTGGCCCTATTTGGATAAAACAACTACCAAAGTGTTTGACTCAATGAAACGATTCTAAAGTGTCCAAAATCATCCAAATTTAATTACAAATGCTAAGATTATTAAGGATTTTTCACTCAGATGTTTAAATTTAATCAATTCTTAAACATGTAAAGTGATACAAATCCTTAATAATCTCAGGAGTGTGTAATTCGATTTTGGTAATTTTGGTCTCATTAGAATCGTCTTATTGAGACAAACATTTTGGTAGTTGTTTTATCTAAATTGGATCATTGAATTAAAAGTTATTTGCTGTCAAACCTTTAAGAAGCTTTAATAGATAATTTTAAATATATGTGAATATGAAAATTGGCCAATTAGATTTTATAATCCGTATTTAGTTAAAAATTGGTGACTATAATGAGGTTTTTTATTAATAAAATTGTTAAAAAATCAAATTTTCATAGTGATAGTGATTATAAGTGATTTGTGACTATAATGAGGTTTTTTTACTATATTTGAGTCCATCGCACAAAATTGGGTGCTTAAATAGAGGTGTAACTATATGGGGTGTGACTATAGGGAGGTCTGACTGTATCTATATACAAAATTTTGTCTGTGTGCTGAAACCACTAATATATTAATTGTTAAATAATTGTCACATAGTTTAAAATCAGGTTAGCAAAAGGTAATATAAAAAATAGAAACTGTGATATGAGTGTTTTACATCAGTATCAGAAGGCTATAAGATCCAAATCGGGATCAGATATTGATATAGTGTGATTTTAGTAATCAATAATGGAATGATTAATTATTGATTAATCATTGCAACAGCAAGCTCACTTGGTTTTCCTAATTCTATTCTGCTAATTAAATATTGAACACGATCTATTACTAGTAACTAAGAAAATAAAAAGTATTAGAATTCCTACAGCCCTAATATTTGCCATGAATACTTACATTATAGTTATTGAGTACACAAAGCAAAGAAGTCTAATTCAGTCAGGGCATATATCCAATTTGGTTATCAATGATCTGCACCTTATTTAGAAATGATCAGTAGTCAAATAATTCTAGAGTCTTATTTGAATTTTCACTGAATTTAAAATAAAAAATAATTTAAAAAAAATTGAGAAAAACAATAAATAATAAAAGGACATTAATAAATCGCACTATTGGTGTTTAATACCAGTATTTTAGATATAATATAAAAATCGGCAAAATAAAAAAAATAAAAAATATACTTAAAAAATAAAAAAATATTTTAAATTTATTTATTTTATTATTGTTATATCTCACTACTGCAGTACTGTATTATAATTCCAATCAAATTACTATGCTATAAATCCTAAATCTAATTACTATACTACTAATCTAACTATTCTGAAACTAACTACAATGCTACTAATTTACTACTGTGAATTCTGGTATGATTCCCTGAAAGTTAGTTACCTGCTAGCTCATTTTACCCTCCCTATATCCCGACAGAATGTTTCACCTACAGCACTTTTTGTTGACAGAATCTTTCCTCAACATACCATGTTTTCGACATCCCCTTTCCTAGAAATCTCATATTTTTGACAAGACATTTATCTGACATGATATTTTTTAATTTGACTTTTCTCTGACACTAACTTTTATTGAATGCACTTTTTTCTGAAAAGAACGATAAACTCAGTAATCATCACATCACGTGAATCATGCAACTACGTCATTTGTTTACTAGCACTATCAACCGGCCTAAATTATACTAACACCTAACCCTAACTCTAACCCTAATTTAGGCCAAGCGCTTAATCATGATGTGATGAACACGAATATATCACTTTACCTATTTAAACAAAATTCTAATTGGGGAAAAATCTTGTCGAAAAAAGATTTCAGAAACCTGTCATGTTAGAAAAATGTTCTTTTTGAAATACATTATGTCAGTAAAATGTCTTTTCAAAAATATGTCCTGTCAAGAAAAGGGGAGGTTGAAAACATGGTATGTCGAGAAAAGATTCTGTCAACAAAAAATGCTGTAGGTGAAACATTCTGTTGGGGATATGGGTCAGTAAAATGAGCTAGTGGGTAACTAACTTTTGGAGAATCAAGCAACAAGCCTATTGTGCTACCTGTTTCAAATCTAACTCTATCATACTACCTGTCCTGAATCCAACTTTACTGTGCTACTTGTTCCAAATTTAACTCTACTATGCTACCTGTTCCAAATTCAGCTATGTCCAAAAATCTAACTCTACTGTGCTATGTCCAAAAAATCTAACTCTACTGTACTATGTCCAAAAAATCTAACTCTACTGTGCTATGTCTATACATGAGGATGAAATTATTTTGGGTTCTAAAACCTAAAGTTAAAATTTGAAGATAAAATTGTTTTTGACCTATTTTACTTGAAAGACGAAAGTATTTGATACTTTTTTTGAATAAACAAAATTATAAGGAACTTATCTATATAAATTTTATTTGCTCTTCCTTATAAAAAATTTTAATTTTCTCTAATAAAAACGAAATAGGCCTTTTTCAAAAATCAATTTCGGTACATCACTGGCTACGTCCAAAAAATCTAACTTTACCGTGCTATCTGTCTCGAATCCAACTCTACTGTGCTATGTCCAAAAAATCCAACTCTACCATGCTATGTTCAAAAAATCTAACTCTATTGTGCTATGTCCAAAAAATCTTAATCTACGGTGCTACATCTAACTCTACTGTGCTATGACCAAAAAATCTAACTCTACCGTAACTATATACAAAAAATCTAACTACTGTGCTATGTTCAAAAAATCTAACTCTACCATATTCTACCTGTTCTGAAGCTATTTCTTCTGTACTACAAGTCCCAAATCTAACTCTACTGTGCTACGTCCAAAAAATCTAACTCTACTGTGCTATATTCAAAAATCTAACTACTGTGCTGTGTCCAAAAAAAAAGAAAAGCTTTAGTTCTAACGAAAAAAGCAAAACAAAACACACCAATAAATGGTAATTCTACAAACAATACTAAAGCAGTTATAACAAAGCTTACAAACAAAAAAAAATTGAACTGAAAACAAAAAAGTGAAGTTCGCTTGTTCCAACTAGCAAATTTTGTAGCAAAAAATCCTGATCTTATGGTCTCACTTACTTTTTTTAGTTCAAGTTATAATCAGGAATTAATAGGGATGAACAAAAGTAAACATTTTACATTATTAATTCAAATACAGTCGGACCTCCATAAATGCAACCTCCATAAATGCAATACCTTCCTAAATGCACATTTTTTCTATTCCGTAAGATGTTATTAGTGCTAAATGCACATTCTATATTCTGTAAATGCATGTTCTCTTGAATAACATTTTATATTACACTAACCTCTCTAAATGCACGTAGCCAATCAAATTTTAGTATTTTAGATAGGTTATACTGTTTTGGTAAAAGTTATTCAAACTCAATGACCAAATTTTTAAAGCTGCAATTTAATTGGCTCACTCTAAATGCAAACCTCCCTAAATGCACATTGTAGGCTTGTCCCTATGAGTTGCATTTATAGAGAGTTGACTGTATCATTTGGTAACAAGTGTAAGTAAAAAATCTTGTGAAACCTTTGAGAGAAAATGTGTAAAAAAATGTGACAAAACCAATCAAATTTTGCTGAATTTTGTAGATTATTCTAGATCTTTGATCTCAAATGATCTCAAATTTAGAATATGTCCAGACTGTAATTGTTTGTGAAATAAGATGCCTATGAAGTGATTGTAATTTAGGTGCTTGAGAGCACCCTACATTACATAACTACCTAAATTTTAATTTGATAATCAATTAATAATTGACCTAATGATTGATCGATTATATATGCTTGAGCTTATAAATTTTATGCTTAATTGATTATACTCAATTAAATATACATACCGTATTTACTCGAAATAATGTGCACCTGTGCGTTATTTCGAGGAGATGCACGTTATTTCGAGTACGTGCATGGGCATTATTTCGGGGCAAAGGTCTAATTTCTAAAAAATTGTCTGTTATATATGTGTGATGCATAAAAAACCTGTATTTCTTAATTTTATATATAGCCTTTCCGATCTAAGTCAGATTTTTTGACTAAAAAAATTCTTATTTCCGCTTGTAATTTGAATTCGTTATTTCAGCAGATTATTAATTCTGCATTTGGAGTGTTCATTATATTGGGACACACATGGGCGTTATTTCGAAACCTACATGCTATTTTAAGAAAATGCAATTTTCGAAATAACACCCATGTGTATTATTTTGAGTAAATATGGTAATCGATTTTTGATCGATCATTGAAAACTTTTTTAATCAATTATCAATCAACAATTTTTTTGTCAAGTCAATTCACTAATTTGATTATTTGCTTGTAATATATTCATCATAATTCATAATTGGATGAATTAATAATTAGTTGTTAGTCATTTATATATATATAATTTTTTTAGAAAAAATTGACTTTTGTTAGTTATACACACTTTGAATTTTAATTTAAAAAATCAACTTTTGTTCATTATGCACACTTTGTATTTTTTAAACTAGATTGAGATATGGACTTTAAGATTCTTTTGGGGTCTTGCTATGGTGTGATTAAATAAGAATAAGTATTTCAGAATTTTTTGTAAATAGTCTTTTTTTGGTAGGTCAAACACACTCTATGTAGATTGCGCAATATTGATTTTTCATTTTGCATTATATGGATTTCAAAATTCGGGACTGATAGACAAATTTTTTTAATTTACTACAAATAGAATAATGTTCATATTTAAAGTTATACAAGGATAATTTCATTTAGTACAACAAGGAATCAAAAAATTAGGCCAGCAGTCATAATTTTCCCGTCAGTCCTATTGGACAATTATAGGCAGTAATGGGTTTGGGACAGTTTGAAAATGCATTGGAACATTTTGAGACATTTCAGAACATTTTTATAATTTAAACTACTCAAAATTTTATTAAAATAATCTACTTTAATTTTTTTAAAAATATATTCAGTACTTAAAAAAATATATAACTGTATATTTTTTAAATTAACTTATTAATTATTAAAACTTGTAACTTAGTTTGAAACAATTTGGAACATTGGGATATTAGGACTTTGAACATTGCAAAAAAGTTTGGAACACTGTCCGAACCTATCACTGATTACGAAAAATCAAGGTCTCTATTAGGTGATACTAGATAAAATTAGCAACTTTGTATAGCCTTATATAATTCTTTATTCTAGTCACAATAGTTAAAAGGCTCTAATGCAAGCATTAATATTGTTAATGATTATCACGTGAACAAGTGTGAAATTAGATAATGTGATTGATTAATCTAACAATGGACAATAGAATAGATTAATTAATCGATAAATCAGATAATTAAGGTTTAATCAGTTTATGGTTTTATATAAAAAGTGATAAATTAATTTCTTTCTTTAACTAAATAGAATTTAAAGCATAAGTTAAAAGTCACAACTAATGACACAACTTAGAGTAACAAATATTCTATAGATAAAAGGTAAGTTTAATAAGTAATTTATTACAACAAAAGGAAACTTTCTCAGAGCTGTCACTTCTACTCTTATTTTATTACAAATTAATTCAACCTTGACCACATACTATAATACATATTAACAACCTTAATAATATTAGTATTTTAGATGAAATTCAAATTTGCAAATCAAATTGGGTGATGTAGTTTGGAGTATTTTAGACTTATAGGGTGAAACTAAAATTTTTTAGTGCAAAAAATTTCAGATTTGAAAGTTAGTTTTATCTAAGACACTGAACAAATATAAATTATGTTAAAGATAGAGAGTATATAGATTATTTCTATTAATAAACTAGTTACTAAAAATTTTATATTTAATAATAAAGAAAATTTTTATTAAGTAACTATATTAAAATTTTAAATAAAATTGTAGAGGAGGCTTTTCTGATTCTAATAATGGTTGAATCATTAAAATTGGCCGAATAGAACCTAAGATATAGTTATTTTTATCTTCGCAACCTTATTTTACTAATTGTTTACACATGATTTGATTGGCCAATTTGTAATCACCCCCACAGAATAGACCCCACCTCTGCAAAAGTTGATACTATAAAAACTTTATCAAATTTTATTCAAAATTAATAAATTTTTATGATATGTATAATTTTTTATTACAAATAATTTTTACTTAGTTCATAAATACAATTCATTTAACTTTTATATGTAGCAACTTTTAAATTTGCAGTAAAAATATTTTTGTTCACTCGTTGATTAATAGAAATAATCTACATACCTCTACCCTTAATTGGCAAACTAAATCACACACAAACTCTGGACACTACAATAGTAAGTTCTATTTCTGCTTTTTATAATAACTCAATATAAATTAAAATAATTTTGATTTCAAATTTAGCATAAAAGTTCTGATAATTCAAATACAAATTAATTCAACCTTAACCAATAGAGAGTTATTAAAAGAGAAAGTTCTATAACAGAATTTTTACAGTAACTCATGATAATAATCACAATAATTTGAATACAAACTAACTTAACCTTATACTGGGGTAGCAAGTAAGTTCTTTAATACCTACAATTGTAATAATTTAACAAAAAGCAAACTAATTCAATCTTAAAACTAATTCAATCTTAACAAACTTAGATATCAAAGAAATTCATAATAATAATGTCTCGGGTTGTTAGGCATTAGTAATTGATCCTTGATAGTAATAACAGAATTACATGACTGATACTGATTGGTTGTGTAAGTAGCTGACCAGTATCAGTTATGTGTTTTCGTTATTATTGTCAAGAATCAATCCACTAATATGAGTGACAAAGATATAAAATGATCAAATATCTTTTTCTTTTAAAACATAATAGCACTATTGTAATATTTGTGAAAATAATAAAATTAGGGTATTTACTTAATAAAATTTTTGTAGTAAAAGAGAGCTATTGGTTCTAGTATTCTGAAGTGCATTTTGTTTGTGTTAAATAACAGTGCATCTTTGAATCTAATTGTCACTACAAGGCTGATCATACTAGTCCTGCTCTGTGTCATACACTGTGCAGCTACTTTATAAGATAGCAGGTTTTGTAACTGAATTTATTAGGGTTCGTTATAAAAATTACAATAATTCTATACAATTTAATTCATATATTGTATGTTATTAGAATAGTATGTAAGTTCTATAATAAAATTTTTTATGATAATTCTGATATAAACTAATTCAAACTTAAATGCATACTATGTTACTAAAATAACTAGTAAGTTCTATAATGGAAACTCATAAAAATTACAATACAACAGGATGAAACCTAAGTCACTAGCTAGTAAAGCTGAGTTTATTAGTAAAATCCGATTTTTTTTAAAAAAAAATAAGTAAAGTCTGAATTTATTAGTAAAACCTAAGTTTATTAGTAAAATCTAAGTTTATTAAAAAAAACAAGTAAAATCTAATATAGATAGGGTGAAATCTGCTATTAAACAAAAATTGTTCTAAAACTTTGAGTGAAGCTATCTTGACAACCACCCAATCAAATTCGATGAAAATTTTTTTATTTGAATTCTATAAACTCATAGATTTCAAAAAAAATTTTTTTATCGAATTTGGTCAAGTGGTTATCAAGATATCTTCGCTCAATTTATAGAAAAAATCAAAATGTCTATCAAAATAGAAGCTGTGCTAAATTTTTTTCTAAAACTTTGAGCAAAGATATTTTGACAATCACCTGATTAAATTCGAATATATTTTTTTGAATTCTATAAAACTATTAAATTCAAATAAAAAATATTTCATCAAATTTGATCATTTGGTTGTAAAGCCAAAGTTTTAGAAAAAATTTGGTGCAGCTTCTATTTTAATAGACAGTTTGATTTTATCTATAAATTGAGCGAAGATATTTTGACAACCACTTAATCAAATTCGATGAAAATTTTTTTATTTGAATTCTATAAATCCATAGATTTTAATAAAAAAAATTTCATCGAATTTAATCAGGTGGTTCTCAAGATATCTTCGGCCAAAGTTTTAGAAAAAATTAAAATATCTGGGCCCTCAAAAGTAGAAACCAAGGAATTTGACTATTTTTTGAAAATTGATGGTGTAAAATTTTAGGCCCAATCTTTTTTACTTAATAATGAAAGTCTGATCACTTAATAAATTTTTGTGATACAATGGTTAAAAGCTTTTGACGCTATAATCTAAAAATAGATTTACCGAGATTTACCGATAGTAATACAGAATCTACAGATCTAATAATCCTGTTTAAACAGGTTTGTTAATCATGAATAACCTAATTTTAGATTGTTTTGATTTTGTGTAACAAAATAGTTTTTGCTGATTTTCTCAAAACCTATAATCGGCCAAATTCCTTGGTTTCTACTTTGAGGGCCCATCTATCAAAATAGAAGCTCACCAAATTTTTTCTAAAACTTTGGGCAAAGATATCTTGACAACCACCTGATCAAATTTGATGAAACTTTTTTTATTTGAATTTTATGGTTTCATAGAATTCAAATAAATAAATATTCATCGAATTTGATCAGGTGGTTGTCAAGATATCTTGGCTCAAATTTTAGAAAAAAATTTGGCGCAGCTTCTATTTTAATAGACAGTTTGATTTTTTTCTATAACTTTAAGCGAAGATATCTTGATAATCACCTGACCAAATTCAATGAAATTTTTTTTTGAAATCTATGGGTTTATGGAATTCAAAAAAAATTTTTCATTGAATTTGATCAGGTGGTTGTCAAGATATTTTCGCTCAAAATTTTAGAACAGTTTTTGTTTAATAGTGGATTTCATCCTATCTATATCAGATTTTACTTATTTTTTTAATAAACTCAGATTTTACTAATAAACTCAGGTTTTACTAATAAACTCAGATTTTGCTTATATTTTTTAAAAACTCAGATTTTACTAATAAACTCGGGTTTTACTAACTGGTAATTCAGGTTCTACTCTGTTGTATTACAATAATTCTGATGCAAACTTATTCAATTTTAATGTGCTATGTTATAAAATACCAAGTAAGTTCTGCAGAGCAGAATCTTTTTCATAGTAATAATAGAAAACACTACATACCATGTATTGCCAAAATAGCAAGTTCTGTATTAGTATGATTTGCAGATAAATATTATATAATTCCTTAACTGCACACTATATCACAGAAATAGCAAGTAAGTCCTATAACAGTACTACCTGATTGAACAATTATAATAAGTGTTGGAGCATTGGAATTAACAATCTACTTTTTATTTTTTATTTATATAGATTTGGCCAAAAATTTTTTTAAATAGAAATTATTTCAAATTTAAAAAGGTGTTTGAACATGTAATTGAGCTTATTGCATATAATTATGCTAGTCCTGCACAGCATTATGTGCTGTGCAGCTACTCCTAATCTTGTTTATTACTTCAATATTTGTCTAATTAATAAGTTGCTATTTATATTCATATTTGTATTGTCTTATTTTTTATTATTATACAAATATTTATATGATTATAGTTTTTTTCTTATTTTTTTTGTTATTATATAAGTACAACCATTCTAGTCACAATTGTAAAACATAATTATAAAATTGCATGATAACATCTAAAATGCACTGCTATGCAATATAAGTTAACCAATTATTTACTCTGACAGAACAAATTTTATGATATTAATAGTTGCATAATTCAAAAACTTAAAAATATTTACTTTACTAGTATTAGAAAATATCATGTATTTAGAAGTACTCTTAGTAGTCTTTGTTTGTATGGAGTAAGGATGAGATGAAGTTCTAGTGGGTATTGTGTATTGTATCTTAAGGTGAAGATCAATGCCTAATCAAAAGATCAAAAAGATAGAACACTAAATTCTGGGTCCCGAAGTTGCATGAAAATTGGTTAGTTGCAGCAGCATGCAGGCTTGAGATACTTACCCAATGTGGTAGAGGCAGCTGCATGGCTTGAGATACGAACTCCCAAGAAGTACACTAGTAGGGAATCTTGAGTGTACCAATTTGGAAGCACAAAGCGCCTACCTGGAATCACATACACCAAATTGGAAGTGATGATACTAGGAAATGTGGGTAAAGTGGCGGACATGTGAATACTAATAAGCAGCTGGGAAGGGATGTACAAAACCAGGCTGGCTATATAAATGGGAATATGGCAGGCTCTGGTAGGTTTAGGTCATGGATAAAAAGTCCAAGTCTCAGTACTTAAGTAGATAGTACAAAGATTGTAAGCAGTAATGTATAATGATCAATATACATCTAATAAAGTCCAGAGGCATGACCTCACCTTAA
>QKWP01000414.1:198770-234395 GCA_003550325.1 Gigaspora rosea
GTAGAAAAGGAATAAATCATTTTTAGTAAAATTTTTTTGATTTTTAAATTAAAATATTTTAACAATATTTAATCGAATTTACTAAAAAGTTTTTATTTTAATCTTGAAATTATATAGAATTAAAATAAAAAAAAATTATTAAATTTATAAAGATAGTTGTTAAGATATTTAAGCTTAAAGTCAAGAAAACTTTTACTTAGAAAAAATTTGACCCTTTTCTACTGACTTATTCCATATATTTAGAGATGTGCTAAGTACAGTAATATATACTATACTGTATATTGTGATGGGCTACCCAAGTTTTTTCTATTATTTGTTTATCTAGTATATTTTCCTACTAGTTATATTATTTGATATTATATGATCATATGATTTCTCCTAAAATTACACCATGATTATGAAAAATTAGCATAGCCCCAAATAGTATGAAGTATTATCGCAATAATTTTTGATATAAATATATGGTAATTGTACACAACTAATTATGACTTTGGCATCTCACTACTTATATTTGTTTAATTCCACAATTACATCTTGAAACTTGGGAAAGCCACTTTTGCTTTTACCTCAAAGAAATAAGGTCATAGCAAGGGAATCATATAATAGAACCAAATTTAATAGAGATTGTATAGTTAGTCTAAAATTAATATATTTATTAAAAGGAAAAAAGTATATAAAACTCCTTCTTTGTCTAAATAAAGAGTAACTCAGGAAGAGTTTAATTTTTAGTTCTAATCTTCAAAATAAGAGTAGAAGTATTAAGAAGTATTTTCTTGTTGTTGAACCTATTTGTTATAATAAAATTGCTTATTGAACTTACTCTTGTCCCATACTATATTAATTGTTCTTGTTAAGTTGTATTATTAATTTGAGACTTTATAATTTGCGGTTTGAATCCAGTTCAGTTTATAACCCAGTTAGAGAAAAAAAAATCAAATTAATCACCTTTAATATAAACCATCAATTGATTAACCCATTTTGATTATCAAATTTATCAAACAATCTATTATTCTATTGCTTGATTAATTATTTGCATTAACCCAATATCAGTTTACTGATTATTAATAATAGTGGCAGTTGTAGTTGACTCTATTAATCTTGTACCTTAGGACAAAAGAGAAGAGTAATATAAATAAAGTGGAATTAGAATTACTACAAGGAGAACCATATAAAAAAACTTGAAAATATACTTAGCTTTGCTCAAGTATACTATAGCAAGTCTTAAAAGAACCTCAAGACCCAGACCAAATCTTCTACACCCCTTTCTGTCTACCAATTTAAGGATCTAGAGTCTTGCATGCTTATAGTACTTTGGTTTGAATAGGTAATAGTGTAGTTAGTAGATTTTAGTTGTATAGCTAATTATCACCACTATCACAATACAATCTTTTTATAGGTATGTAACTTTACATGCTAATTAACTAATAAAACTTAAGAATTTAATCAATATAAAACTTATATTATCAGGTATTCTTAAAGCAATATTTTTTAATATTGCTAATATAAAAAACCAGATTTTGTAATTTTAGTTACTTTTTATTATTTACTATATCAGCTTTGCTTAGAGCAATACACAAATAAATTTGCTAGAGTTAAATATAATGAAGATATGGATAAAGATGATTAAATTTTTTTTTTTATATCAAAGATCCTGCTCTGGGTGAGAGTTTATTTAATTATGCCTATGGATCAAGGGCACCTTTTTGGGCACCCCACAATTGAGTTACATTAAATGAGGGTAAAACTAGCCACATGTACAACTTTTGGTTGTCTAATTGAAGTAGTCTGCTCAAAGGTTCTATACTAGTTGCTATACCTACAACCCAACTAGGGGATTGCCTATTTAAACCCTCTGGTCCAAGCTTCACATATCAATTCTACTTGTATTACCGGTACAGCCCTTCAATACATTAGTCAGTCGAAGACAGTTCCAGATGCTAACTACATTTCTTTAGGACTAATTTATCCTTACGGTATACTTGGTAGAGCATTCTCTGTCCCAAACAGGTATTACTGTTGACCCTCTCAAATCTGATATGCATTGTGGACTAGTTTCATATTGGTTTTGAAAGGATTTCGGATTTGAAAAATTCATGTATCAAATAGGATCTCAATTGGCCAATCAAATTGCAGGATCACTCATACAGTTTACAAAAAAAACTTGCTTTTTCCATAATCAAATGAAAATACTTAATATGTATGTACATTCTAAATGCACATTTCTAATTAAAACTGGTTTATACCCATTACTGTGTACAATGAAATCCTGTTTTTTATTTATTTAAAGAAAACGACATTTACATCAGATTTTCTGGAAGCAGTCCTGTTTTTAATGTTTAAAATTACTGCTGCAGTTATCGAGCATATAGAAACGCACAGCAAAAGCAGAGGATGGACTGTATAATGTATAGCTCTATCTTTGCTTTTGCTGTGTATGTCCCATATAGTACTGTACAATGATTTAATAGTCGTTAGAATTGCCATACTAAATTAGCAGTAGCTGCTGCAGAAATGTTAATATTAAATTGAACTTCAGAGAGCAGCCCTGGGGTAATCTTTATGCTAATCTGATCTGTGAAACTAACCTAAGTTAATTAAAAAAAGAGAAAATAAAACTGAATTAAGCGAAATCCTGTACAAGAACGTGTCTATATACTTAGTAGTGTTATTAGAACTTTGAATTCACAAAATGAATGATGATTCAGGGAAGGTGTCCTATATAAAGAATAATGGTGCCTAAATTATTAAAAATTGTTGAGTTGATAGTTCCCTGTTTAAAATCCAGTAACATACCTAGGGTTGGAGCATGAAAAACTTTTAGTATGCCTAGAAGAATATATCTTCATGCCCAAAAGACATGCCTTGGGACACCATGCTTCAACCCTAATCATACTATTAATTAAAAAGCCTTGAGAATAAAAGGAGAATATAATAAAGCCAAATTAAGTATGGTCCTAGATAAAAGCACGTAGCATATTGTATGAATTTAAAATTAGCTTTGAATAATATGATCTTCATAATTAAAAATGTAAATTAAAAAAAAAAAGAACTTATCATATTAATAATAGCCCAATTTAAAATTCTATGCCATACTTAATTTGTAAAAATAATTATTTTTTAACCACTAGATCGTTTTGTTTGATTATTTTTTAAACAAATTATCTTCACTATTAATTAGGGTTGTTGGCGCAAGCAAAATTTTAGTAGCATGCTACTAGTGTGGCATTAAATTACTAATACAGTATAAATTAACGCAGGCCACCAAAAATTTGCTTGTACCTTTAATCTACTATTAATACACTTTTTTTCAAAAAAAAATCATACAACCCAAATACCACCAGTTTTTACTATCACAATGGAAAAAAGTAAAGATAGTGTTGTTTTTTCAGGAATCTTGTATAATAATCAAAGAAAAATGATATATGATCATTACCAAGAAAATCTGACAATTACTCAGAAGGAACTTGCCGAATGGGCCAAAAATATGTTCAAGTTATTGAAAGCTCCAGGCCAATGTACAATTTCTGATATATTAAAAAGAAAAGACGAGTTTAGTAAAATATCTTCAAGTGATCTTGGAGTTAAAAAATGTCATGTCATGATATTTCCTGAATTGAACATTGCTTTGGTGAATTGGGTACTACAATGCGAACATCAGTCTATATTTTTAAATAGAGATATGATTAAAGCCAAAAGCAAAAGACTAGCAGAATTAATGAAAATTCCTAACAATGACCAACCCGAATTTTTAAATGGGTGGTTACAAGCTTTTCAAGAAAGACATAATTTTCATTATTTCAGATTGCATGGTAAAAGAGGTTCTGCTAACATTGAAGCCATCAACTTAAATCTTCTAATATTATTAATAATACTAACCAATATTCTCTTTGTGACATTTATAACATGGATGAAACGGGTTTGTTTTACACTATGGCTCCTGATCGCACAATTGCATCTCGTCAAATTGAAGGGTCAAAAAAAGACTGTGTAAGAATTACAATTGCATTTATAGCAAACGCAGATGGAGCCCACAAACTTCAACCTTTTATCATTGGACATGCCAAAAAACTTAGATGCTTTGAAAAAAAACAGAAGAACAACTTGGATTCTATTATTGGAATAATAAAAAAGTATAGATAACTGGCATGTTTTTTCAGAAATGAATGATACAGAAATGAGAGAATCAAATCGTCACATTTTGCTTATTGTTGATAACTGCCTTACCTTGACTAACGTGAAAGTAATCATGTTGCCTCTATATGTAACATCCAAAATCCAACTGATGGATGCTGGTATTATCGTGTCATTCAAACTTCGATATTGTCACCTCCAACTTCAATATGCATTGATTGTGATAAAGCCAGCAAGAAAGGTGTATATAAAGTTAATCAATTGCAGGTATTAAAAAACAATTGATTGGTTAGTTGGTTTGATAGATTTAAAATCTTCTAACCTGTGTAAATAAAGATTGTCTAGAAGGAAGTATCTGCCACAACTATTAGGAATAGTTGGCTTCGTACCAAAATTATAACTCCACATGACAAAAATAGTGTACTTGTTACCCCCGATACTATTGTTGAAGGCACTAATAATATAGAAAAAATCCACCTGTTGAACCAAATGATGAATTAATCATCAAGGAGCTCCAGCAACAAATAAACATATTGCAAGTTCGTAATGCAATGCCAATTGGAAACTTGCTAAACCTCGAAGAAGAAAGTGAAATACACCAGAAAAGGCTAAAGATGAATTTGTATTGCCGCCCTTAACCGAAAAAGAACAATTGAGTATCTTAAGTGGCGGCTTAAGAATTGTTGATGAGAGAAACGATGATGGCAGTATAATACTAAAATCCTTGCGCAAGCTACAAAATTGTATATGTGAGAAGGTTAAAAAGTCAAAAAATAAAAAACAAGTTCAATGCAAATTGGATCAATATTTTAAAACTTAAAAAATGTTTTTCTCTTTATTTAAAAAAAAAGCTAAATGGTTAATTCTCTAAATTCTAATGAATATTAAATAAAATAAAATTTTTCAATAATTAATAATAAAATGCGATTAAATATCAGATATAGATTGTGTATTTTAATTTCTTTTTGACGGCTAATAGGCTTTTATGCTCACAAAAACTTTTAAACAGGCTTTGCTAATTATACGGTGAATAGTGAACGAGATCTTATTTTATTAAAATTATTAAAATTCAAATTTGATTGGCCAATAGTCACGTGAGCAACCTAGCCAAATCAGGTACAATACATTTCAGCTTACCAGATATCAGAAATAGCAGATTATCAGATATTAATTAAGAAACACGCCTGGTAGATTGGTTTAACTGATTGTAACAGGATATCGGTTTTGACAGAATTGGTTTTGAGAGGGTCGACAGTATCTATGCTTCGGTAACTTGTGTTATTTACTTCTGCCCTTGTAAGGTTCACCCGACCCCAGTACCCACTATTACTTTCCTACCGGTCCATCCCCGAATATTCCAAACTTCCAATTCAGTTGGCCCGGAAGGGTTGATCTACTCAGCATCAGGTGCTACTATGGTTTTTCTTCACCTGGTATCTAATTCCAGAACATAGGTCCTTTTTCTCTAGTATAACTCCGGAGGCCAGGTTGGTGGACCCTCTTCTCCGAAGGTCATATCGTCTAGTTCTTCAGCTCCAGTTTCCAATATTCCAGTTCTGGTAGCACCATCAAAGATCGTTGCTACCTCCTTACTCAGACTTTCCAAATGGGGTTCTATTTCCCTGTTCCTTGGATTTGTCTGTATCACCAGATACAACTTCGCCCAAAAGCTCCTATTCGAGATGGTAACCAAGAACTACAAGTAATATACCCAACTGATCAACAGGAAATAGTTACCGTAATACAGATCTATTTTTCTAAAACATCGGCAGTGGAATTTGAACCCTAAACCTGCCACTTGGGGTGACAACTTACCAACTTCCCTAAGTCGCCACACCCTAATTATTTTATTTGTATTTTTAGTTATAATTATATATTTATATATAGTTGAGATTTTTTTCTTAGTAATATTAAGAGGGTTTATTTCTTAACATATGTATAATTATATATTATATAAATATTAAAGACTTTGGACCTCTATATTTTTATTTACATGCTTAAAAGTATTTTTATTATTTTATTATACTATAAAATACTATATGTAATATACGTATTACTGTATGTACTATATGTACTATATGTACTGTACACAAAAAAAATTGGACTATCATACAAATGGCATTTCTCTATATACATTATATACAGATTTATTTTCTTAGCTATGTAGCTTAAATTGGGTTAAGTGAATTTCTGACAATATATAAGATTATGAATAGTAGTACAGTAGCCAAGTAACGTTCAATTTGCAGATTGCCTCACGTGAGTAAACAAAGAGGCTGTATATACCCTATAAATTATATATTTTGTGCAATTTTTTTTATATTCTGCTTCTTTATACATCAAAAAAATAAGCTCAAAGAACAAAAAAAAAATTTTTTTTATGAAATGCCATGCAAACAAATGGTTGATAAAGAGAAGGGAATATTTCTTGCTTATATTAGTACTATAAGTGCTGAGCAAGTTACCCATAAGCTTGGACATGCCCCAACAACAATTTGATGGTTCTTAGTGAAGTACAAAAGGACCAAAAAAATTGAAAATTTACCTTGGTCTGGACATTTCCGTTCTCATAGAAGCAAGAAAAAATGGCTGTAATAAAAAAAAGTTTTAAAAGAAAGGCGGGTGCAGCTTCTCCAAATTGTGGAGGGTCTAAAACTTAATTGCAGTGTTCAAACTATAGCTAGGACCTTACACGATGCTGGGCTTCATTCTTGTGTGGCTGCCTTGAAGCCTTTTTTGTTACCAGCCAATATAGAAGGGCGTAAAAAATAGTGTGATCAACACAAAGACAAGGATGTTTACTTTTGAAAGCATGTCATTTTTTCTAATAAAATAAGTATAGAAGTAGGTAAACAATCCTGCCAAGTTTGAATATGGTGTTGTGCGGATGAAAGATACAAACATGAATATTTACAACTAAATTTTAAGAATGGCAGAGTCTCAGTAATAGTTATGTCGACACCATTAAAGGTCCTATAGTTTTTTTTTGATAATTACAAAGATCCCAAGCAAAAAATTAATAAAGAAATTTATACCAAGGTTCTAAATGACCATCTTGTACCATTTGTATTTGCTGCTCATTTGTTACTCAACTCCTATCCAATTTTTCAGCCCCTGCTTATAAGGTGTCAAATTGGCTTAATTTAAAAAAAATAAATTATATAAATTGGCCTTCATGATCCCTGACCTTAACCCATAGAAAACATTTGAAAGATCGTGAAGGACAATATTCAGAACCATGAAGACTTCCCAAGAGATAAACCTGCACTTAAAGCTGCTCTAACTCAAGCGTGGTCGAATTTGGATACGTCAGTTCTTCATGTAGTTCAGACTCAATAACATAAAGAACTGAGATTATCACAAGTACAAAGGGTCACTCATCAATATATTAATTAATAATAAAAAAATTTTTGATGTATATTTGGTCAAAATTTTATTAATAAAAAATTTCTTTTTTGGGCAAAAATCAGGCGTTATTTTTGTTAGCTACTGTATATACTGTAGTTATAATATAACTAGAAAAGCATTGGAAACATGCTAGTAATGCTAATATAAGGATGATGATTGATACTAGCAATGCTAAAGGGAACGGGTTTGCAAGGGAACTATCTGAACTCAAGACACTTTACTATTAATGAAGTATAAACAGAATTAAATCATGTGAACAAATGCAAGAGATTAATAGAGTTCATTTACTGTATTTACTCAAATAACGCACATGGGCATTATTTTTAAATTTGTATTTTCTTATAATAGCATGTTGGTTTTGAAATAACGCCCATGTGTGTTCCAATATAATGCACACTCCAAATGCCAAATTAATAATCTGCTGAAATAACAAATTAAATAACAAGCAGAAATTAGAAGTTTTTAGTCAAAAAAATCTGACTTAGATCAAAAAAGCTATATATAAAATTAAGAAATATAGGTTATATATATATTACATATATATAATGCACAATTTTTTTTAGAAATTAGACCTTTATCCTAAAATACTGCCTATGCACATACTCGAAATAATGTGCATCACCTCAAAATAACATGCAGATGCGTATTATTTTGAAAAATATGGTATATAGAATTCGAGTCTTAATAAACTATTTTCAAGATTACAAGTCAATTAAATCTGTTGAATTAGTTACAAAAGGTTTATTAATATTACAAGTCAAATTCAAAAAATAAGTATTTTACTTTTATTGTATTATTATTTTCAAAGTAGATAGAAAACTTATTTTGCACTTTATTGAATTTGAAGGTTTTAAATACATTTTTAAATATTGTAATGATTCATGGAATTTTCAGTGAACTCACTGTATCTACTGCTTATTCATGATTATTTCATGTAACTACTGTAAATTCGCTGTAGATCCAGCTTCCCAACATTTAAGCCACTAAATCACTTAATAATTTCTATTTTGGTATAATTAATAAAAAAGTTTTATTTAGGAAAATAATTAATAATAAACATGATTTTATTTTTGTAACAGAAAAATTACAATATGTATAATAAGAAAAAAAATCAAATAAAAAAAAACTAATCTAATTTTGTTTAGGGTTCTGAAGTTTAATTTAGGTTTGATTTAAGTTTGATCAAACTCCAAATCAAACCAAATTCAAACTATAAATTTTATAAAGTTTGAAATCAAACCCAAATTTAAATAAAAATAATCAAATTCAAACCAAACCCAAATATTATACAAAGTTTGATTTGAGTTTGATTTGAAGTTTGCAAACTAATTTGAGTTTGAATAATATAATATATTTATATTTTAACCAAGTTTTTTAATTAAATATAAGTTATAATTAATTAGTAAAATATAAATTATAATTTTGGGCTTTAAATAAAATTATTTAAAATATAAGTAAATAATAAATTAATATATTTTTGAGTGCTGAGCACGTTTATTTAGTGCTAAAAGTTATAATTCATTAACAAAATTTTGCATTATGCAGAATTTTTTATATTTTTATTAATAAAAATATAGAAAATTTTGTATTATGAAAAATTAGGCTCTAAGTAAACTTGTCCAGCACTAAATCACATATTATTTCAGCATGCATTCTTCTAATTTTCTTAATTTTTCAAATAAAGATAAAGAAAATTATATTTTGATGAAAATTTACCAATTTTACTCATATTGATCTAATAAATCAAGAAAATTAAAGAAATATATACCAAAATAATGTATTTTATGGTGCTAGACAAGTTTATTTAGAGAAAAAAATTTATAATTTATTAGTAAATATTTGCATAATACAGAATTTTTATATTTTTGATTAATAAAAATATAAAGAATTCTGCATAATGCAAAGTTTTACTAATTAATTATAAATTTGGGCTTTAAATAAACTTATTCAGCACCAAAAAATATATTATTTTGGCATATATTCTTTTAATTTTTATAATTTTTAAATAAAAATGAACAAAATTACATTTTGATAAAAATTTATCAATTTACTCATATTGATCTGAAAAATCAAATAAATTAAATATATATATATTGAAATAATGTATTTTTTGGTGCTGAACAAATTTATTTAGAGTCAAAATTTATAATACATTAGTAAAATTTTGCATAATGCAGAATTTTCTATATTTTTACTAATAAAAATGTAGAAAATTCTGCATCATGCAAACATTTACTAATAAATTATAAATTTGGGCTCTAAGTAAACTTATTCAGTACCAAAAAATATATTATTCTAGTATATATTCCTTTAATTTTCTTAATTTTTTAGATTAATATGAGTAAAATTAGTAAAATTTTTATCAAAATATAATTTTGTTCAATTTTATTTGAAAAGTTAAGAAAATTAAAAAAAATATATACTAAATAATTTATTTTTTTTGCTGAATAAGTTTATTTAAAGCCCAGATTTATAATTCATTAGTAAAAGTTTGCATAATGCAGAATTTTCTATATTTTTATTAATAAAAATATAGAAAATTCTACATTATGCAAATATTTACTAATGAATTATAAAATTGGGCTCTAATTAAACTTGTACAGCACCAAAAATACATTATTTTAATATATATTTCTTTAATTTTCTTGATTTTTTTAGATCAATATAAGTAAAATTGGTAAACTTTCATCAAAATGTAATTTTGTTCATATTATTTGAAAAATTAAGAAAATTAAAGAAATATATGCTAAAATAATGTGTTTTTTAGTGCTGAATAAGTTTATTTTAGAGCCTAAATTTATAATTTATTAGTAAATTTTTTTATAATACAGAATTTTCAATATTTTTATTGCATAATGCAAATTTTGTTAATGAATTATAACTTTTAGCACTAAATAAACGTGCTCAGTACTCAAAAGTACATTATTTTGGCATTTACTTTACATTTTAAATAAATTTATTTAAAATCCAAAATTGTAATCTATATTTTACTAAAATTAATTATAACTTTGTATTTTTAAGTAAACTTGTTTAAAATATAAGAATATATTTATATTATTCAAACTCAAATCAGTTTGCAAACTTCAAACTCAAACCCAAACCAAACTCAAATTTAACTAAAAAGTTTATCTTCAAATCAAACTCAAATATTTTTTAAAACTAGTTTGAGATCGGGTTTGATTTGAAAATCAAATTAAATCCAAATTTGGCATAAAGTTTGATTTGATGCGGGTTTGTAGAAACCCTAATTTTTGTTAACATTAACAAATTTAATTTGTTACATTTGTCTTCTCTAGCTATTGAGCCCTGCAAAATAGTTGATGCCCAATTCTTCATCAATCTCCTGTAGTATTTCAATCCTATTCTTTAAGGGCCATCCAGATTAAATTCGAATCCTACTTTGTGTATCCAAATGTAATCTGAATCTGAATAAATCCAATTATTAAATCCGGATTCTATATGAGCACAAAGTGCTATCACTTTACTCAGTACATTTACAAATTTGGCTACAAGTGCTAATATGAAGCTTTTTATTTGAAATATACCAAATTTGAATAGTTCATTTCAAATTCTAACAAAATGAATGCCAATTTCGAATTTAATAAATTAGTCAGGCAAATGCAGTGAGCTATGCGAAATATATTAATTTTTGTGTATCAAAAGATTAAGATCGAATTTAGGGTT
Organism: Gigaspora rosea; assembly: GCA_003550325.1. NCBI lineage: Eukaryota > Fungi > Glomeromycota > Glomeromycetes > Diversisporales > Gigasporaceae > Gigaspora > Gigaspora rosea. The sequence continues at coordinate 209,994 of QKWP01000414.1, forward strand.
AGAATTATAGCTGATTAGTTATAGTACAGGTTTTAAAAATTAGCCTGTATTATACTGATCTGCTCATCTATACCATACTGATTAGCTATAATTTCAGTATAAAGATAACCAGAAGGGGTGTAAAATATCCATATTCCATTGATTTGCTGTAACTGCTGTAACTTCTCAATATTTGGTTGATTCATGATTTATCATAAAAAATTTTGTTACAAATCGACACACAATACTGTCGTTATTAAACAATTGTTAATACCTGTAGTTATACTTGCATAACGGAGTATGGTTAACTGCTATCTAGAATTGTGTTAGCAAAATCTTGCTTTTGATTGGGCGCATGATTTCACATGTTAATGAGCTGTGCTAGTGTAACATGCTGTTATTGTACTTTTATTTGAGCCTTAAGTCATATGATGAAACGAAATCAGGTGAGAATGTCACGTCATTTCTGAACCTATGTCGATTTTGAATTAATGGGCTGTAATATATAGTTATTGAATGTAAAGTAGCCAATAACAGAAATTATTTGTAAAATAATTTCATTATCCTGCTGTAAATTTAATATGTCAGCTTCTGGGTCTCGAAGGGACCCAGAAATCACATAATTAAATTTGCTGCCAGATAAACAAGTTATTGCCTGCGTAGCATACAATAATAGTGTTATTCGGTAGTTTGTGATGATTGTGCTTGCTAAATAACTCAAATTTTTGGTAGTGATTACGTAGGTCTTACTAGCAAATACCCACACCATTGAGTACGTTTTTGAAATATAACTTCTTATTTTCCGCAATAGGATGCTTCATTACTGCAATTTATTCTTAAATCTTCGTATTCAATTGTTTGATGTTGCATAAATGCTTCACAGAAATTTTCAACAGCATTCCTAAATTAATTCTATCATGTATGAGTATATGCAGTTCTTTTGTCATATTGACAAACCATATTTGAACATTGGAAATTTGCAATACTGAAAGCCTGGATTATTCTATACTCGTTATAGCGATTTCTTACTTTGCATATTTTCTCTTTTTTTAACCATCACTATCATTCGATCAAAGGTCTTACGAAGCAGAAATTATGATGCAGATACTTAAATTTATCGACATTATTAATATCAATATACCTATTATTTATAGTCATTAATAATTACACTATTATTATTATCAGCAGTCCATTACATTAACTCTTCATAAACTCTCACAAATAAAATTACGTATCGACATGTATGAATCAATACTGTCACATGATCATAAAAGGCTATGCTTAGTGATAGGCAACACACAGGATCCGCGCATGATCCCGTGGGATTTTTTAATATAAGATTGTCTGGCCTGCGTTAGCATTCCATCTGGCCCGCATTAGCAAATTATCCGGCCCGCTTTAACATAAATGGTCCAATTCTTAATTGTATTTGATGTAAAATAAAAATATATGCACGTATTAACTTTTTATTTGTTTCTCGTTCCACATATATATGTACGTACAGAGATCATGCGCAAACTGTACATTGAAACAAATTTTTTAAATTGTCATTATTAATAAAGTAGTAATTTATTAATTTCTTGCATAAAATAATATGCTGATTATTTAATATGAGTGATAAGGTTAAATAAAATTTGAGACAATCATTTATGTGATATTAGATGATTATTGAGTATAAAAGTGACTATTTGATCATATATTTATATATAATATTAAAAAAATTTATAAAATTAAGACAAATCTGAACTGATAAATTTAGTAATTATAAGATTCATATATTTTAAAGGTAGGCAAAATCTATATAAGCAATAAATGCATTAAGATTTATAAGAAATGATTATTATTTTAATGAGAAATTACATTCCTAGTAATGATTTATATATATATATTTATTAATTATGAAAAATTCAAAAACTCTACTCGATCCCATGAATCCTGCATAGAATTTCGCATTACACAGGATGTTTTAAAAAAATCTATCACTAGCAATACTGCAGTTAGAGCACTGCAAAAATTATCTGTATAATTTCAGAATTTTTGGAAGCTATAAAAATAGTGTTCAGCCAATTAATGCATAAACTGGAATCGGTATGCGCAATTAGTACGATAAGGCCAGACCAAGTTAATTATGTGTTTCACATTACCCTCTCATAGTAAAAAAAATTTTGATAAATATACATAGTGCTACGGGATATTTTAGAAAATTTTTATACAGTCATGGAACAATTCAGAAAAAATTTTTTTTGAAAAAAATTTTTTTAAAATTTTACTATACAAACCACTTCCTTTCTTTTCTAGAGGTGAGAGGGTAATATAAAACACATAATCAACTTGGCCTGGCCTAGCAAGTACTTACAGCAAATGAGCTTCGCTTGTATCTCACACATGCTTGTTTCTAGTGGCAGGGTTTCAAAGTCAGGTGGGTATGGGCTCGGATCCATACTTTTCTGACTTTGAGAACCTGTCATTGGCAACAAGTATGCATAAGGTGCAAGTAAAGTAGGACTCTGAATAATCTATATGAGATCATATTTGAAAAATTGCTAATGGAGTTCCATTTTTTAAAAAGATTATATTTGAAAAATAGATATTAGAGAAAAAGGTTATATTTGAAAATAGATAAATGGCAAAAAAGGTATATTTAAAAAAATGCTAATAGGGTAATTTTTATAAATCTTTTATTTGAAATGTACTAATAAAAAATCTGGGCTATAATAGTAATCCAGCAAGTAGTAAAATTGGAAAAATGCAAAAATCAGAAAAATGCAAAAATTGGATAAAAAAAATAGTATATATTGCCTTTTTTTTAAGTTTTTTTTTTACATTTTGTGATATATATATTTATGATCTATAGTAGGCTATGGATCATATGGGGTGTTACATATTAAGACAGCTCTTTTTTATATATAATTTATTTTAGATAATTGAGTTTAATCATTTGGTTTGATTTCCAGACTGATCTGGGATTAATTGAATTTCATGATTTTGATTGGTTAAACGTAACAGGTGACTATTGGGTAATCTCGTAATGTGTTGGCCTTATGCGGCTTCATGTAATTTTTCTTTTACAATTATCTTGATTTTTTATTATGCAAATCGACTTTCATTTATAATTAAAAAATATCGATTATAGCAAAATTTATATAAATCTAATGAAAACTCAATTTTCAAAAAATTGCAAAAAAGGGCTGTTTTAATGTGTAACACCTATATGGGCATAAAAAATGTTTAAATTTTTTTTTTTTTTTAGAAAATGTAAGTCTGTTATTTTTTTTTTTTTAGATTATAAATTTGTTTTTTTTTTTTTTAGAGACATTGTATTTCAAAAAAAAGGTAAAGGTGGGTAAAAGTTTGATCTAGTATTTAAAATATAGCTTATATATACCAAAACAAAAGTGCTAACCAAAAAAATTTTTATTATGATGCTCAAATATAACCTCATATAAGTTATTTGGAGTTTTAGTAAAGTTCATTTGCTAAAAGTGTGTTTATTTCACTAATTGTATATATTAATTTCAGCTCATGCACCAAATGTAAAGCACTATTTTTATAGTCTTCTAAAGTTTCAAAATTATACAAGTAATTTTTGCAATGCTCTAACTGTAGCATTGTACAATATTTGATCATATTTTAAAAAAAAATCAAATTTGTAGATTTATTGATCATATGCAGAAGGAATAAAAAATAATTCAAAAATTAAATACCATTAAAACACACTAACAGTATTTTTGTAATATTTTAATATAACTACTATAATGGTTGAATAAGAGAATGAGTAAAATAATATAGACAATAATACCTATTTAGACACTAGCTAATTATGGAAAGATAATAATAAACTATAGATTAACAGGAAGGTTTTATATAACTTTATGAATAAAGCAAACTAAGATTTCATAACAAAGATATTCATATCAAAAGAAAATGGTGATAAGATGTTATAGGGATATATGATATAATTAAAAGTGATATTTTAATAATGATATTAAAAGCGATGATGATCAGATGATATCTAGGATTATTTGATATAGAAGCTCCTACAATTTAGTTTAAAATAACTAAACAATAATAGTGATGCTATTGAAGTGAGATATCAATATGAATAATATCAACAGGAAGACTTTAATTAATGTGAAGAAGATTTTTGGGTGTTATCACATGACTAAGTTCCTAACGATTACAAATTCAGTCCATTGAATTATATGAATTAAATTATAAATAGTTAAAGAGATAAATGTTTACTTTTATTTGTTTTATTGAAAGTAGATGTTGAACTTATATAAACCTTATTTAATTTTTGAAGATCTTATATATAATTTAATTTTTTTAAAGCATCTACACTATAAATTTAGTGTCAATAGAATTTTTACTAAATTTAGTATTAGTACTATATATTCAGCTTTGATACGAAATTAAATGCACAATGTCTTTTAGCTACATGTAACTAATTTATTTATCATTAAAGAAATATAATTTACAGAATAGCTAAAGCCAAGTACATTTATATGGTTTTGATTATTTAATTAAAATTAGAATAAGGGTTAGTTAGAGGTTACTTATAATTAAATTGTCTTTTTATTTTTTTTATTAATGCTTCTAGATAGGTTTAGATACTCGCTTTACTTTTGTCTTTGTTTTTGTCTTGTCAGGCTGATCCATAAAGATCAAATATTACGATTTGATTGCTTTCTATTACGTGAACACACCTAACTAGTGATGTGCCCTTTATATCAATCACAAGATTTGTCATATCTAAAATTTTGCTATAGGATCTTCATAAATTATATAAATATATGAATTTGCATTTTTAAATTTTTCTTTTAAAAAGTACTAGCTAGAATACATTTTTACTTTAAGTAAACTTATTCTAGGGGCTTTTACAAGTAAAATGGAATAAAAAATAAAAAATAATATTTCTATACAAAATATTAAACCTTAAAAGATGCCTACTATTTTGACTTCTTCCTTTAGATTATTCTTCAGTTCACAAAATCTTGGTACAAAAAGTAGATTAGTTGATGTGCACAAGTAAGGGTTTTATGAGAACTATAACTTTAAATAGGTAATAAGTTATAAACTTATAGAGAAAAATTAAGAAAACCCATTTTTATACTATATAAATTATAAAATTTGCTAATTTAAATCTGAACATGAAGGCATTGCAAGCTTACAACTCTATTAGTTTAAGGTTAAGTTATCCAACATGTCCTATGTGTGCACTAAACATTTTTCATATATATTATTTGATCACTTTCTACCTTAATTTTTGATCACCTATATTTAAAATACTTATTTTTTGGTTAGAGGCATGCCATTTATTACATAATTTTTACTATGGATACATAGTGATCATGTCTATATATTATATTAATCAATCAGTATTAGATAAAATAATTACACTATACATGGGTAGAAGTAGCTACTAAGTAAAAAATATTATGTAATAAATGGCACGCCCCTTATTTTATATAAGCTTTTTTTTGCAAAGCTAAGTATTATTAATTTACTTATATAATATTACTAATTATTCTCTATGATGAAGAATTATAAATAATAATACTTTATTAAACTTGTCTATTTCTAAATTTAGATTCAGGAATTGGAGTGATTAAGGCTAATATAATCGATTTGGCTAATACAATTGATATAGTTGATATGTTTTACAAGTAAGATTTTGTTAAACAAGAATTAAAAAATAATCCAAATAAGAAGAAATTAAAAGGATTAGCCTTTAAAATTTTAATTAAAAATAATTTTTTCTTTTTATTTGAAAGCAAACAAATTTTAATTTTTTTGTTTTTATTTAATAAAAATAAAAAAAAATTTATAATAAATTACAATTTCAAAGTAATAAAAAGTTTTTTCAAGTTATAAATCTACATCCTCTATAATTGTACTTTAATTCTCAATCCTACTAATAACATGGTTGTTGGTGGTAGATCTGCATACCTTTGATTTTTGTACTTGAGAAACTTAAGGTATAACTATAAGAAATAAAAATAAATTAAAATAGATTAAAAAAAACACCTATACATGCTAGTTTTTTTAGCTAAAACAAAATAATTACTAGATATCAAAGAAGATTTATAAGCTCTACAAATTGTATTTTTGGCAATACTACTAAAACTGCTTTTATTAATTCATACTTATAATTGGTTCCAAGAGGGTACATATCTAGAAGTTTGAACTTGACCAACAATATATAATACCCAGTTCAACAACTTGAATAAAATTTCACAACTGCTTTCAATTCATTTCATTTCTCTTTTTTTGAAAAACTCATGTGTGTTTTTTTAACCAAAAAATAAGTAAATTGCCCAACAACTACCTTAAAAGCTAATATAAAAATGTGAAGGCTTTGTATTAAAATAAGTTATTCATTGGGAAAATAAAAAATATTAATAATCTGTAGTGATCTTCAAATTTATCAAATAAGTGCAGAATCTTGTTTAAAAAATTGCAAAGATTTTTAAAATTTAGATTTTTGCAGTTCTTCGCCGATTTTTCGCCAAAAATCTGTGCAAATATTTAAAAAGTATAAACTTCACAGATTATAATAGGCGCCACCTATTATAATCTGCGATAATCTCTAAAATTATTAAATAATCCCAAAATTTTAAAAAAAATAACTGCGAAAATTTATAAAAAATTTTAATTTTGCAGTTTTTTAAAATTCGCGCATATATACAATGGTGGGAATAAAAAGTAAATTTCCATAGTATGATATAACCAGAATTTACTTTTATTCCCACTGTATTGTATAAATAAATAAATAAACAAATAATGTAAAAAAAGCACGTTTTTTTTGTTTTTTATTGTTTTTGTTTTTTTACATATAGCATTATTTATAAAATCAAGAGCGATACATATAAAATATCAAAATCAGCATTCCTGTCTAAGTAAAGTTGATTTTTTTTAAAGCTAATATCCTGCAAGCTTTTAATGAAAGTTGTAGAACTAGTTTTTATGATTCTAATGATAGTATGATTAGTAAAATTAGTTAAATAAATAAAAAGTTATAAGCAATTTAAGGATAAAAATTTTTGTAATACTATAGGAATCATGGTTCCGGATTAACATTTTTTTACTATGTTTTACTATAAAAATTCTCTTAGTGTTAAGTTTTCATTTACTCGCGAATCATCAATTAAACATTTTATATTTTTTTTTATTTATATTTTTTTTATTTTGTTTTTTTTTATTAGTTTTTTGAATTATTAATTTATTTACTTTTTTTATTTTTTATTTTTTTTTAATTTTTTATTATTAATTATTTAAACATTTTATGTTTTTTTTAATTAAATTTTATTTATTAGTTTTTTGAATTATTATTAATTATTTTATACTTTTTTTAAGTTTTTTTTTAATATTTTTATTTTTTTATAGTACGTATTAGACTAATATAATCAGCCAATCATTTTTCAGATTGGTGATCATACTGTATTAGGTATAAATTTTTTTTTAATTTTTTTTGATATAGAGATTGTACCCGTTGGGAAAACTTCTACCCGATTATTATTAAATTATCCAGATATCCGGATAAATTACTATGTCACACAATAGCAATTTCTACCTGGGTACAATCATTATTTTGTTATATTTAAAAGTCGTTTTCAAAAGAATATCTTTTTTCATATAGCACCTCTAGCACAATATATGGAAGTATACCAACAATCCTTTTAGAGTTTGAATCTTGAGACGCTGGCTTACATAACCCAAAATCAGTAATATAAGAGCTTTACATGTTTGTCAATATCATTGGAGCCTGGAGATCTAGAACTTGTATTAAAGATAAGTTTCTAGTTTCTTGTTTTATTTTGTTTATTTATTTATTTATTATTATTCACTTCTTTCCTTTATTTTAGGCTTGTGCTTCGCTGGAGTGCTAAAATAAAATTGGATGCCGAGAATGCACCATTGGAGCTATCATTAATGTGCATTCATGTCTTGTGTTGAAAAATAGTGTTAATATTATTATTGTCATAAAATTGGAATTGAAAAGGATGAGTATCTGGCTTACAATAGTTTCCTTTTATTTTTTTACAGTACTAATGTTTCTTTTTTTCTTTAGAACGAACGTAGTATAGCAATAGTTAGAACGATGGAGTAGGTATCAAATATGCACGTATGGATTCTGTACCAGGTTACAACGATCATTAATCATATGATAGTATTTGGGTACACAAATATACATAAACATATTTGTGAAACAGTTCTATGCATATTGTTACACAATTCAAATATTAGTCAATTTTCACTTTACCTAATGCAAGAAGCCTAAAACTTCATACACCAAGAAAATTGTAACTATTAAAGATAAGCCAACCTAAATATTGACTTATTTATATTTGATAATTCTATATAGCTTAAGTTTGTTCTCTACACAAATAAATTGAGATTTTAAACATAATATGTATGATATAATAAAAAAAATTAAATTGACTTGAGTTATATAATGTTCATTGGGTCTTTTTTTTTTAAATAAATATTTCCGAAGTGTGTACATATACTACTGTACTATTAAAATTTTAATTTATTAGTAAAATAGCGGGTTTTCAGTTACTCAGGTCGCTGAATTTTTTCTATAAGAAAAGACTGCACGAGGCTGTTTGAAAGTTGAGTAAGTCTTCTTTTTGTATTGAAAATCATACTTCAAACAAATAATGCATAACTCTAAAAATCATGTTACATTATTACTAAAAGTGAGTAAAAGTTTCGAAATTAACAATTATGTATATAACATATGTATGTATGATAAATGTTATATATTCAAATTAATTTCTTAAATATTTAGAATAAATTTGTGAATTGTTAGCATTCGATTAATAATTATTATCAGTGCATATCTCATTTATACACCCTAATCTTATATCATTAATATCTATATATAACTTTCTTAAATTTAAAACTTTGCTATATCAATGATATATTTAATATATATGTACAAGTAACCCGCTATGAAGTTTTCCAGGGGTATTTTTTTTCAATTTTTTTTTCTTTTGATATATATAATGCATGTCCTCTTTAATTAAGATATACTTTTAATTAAACTTCGAATATTGAAAATAGTTACCATTTGAAATTGACAACTAGTATCATATATTACCGAAAAATAAGCACCTCCCGAAAATAAGCACCCCTTGATTTGTATTATATTCGAAAATAAGCACCCTCTTCAAAATAAATAACTTTTATCAGGGAGTTGCATGTACTGGCCTTTTCTTGTTACTATCGGGAATGCCTATGTAATTGTAATGTCATTGCATCACTGATTAGGCTGTCGAAAAAAAAATCGCAAAAAAAAATTTTTTGGTTTAAACCAAAAATGGAAAATAAATAATTTGTTTTTGAAAATAAGCTCCCTTTATAATAAAAAGAGGGGCTTATTTTTAGTAATATATGGTAGTATTCTTTAAATTCGAATGTAAATTATTTAAAATATTATTAATTCGTGATTCTTTTGTAAACAATAGTACTATCATAGTAAAAGATGGGGGGAATCTAATATAAGTTTTATAATAGAGCTGAATCCAGCTTCACCCACAAGGTAGGTCATCTTTTTTTCAAGATAACCTTTCTTGGAGCTCTAATAAAAGTTATAGAGCTGATTTTTGTGGTTCTAATAGTAGTAAAATCAGTAAAATTGATCTGGTGGTTGTTGAGATACCTTAGCTTTTCTTCTTACAATCATATAAGGTTTCTTTAAAATTTTTTAAAGAAATTTTATATGATTATAAAGAGAAAGGCTAGGGTATCTCAACAACCACTAGACCAATTTTACCGATCTTACTACTATTAAAACCACAAACATCAGCTCTATAACTTTTATTAGAGCTCCAAGCAAGGTTATCTTGAAAAAAAGATGACCTACCTTGTGGGTGAAGCTGGATTCAGCTCTATTATAAAACTTATATTAGATTCCCCCAACTTTTACTATGACAGTACTATTGTTTACAAAAGAATTATGAATTAAATTGTTAATAATAAATTAATTTAATTCAGAAATATTATACTTCCAGACTACTTCCAGTAGTAAAAAAAGTTATTAGAATTGGAAGATTCCAATTCAATATATAAGGTAGCGAAAGATTAAGATATCCGTTACTACTTTACTTTGGTAAATTTATTTAAAGTATTTATTCAATTTTATATATATATTTCTATTAACAGCAATGACATTAGTAAAAAAAAGGTTATTTTATTATAGTGGATACAAAAAAATGATAGTTAAATCAGTATTTTTATGAAGAGCCTCTGCTACTGCTTTAACACTCTCAGAGTTGAGTTCATTGTGATGAATTTATAAGAAGCAAGAGCACAAATTTATTCATTTTTTTTATTAAAAGTCAAAATTTTGAAATATTAAGATATTGGGCAGCGCCAAAGAAAACTGAACTTTAAAATAAATTCATTAAGATCTAGATTTTTTTTGACGTTACTTTAAAAAACTTACTTGTGTAATGATATGCATAGAACTGTTTTACAAATATGTTTATGCATATTTGTGTACCCAAATACTATCATGTAATTAATGATCATTGTAACCTGGTACAGAATCTATATGTGCATCAAAAATTCACAGAGATGGAAAACGTGAATGGAAAAAATAGTATTGGATATTGTTATCATCATGGAATTGGAGTTAAAAAGGATGAACATAAGGCTAGTATACGATAGTATGCTTTTTCTTCTTTTTTTTATTATAGTACTAATGTTTTTTTTTCTTTAAAATGAAACAAACATAGTACGGAACTAGTAATGTAAGTTTGGTAGCTACCTGTAGAAATCTACTACTGGTATTTACCATTAGATAACAGTAGATACCGTTAGGTAAATTATATGCAGGGTAGATACCAATAAAATAATTAAATAAAATTTTAAAATTATATAATGCATTATAAATATTGAAAAGTATAATGATTTGTCAAATAAATTTTATTATTATGTGACTAGTAGATCTACCAGTAGTGGTAGCTACCGGTAGCTACTACCTACTAGTAGATACCAGTAGGAATATGCCAAATTGGTAGAATTCACATCACTATACGGAACATAGCATGATAGTTAGAACAGACAGAGCATGATGGTTAGTAGCTAGTTTATAATAGTTTTTTTTTTAATATAGTACTAATGGTTCTTTTTTTTTTAGAATGAACATAGTACGATTGTTATTACGGAACATAGCGTGATAGTAGAACGAATGTAGTATGATAGTAGAACATACATAGCATGATAAATGTAGCATGATAGTTTGGAATATAGCAAGGTAATTAGTATAGGATATAGCATGATAGTTAGTAGTATGATAGTTAATATAGGGCAGATTTAGTATGATGGTTGGCACATAGCGCGATATTGGAATGTAGCATAATAATTTCGATATAGTACAATAGTTGGAATCTGGTTTATATATAATTTGTATTTATTTTTTGTACAGTATTTTTTTTAAATTTTTTTTTTGTATATTTTAATTTTTTGTAATAAATTAAAAAAGTTTGCTATTTATTACCACTAGTGATCATCACTGGTGTTTAATTTACCAATTAAAATTCAGGATTAGGTGTAACATGTAGATCAATTTTTGTGTAACAAAAACAAAAAATTTTTAAAAAATTCCTAAAATTGCTTCTAACCTAAAATTTTGCCTATGAAACTACTTTTTTTTATGCAAAAAAAAAATTTTCCATAAAATTTTGGTATAAACTATGCCTCCTGCCCTATCCCAGTTCTCACCCTTACCCTAATATTAAAGAAATTTAAGTGGAAAATCGCAGATAAAAGGTATAAAATGATTGACATTTTATAATAAATCACGCGGAATTTAATAGTAAATTTCTATAGTGTGCGAATGGGGCTTGCTTATATATAAAAGTATTTTTTTTTATTAAGTAACTCTTTCTTATTGCTTAATTGAAAGTTGTAGAGCAAATTCTTGTGATTCTAATGGTAGTAAAATCATCAAAAATCGGTTTGATAGATCATAAGATACGAGTATTTTTCAATTGTTTACTATAGAGGTTTTTCTTATGAATTGAAGTACATGACGTTCCACTTACTATATAAGGTAATAGTCACATGCCGCCGATTTTTACTATGAAATTTGTTCTCTTTAACTGCGGACTACTAATTAATTTTTATTTAGTTTGTTTTGTTTATTTTGTTTTATGCATTGTAGATCACCGGTGATGATCACCAGGGTGATTTGTAGTAATTTTCTAAATTAAATTGTTAAAATATATGAATATTTAAATTTATTGTTTTAATATATGAAAAATTAATATTTAGGCAAGTATATTGTGATTTTTTATTATTAGCTTTTTGTTATTTTTTTTATTTTTTACAATCTGCGCAGTTCTGCGCAGAAATTAAATCAGTGCAGAAAATAAAAAAAATTTCTTTAACGATCACTGGCAGGGGGCAGATCTGCATTAATTTTTGATAATTGTTTTTTTTAAAAATCTGCACAGATTTGCACTATAAAAACTTCCCAATGTTATAATCAGAAATGCCAAGAAAGATTTTTAAAATTAGTGAAATACAAGCCTTTATTATACTGCTAGTATTATGTGCTATGAAACAATGGGCAATCTTTGGAGACCAGATATTTTTAGTTTTATTTTTAGTCATTTCTGTACTGCTATACTATGTTTCATAAGTGCAGTTTCCTTTTTAGAAATCCTTAAAATAAATAATTGAAAGTAGGTAACCATTGCAATTTACTATAAAAAATTGAGCCTATTATATGCATGTCAATTACTCAAATTTTTATAGTAAAAAATTTACTCTGTAATCTGTATGACAAATTGTGTGACTGAAATAATATGGTGCCAGCAGCTTTAAATCTCCATAAAAAATAGCTTTACAAAAAATACTACTCCTCTTCTAAAAATTTATAAAATGTAAAATTAACCCACAAGTTTTGTTCTTTATGTTCTAAAGAATAAAACTTTTGTGGTTTAGATTTCAATCAATTTAAAGCTAAACTAGTAGAGCAGTAGCCTTTTAAAAATTGAAAATTTGTTAATAAATTGTAAAAATGTAAACATATAAGTTTTTAATTTAACCCAATCAGAATACAACATTATAGTCAAATGATACTTTTTTTAAAAAATTTTAGCCTCAAAAAAAAATTCACTTCCTAAAAAAAAAAAAAAAACAGAAGAGCACTATTTAATATTTACTATTCACTATTTAAAAAAATAAATAAATAAATAAAACCATTCTCTCTAAAAAATAAAAGTACTTTTTAAACAAAAATGTAAAAGCACTCTCTAAAAAAAAAAAAAAAAAGCCATTTGCACATTTTGATTGGATATACTTATATCACATGACTTTTAGCAAAAGTGAACAAAATTATGCGATTGTAAGTTTAAAGCCACTGGTACCATATCTGAAAAATTTCAAAAAGTCTATGGACACATACAGATCATATGATTTTGCATGTACCAGGTATTATATAATATTATAGTACGTAGTTTTTTAAGCAGAATTTTTTTAAATTTTGAAAACTTTTTTAACAACTATCCAATAGAATTTGATAAAAAATTTTTTAAATGAATTCTATAAACAAATAAGAAATAAATGTTTTGTAACCATAGGTTACAGTAAGGCCAGACCAATTTAATTCTTTGTTTAACATGACCCCCTCACCCCTATATTTTAAATTTTATACATGTCTAATACACATTAATAGTAATTAATAGTATTTGCCCCCTCAATTTTTTAAATTTTATATAACTAATATATGTAAAGTCAACCAATAAAATTGCAGTATTATTATTTTTGTGTTTTTTTTCTAATGCCCACCCCCCTCTTACAGTTATTTTATGTTATGTTAAACAAAGATTCATTTTGGTCTGGCCTAACCAGGGTTCATAACTAAGCCCAAATATAGTATAGTTAGGGTTAGAGTTAGAGTTAGTGTAATATTAAAGTTAGAGTTAAAGTTAGAGTTAGGTTGTAATTGGTTAGGGTTAGAGTTAGGGTTAAAATCAAAATTATTACAAAATCGCGAGAGGAGCATTTTTTGTTAGTAACACAATAGGGTTACCCTAGTAAAATTTTGAGTTATTACCGATTTTATAAAATGCGGTTACAGTAGCCATGGCTACAAATTTATTACTCTAACAAATTAAATTTATTTTAAAAAATTTTCATTAAATTCAATTGAGTAGTTATCAGGAAGTGTTCATTCAAAGTATGAAAAAATTTTTAAAATTTATAAAAATAACTATAGCAGAAATTTTTAAAATTTTTGACAAAAATTCTTGACAATTAACTTATAGAATTCGAAGGAAATTTTTTAAATAAATTATATAAACAAGTAGAATTTGTTTAGAATAAATTTTATTGAATTCTGTCAAGTAATTGTTGAGAAATTTCGTTTAAAATTTGGGAAAATTTTCTACTATAGCTATTAGGAGTCCAAACTTTGAGCAAAATTTTTCAACAACTATTTAATATAATTCAACAAAATTTTTTTTAAATTGAATTATATTTGTTATAAAATTCATTAAAAAATTCTATTAATTCTATCAGATAGTTGAATTTTGTTCAAAGTTTAGAAAATTTCTACAACAGCATTTAAAGGTTGTAGAAATTTTGCAAACTTTAACTTGACAACTACTCATTAGAATTTAATGAAATTTTTTTAAATAAATTCTACTTGTTTTTAAACTATTTCTATCAAATTCTATCAAATAGTTGTTAAGAAAGTTTGACTTTCAAAAAACTTGCATATATATAATATTATGTGATACTCAGTACGTGCAAATTACATGATCTGTACATGTCTGTAAAGAGAGTCCTTATCCTGTACCCAGGCAGAGGCTTTTATCCTATGCCTGAGAGATATAAGTTTTTATTCTGTACTGCCCAGTGTTGGCCCATTTTTATGTCATCTAAATTTTTTTAAATAATTATAATTTTATAGTTGTTAAATCATAAATTATATAATTAAAATTATATGACAAAATAATTATTTGTTATATGATCAATATGATTATAATTTTATTATGACATGATTAATAGTCATATGATCTATATATATGTTTAAGCAATCTTAAAAAAAATGTATACAAATTGCTTATAGAAATAACAAATATTTAATATTATTTATATAATAATATACTACCTAATAAAGCAACGCATATATAGATTCTATGTACGTATGTACTATACGTACATACAACTTATTACTAGCATATTAATTGATAATCCATTTTTGAATGAGGAAACCATATATAACCATATATAGTAAATTGTAATGCACATGACTATGAGATTTATTATAGTCAAAAATGCCATTTTACATAAACAATAGTTTGTTTACATTAGTTAGCAAATTATTTTATGCTAATATTTCTGCAACTACTAAACAGATTTTAATGATATTATTATCTTAAAATCAGAAAACAATGCTCTACAAGATTACTTAGAAATTGAAGATATATTTACTTAGTAGAAAAATGACTTTACTTTGTCATGAAGTAGCATTTGTGGCTTAGCAATTTTATATAGTAAATTATAGATCTGCATGTCGCAATTTACTATGTATGGCTTTCTCATTTGGAAATAGATTATCAATTAATAAAACTAGGGCTAAATGCTATTCTAAATCTAACAATACCTGACACAGGTACCTTTCTGTATAAATCTACTTTTATAATATTTACTGGCATTTACTACATTTAATTAGGAATAATAATATTGTGTGGACAATCAGAATGTCACAATAGATACAGATTTACAATCATGTGGACGATTAAAAATGTCACAATAGTTACATGGCAGATCAGGAGTATAGTAATGTGCAAGTAAACTCCTGTGCATTATTTCGCAAAAATACTAGTTATCTATATAACTAAAAGTCAGATTATATACTTGTATGATCTGAAACTGGTCATATAAATCATATTGGTTATATAATGTCATAGATCATATATACTTGCAAAATGACTATATGATCTGATCTATGACTAGTCATATAGATCATATTGGTCATATATGTTATAGTTCAATACTAGTACTGCCTAAATATGATTGGTCCAAATTTTAAAAAAAAACTCAAAAAATTATTTTATTATATACTATATATTATTAAAGATAATTTTTTATTAAAAAAAATAAAGTAGTGAAAAGTACAAAAAAAAAAAATAATAATAAAAAAAACATAAAAAAAGTATAAGACAAACAACTAAAAGACTAGCAAACAACAATTAAAAATACCACTAAGCAACAACAAAAAAACTACCAAATAATGATCAAGAACACAACAAATGATAATCAAAGAACTACCAATCTACAACCAAAAGAACCACCAATCTACAACCAAAAGTACCATTAAACAACAACCAAAAGCACTACCAAATGACAACCAAAAGCACTAGTTGTTGCTTGATTTCCCAAAAGTTAGTTCCTGCCAGCTCATTTTTCTGACACTATATCCCTGACAGAATGTTTCATCTATAGCATTTTTTGTTGATAGAATTTTTTTTTGACATACCATGTTTTCGATCTCTCCTTTCCTTGACAGGACATATTTTCGAAAAGACATTTTACTGATATGATATATTTCAGAAAAATATTTTTCTGATATAACATGTTTCCAACATTTTTTTCTGACAAAATCTTTCCCTAATTAGAAATATAAATATTGGGTAAAGTGATATATTCGTGTTTATCATATCACATGATTAAGCACTCAGCTTAAATTAGGGTTAGGGTTACATCTGCAAATTTTATATATAGATATTGATCGATATATAGCACTTAATCGTTTTATATCGATTATAAAATATCGTTATATATCGATTAATTAGATAAAAATCGATATATATCTATAATCGATATATATCATTTTTTATATATATATATTTTTTTTGGCAATCACGCTATACTTTATTTATAAAAATAGTTACATATGCAAATGCTATTACTACTTTTGATATTAAATATCTAAAACCTAAAGTACGGCTCACCCAGTTACCATTGGTACCTAAATGCGACTTGCCAAAGTAGGTGTTGCTTCTCCGTCCCTTCTTGTCAAATGACGAATTCAGGTCTGGGTCATTAGAATGGACCTACAGCCTGTCGTGACTATCTAATTTTTATTCCATAATAAACATACCCCTAATTCTACCCACTTATTCATTTCATTTATTGTTATTTGTATACAATTGACTATGTCGACCTTCTTATTCTTTTTTTCTACAGGGGTAGTATCGTTTTTATCTGTCATCTTCCTTCTATTTTTATCTTTTTTTCCAACTTTCGCATGTCTAGTAATACCCTCCTTTTTTTCCCATTCAATGGTCTTGTCACACCTATGCTTCCACACCTTTTCTTGAAAAATATCCAGCCATTTTGTTAGCCAGGAGCACAGGATATCGTTAATGGTCTTTTGCTTGAGCCCCAATCTTTTAAGACTTGTTCTGATCTCCATGCTTATAATTCCTCTTGCTAGCTTTTCCCTTCTTTCTTTGGTGTTCGATTCTGTGTTAGTTAGAGTTCTACACAAGTATTCTTTCTCTACTAAACCTCTTTCATCCGTTGGTAATGTGAGCCAGATGTCCTCTGCTATTCTCACCTCTTCTTCTTTCAATATATCGTTGTCCGACTTGCAGGTCATTAAATGCTCCGATATTTTGGTCACCTTTTTACATTTACGACAGAGGGTTGAGAAATATATTTCTATATTGTCTCGCTGTCTTTTTTCCAATGTCGGTAGAAGCCCATTTATTGTCTTGAGTCTGAAAGTTCACTTTCTGTGTTCTTTAAATGTGCTTGCCTTAGTGTTCTGTGTAACCTTCCAAAGATCGCGAAAGGCCTTCCAGTCGTTTTTTCCCTTTCTACTTAGGTGTAGCTTGTCATTCTGATTTTTGTAAAAGGTCCATTCTGCTTTGTAATATGTTTCCAGGACCATGTTGACGAATTTTCTTATTGGTAGTTCTATCGCAGCACTATTCCAAGTAGGTTTCATTAACATTCCTTGTGTCTCAGTAGGCAAGTACCTTGTATGTTCGCTTAAGGCGGCTCTTTGCTTCGCAAGTGTATCTGCCCTTTCATTATGCTTTACGCCTGTGTGAGCCTTAACCTTTACCATATAGACTTGTATATTTTTGACTTCTATGTTCTCTTTTATCAGGCCTAAGATTCCTGCATCTTTGGTCTTGAACCAACTTCTTGGAGTGAACTTTCCATTTATACTCTTGATCTTGTCGATTGCCACCTGACTGTCTGTATGTATCTCTATTTTACTATCTGAAGAGGATATAAGAATAGCTTCCAAGATTGCAATGATTTCAGCTCTGGTGGACGAGAACCAATTTTACTTCTATCTATTATTTCTCTAACTACTTTCCCGTTATTATCTATCTGTACCAAACTATGTCCCATCCTAAGATTTTTTGTATTACTTCCTTCGAGTGAACCGTCTGTATAGAAGATAACCTAACCTTTTTCATGTTCTGATTTTCCTTAAGGGCCTTCCAGAGTTCTTCTTTGTGATTTGTGTTACCTATAGTTTTCTTTATACACCAATAGTCCCAGTTTGGTATTTCTACCTTGTTTTCCATTTCTCTTTCAGTTGTTTTCTTTCTTTTTCTTTTGTTTCTGATATTGGAGATTTCAATTAAGCTTTTGGGCTCCATAAGCGCCTTCCAACCCTGTTCATATCTTCTTATCTAGGAGGAAATGTCCACTACATTCGTTTTCTTCACCTGAATCTCGTTTGGAAGTTCTCTTTCTTGAATTGGAACCTTATTATGCTTCTCTGAACTTGAGTTTTCTTTGTCTTCTTCCAGAGCGTTCCACTCAACTACTCTGAGGGTCTTTTTCCTTTTCTGAAGTACCCTTCCGAAGAAATTCTAGTTACTTTCCTGGTTTGTTTCTACCACCCATTCCTTCTTGGATTTTTTATTAGAGATCACTCTTTGATTCATCCTAACTTGAGGTTTAATACTATCTGCATTGTGCTGAAATTCTCCCTTTATTTTTCTGGAGCGCCCATTTTCTAATACGATTCTTTCCAGTTCTTTAAGCCAGTTAGGAATTCGGTCAGATGCAGTCAAATTTCTTATTTTTCTGATTTGTTGCCACGTTAGAAGTTCCTGATTTTCACCTGTCGTTAAGTGATCTAGGTACCAAATTCTTAACTTATCCAGGCCTCTTATTCTTTTTTCCCAATCTGCATTTTTAAGAATTTCCTTAATACGTCTTTCTTTGTTGGTACCACCTTTAATTTTCCATATGTCTTTAGACAATTTTCCTTCTAGGTCAATTCCTAATTTTTTTGCCTTAACCATGATTGCCACGTTTAGGTTTTTGTCTCATCTTTCTTTTGTGAGATCTTTTACGTTAAGAGTCCATATTGGTTCCGTTTCCATGAGCTTTAGTTGTGCCTTTCTCATGCGGATTCTCACTATATCTCCTACTGTGTCTGGGTTGTTTATACGGACTATCCATTCTGTTATTATGTGTTCCATGTGCCGTTGCCACAAGGGCTTAATTATGTACATATCAGAATGGGCGAATGCTGCATTAGGAGCTGTCTGTTCTGTGTTTGCCTTCTACTTAACTACTTTTAGCAAAGGACTTTGTATTCAGTTGCATTCTTGCTGAGTGANTGGCATTTACTACATTTAATTAGGAATAATAATATTGTGTGGACAATCAGAATGTCACAATAGATACAGATTTACAATCATGTGGACGATTAAAACTAGTACTGCCTAAATATGATTGGTCCAAATTTTAAAAAAAAACTCAAAAAATTATTTTATTATATACTATATATTATTAAAGATAATTTTTTATTAAAAAAAAAAAAGTAGTGAAAAGTACAAAAAAAAAAAATAATAATAAAAAAAACATAAAAAAAGTATAAGACAAACAACTAAAAGACTAGCAAACAACAATTAAAAATACCACTAAGCAACAACAAAAAAACTACCAAATAATGATCAAGAACACAACAAATGATAATCAAAGAACTACCAATCTACAACCAAAAGAACCACCAATCTACAACCAAAAGTACCATTAAACAACAACCAAAAGCACTACCAAATGACAACCAAAAGCACTAGTTGTTGCTTGATTTCCCAAAAGTTAGTTCCTGCCAGCTCATTTTTCTGACACTATATCCCTGACAGAATGTTTCATCTATAGCATTTTTTGTTGATAGAATTTTTTTTTGACATACCATGTTTTCGATCTCTCCTTTCCTTGACAGGACATATTTTCGAAAAGACATTTTACTGATATGATATATTTCAGAAAAATATTTTTCTGATATAACATGTTTCCAACATTTTTTTCTGACAAAATCTTTCCCTAATTAGAAATATAAATATTGGGTAAAGTGATATATTCGTGTTTATCATATCACATGATTAAGCACTCAGCTTAAATTAGGGTTAGGGTTACATCTGCAAATTTTATATATAGATATTGATCGATATATAGCACTTAATCGTTTTATATCGATTATAAAATATCGTTATATATCGATTAATTAGATAAAAATCGATATATATCTATAATCGATATATATCATTTTTTATATATATATATTTTTTTTGGCAATCACGCTATACTTTATTTATAAAAATAGTTACATATGCAAATGCTATTACTACTTTTGATATTAAATATCTAAAACCTAAAGTACGGCTCACCCAGTTACCATTGGTACCTAAATGCGACTTGCCAAAGTAGGTGTTGCTTCTCCGTCCCTTCTTGTCAAATGACGAATTCAGGTCTGGGTCATTAGAATGGACCTACAGCCTGTCGTGACTATCTAATTTTTATTCCATAATAAACATACCCCTAATTCTACCCACTTATTCATTTCATTTATTGTTATTTGTATACAATTGACTATGTCGACCTTCTTATTCTTTTTTTCTACAGGGGTAGTATCGTTTTTATCTGTCATCTTCCTTCTATTTTTATCTTTTTTTCCAACTTTCGCATGTCTAGTAATACCCTCCTTTTTTTCCCATTCAATGGTCTTGTCACACCTATGCTTCCACACCTTTTCTTGAAAAATATCCAGCCATTTTGTTAGCCAGGAGCACAGGATATCGTTAATGGTCTTTTGCTTGAGCCCCAATCTTTTAAGACTTGTTCTGATCTCCATGCTTATAATTCCTCTTGCTAGCTTTTCCCTTCTTTCTTTGGTGTTCGATTCTGTGTTAGTTAGAGTTCTACACAAGTATTCTTTCTCTACTAAACCTCTTTCATCCGTTGGTAATGTGAGCCAGATGTCCTCTGCTATTCTCACCTCTTCTTCTTTCAATATATCGTTGTCCGACTTGCAGGTCATTAAATGCTCCGATATTTTGGTCACCTTTTTACATTTACGACAGAGGGTTGAGAAATATATTTCTATATTGTCTCGCTGTCTTTTTTCCAATGTCGGTAGAAGCCCATTTATTGTCTTGAGTCTGAAAGTTCACTTTCTGTGTTCTTTAAATGTGCTTGCCTTAGTGTTCTGTGTAACCTTCCAAAGATCGCGAAAGGCCTTCCAGTCGTTTTTTCCCTTTCTACTTAGGTGTAGCTTGTCATTCTGATTTTTGTAAAAGGTCCATTCTGCTTTGTAATATGTTTCCAGGACCATGTTGACGAATTTTCTTATTGGTAGTTCTATCGCAGCACTATTCCAAGTAGGTTTCATTAACATTCCTTGTGTCTCAGTAGGCAAGTACCTTGTATGTTCGCTTAAGGCGGCTCTTTGCTTCGCAAGTGTATCTGCCCTTTCATTATGCTTTACGCCTGTGTGAGCCTTAACCTTTACCATATAGACTTGTATATTTTTGACTTCTATGTTCTCTTTTATCAGGCCTAAGATTCCTGCATCTTTGGTCTTGAACCAACTTCTTGGAGTGAACTTTCCATTTATACTCTTGATCTTGTCGATTGCCACCTGACTGTCTGTATGTATCTCTATTTTACTATCTGAAGAGGATATAAGAATAGCTTCCAAGATTGCAATGATTTCAGCTCTGGTGGACGAGAACCAATTTTACTTCTATCTATTATTTCTCTAACTACTTTCCCGTTATTATCTATCTGTACCAAACTATGTCCCATCCTAAGATTTTTTGTATTACTTCCTTCGAGTGAACCGTCTGTATAGAAGATAACCTAACCTTTTTCATGTTCTGATTTTCCTTAAGGGCCTTCCAGAGTTCTTCTTTGTGATTTGTGTTACCTATAGTTTTCTTTATACACCAATAGTCCCAGTTTGGTATTTCTACCTTGTTTTCCATTTCTCTTTCAGTTGTTTTCTTTCTTTTTCTTTTGTTTCTGATATTGGAGATTTCAATTAAGCTTTTGGGCTCCATAAGCGCCTTCCAACCCTGTTCATATCTTCTTATCTAGGAGGAAATGTCCACTACATTCGTTTTCTTCACCTGAATCTCGTTTGGAAGTTCTCTTTCTTGAATTGGAACCTTATTATGCTTCTCTGAACTTGAGTTTTCTTTGTCTTCTTCCAGAGCGTTCCACTCAACTACTCTGAGGGTCTTTTTCCTTTTCTGAAGTACCCTTCCGAAGAAATTCTAGTTACTTTCCTGGTTTGTTTCTACCACCCATTCCTTCTTGGATTTTTTATTAGAGATCACTCTTTGATTCATCCTAACTTGAGGTTTAATACTATCTGCATTGTGCTGAAATTCTCCCTTTATTTTTCTGGAGCGCCCATTTTCTAATACGATTCTTTCCAGTTCTTTAAGCCAGTTAGGAATTCGGTCAGATGCAGTCAAATTTCTTATTTTTCTGATTTGTTGCCACGTTAGAAGTTCCTGATTTTCACCTGTCGTTAAGTGATCTAGGTACCAAATTCTTAACTTATCCAGGCCTCTTATTCTTTTTTCCCAATCTGCATTTTTAAGAATTTCCTTAATACGTCTTTCTTTGTTGGTACCACCTTTAATTTTCCATATGTCTTTAGACAATTTTCCTTCTAGGTCAATTCCTAATTTTTTTGCCTTAACCATGATTGCCACGTTTAGGTTTTTGTCTCATCTTTCTTTTGTGAGATCTTTTACGTTAAGAGTCCATATTGGTTCCGTTTCCATGAGCTTTAGTTGTGCCTTTCTCATGCGGATTCTCACTATATCTCCTACTGTGTCTGGGTTGTTTATACGGACTATCCATTCTGTTATTATGTGTTCCATGTGCCGTTGCCACAAGGGCTTAATTATGTACATATCAGAATGGGCGAATGCTGCATTAGGAGCTGTCTGTTCTGTGTTTGCCTTCTACTTAACTACTTTTAGCAAAGGACTTTGTATTCAGTTGCATTCTTGCTGAGTGAGTAGGATATTGTTCAGTTTGTACTCCATGCGGGGGAGCCAAACTACATTATTAATGTATTTTGCTTGCGCAATGGAAATATTTTTCCTTTTCAGTATGGTCGCTAGCTCTATAGTTTCTCTTCTAAGTCTGTTCTTGCAGCTTTTACTCAGGTTCCTTCTTGCTATCCATATTCCTAAGTATCTGGTTAGTTCGGTTTCTTTTTTGATAAAGATTTTGGATTGGTCTTTTTTCTACACTAATTCTTTAGGGCTATTCAATCTTCTTTGGTTTATGACCACCAGTTCCGTTTTTTTTGGGTTTAGAAGAGTTCTATTTGCTTCAAAGAAGCTTTCTGTTAGGTCTAGCGCCTTTTGCATATCATCGTGTGAGTTTGTTAGTATTGCAGTATCGTTTGCGTACGCGATAGCTGTTATTTTGGAGCTTTCCTTTTTGTATTCATTTGTGTTGAGGTCGATAGGCCAGTTGATTGATATTTCTGCTCCCCAGTCTGAGTACCTTAGCTTGTGTAGTAATGAGTCAAGATAAATTCTCCATAGAAGAGGAGATATTACCTCCCCCTGGTCGATTCCTTCTGCCGCTATAAAGGGGGCCGTCGTTATACTTGTTGGCAAAACTAAAAATCTTCAAAATCCTACCCAAACCCAAATCCCAATTGGATAAACCCAAATCCCAAACTAGAAAAATACCAATCCCAATTCCCAAATCCCAAAACCATCCCAAATCCCAAACCTATCACAAATCCCAAACCTGTCCCAAATCCCAATCCCAAATCCCAATCCCAAATTGCAAATCCCAATCCCAATCCCAAATCCAAATCCCAAATCCCAATCCCAAATCCCAAATCCCAAATTTAAAATTTAAAATTTAAAATTTAAAATTTAAAATCTAATTATGGTCCGGAGCGAAAAGGTTCATACCTCAAAAATGAATTTAATTTTTGTACTTAAATAGCTTAATAAATTATAATTAAATGTTTCTAATTTTTTTATATAAAATAAAGTAGGTTATAATTTATCTTTTTGTATAATTTTTATTATAATAATATAGTTTTATTTTAACAATTCATTATATATAACTTTTTGAATTGAGTAAAAAAAA
>QKWP01000414.1:249182-301659 GCA_003550325.1 Gigaspora rosea
GCATTATCATGATAGTGCCCACCAGCATTAAGCTTAATGCCGGGCAAAATTAGACTTGTGTAACGTTACACGACATTAGTGGCGTGTAACCAAAAATTATTTTTGCAAAAACAATGCACTGGGCCTTTGTGTAACACAAGTCACGTGTATATATGCAGATCTGCATCAAAAAAGTAAGCGTAATTTTGGGGTACATACAGGAGTATCAAAAAAGTAAGTGCAGGAGTATCAAAACGTAAGATTTGCACGACAGTACGTACTGTAAGTAGAATGCATCTATTTGCGCATCAATTTCCATCAGCACATGATTACCGATTTTTTAAAAATTAGGGTTAGGGTGCCCGTATTAAGATTAGATTAATTTAGGGTAAAGTGGTTTATATAGGTAAATTTGCCTTCCCGGCATTTTTAATTAATGCTTCATGATAGGTTTAGACTACTGTTTTCTATATTTTTTGCATTTTTCACTTTTCACTTTGTTTTGCTTCGTCGGGCTGATCCGGGATGATCAAAATTTCTCTATTTGATTGGTTGATCATCACGTGCTGATGGGTATTGATGCGCAAATAGATGCACTCCTGTAAGTATAGTACTTTCTGGCATCTGATTGGCTGAAACAAGTGATCGGCAAAAAATTTAGCGTACGATACGTCGTATAGTACAGTATGCGGCACAACGCGGCACATCACCGCAAGAACCGGTTTCAACGGGTGATGGGTTGATGATCACGGTACCTTCGTGGGAACTCCGGCAAAATGACGTCACGTGTTTCCGACCGAAAATTTCCGCCTATAACACTATATACCATACATAGTTTTGATTTACATAGTACATCGAACACCCAATGTGGCATGATCTAATTTATCCAATTAGAGACGGGATTTTATATTCCTGATTTGGTGATCGATATATGACATATTAGTAATTTAATTATAACATTTGTGTGACATATGATGCCATGGGAAGATGATGTTTCGAGTAGAACTTCTAGTTAATGCAGAAATAAATATGGCAGATCAGTAGCATAGGCCAATTTCTAAATCCGTGCCATATTGATCCGGTGTTGCATATATTAGCGGTAATATTAGGAATTATAGTTGATTAGTATGGTATGGTTTTTTTTTTAAAATCGGTCTGTACTATACAAATCTACTTACTACCATTTCGTAGTGTACTATTAAGGTGGGAGAACGTATACATTTAACCGATTTAACTCTAATAGTTACTAGGAGATAAGTTTCTGATTTACTCGAATAAAGGTCTCTTCGGCACTACACTAGCTTACTTCCTTTATTTTTATTAAGTAAAATCGAAGGGAACTTCTCTACCTCTATCTCTCTTTATTGAAGTCAAATTCATTCGTTTATATACATCTGAATTTAATATACGGCACGTTAACGTGTTGTTTAACACGCTACGTGCTATTCAACGATTATACTACTAAGCCTAACACGTTGACGTGCTATCGCGAGTGTTTATAATCTGTGCCCCTTAAGTGCTAACACGTTAACGTGTTACGAAGATTTTACATAAAGGAGTGATGATATGTCAATCATCAAGTTTACACGGATTTCGACTAACATTTAATGAATTATACAAAAATAGAAATGAAAGTCATCTATACTAAATAAAGAGAAGATCTATTTATACAAATGAGGGGGTAAACTAATCGGGAAATTCGAATATCTAATGTCACAATTTCGAATTGTGACAGTAGGAAGACATTTATAGATTGGCTCATTTATGTTGATCAAAATGTGATTATTGACCAGAATTTATAAAGAAGAGAAATTTATAAATAACGAAATCTTCATTGCTAAGTGAAGTTCATAAAGTTTACTGATTATTTTTGATTGTTTTTGCATAACGAAAATAAACGTTTTTTCAAAGTCAGAAATGTCCTTACTGTGAATTTTTGTTACCTTTCTCAAAAAGTTTTTTAAACTGCATAAATACCTTCTATGACCTGTACCATACTTATTTTCTGTAATTTCTTTGGCTGGTACATGATTAATTAGTTTGTTTATCATCCTAGTATGTCATGCTCATTGCACATCATTAAGTGGGAATTTTATCCTTTTTTCACCAAAAATATTATTTAGAAAGCACATGCGAGATTTGTATAAACCTTATAATAAATATGTAAGTTTTTTTTCCTGTTTAAAATTATCTTTGCATTTATATTTAGGGATGGGCATATGCATAGACTTAAGAATTCTCAAAAAACCTTTTACAGTTAGATTAAAGTCAGATTTCGTTATTAGATTAGATTAAATAGCTTTAATGATGCCAAAATTTCTCAATAAGCTTCTTTTGTTATTACGCAAAAGCTGTTTCATGGGTAAAATTTTGAGTCAGATTTCAGCTAGAGAAAGTTTTTATATTGGTAATACCTTTAAAATTCGTGTCAGCTTACGTAATGAAGCTCAAATTATCTCTACTATATACCCTGTGTTTTTCATACCTGGACTACTTAGCTTGTATAGAAAAATTTAAAAATTTCATGCATGATTTGTCTACTTATGCTTATGCCCGATCAATCGATAGTGCAGCATAGCATATGTATGTATCTCTGAATGGTTATTTTTTTGTGTCGTAACAAATTTAGAATAAAAAATAGTAGACCACCCTAGACAGTTTCGAATAATATCAATGGTACATACAAATTATACTAATAAAACTAGAAACATATAATTGCTGTATATATATAATGTTAAATATATTTCAAAATTTTTATCTATGGTTTTAAAATAATCCTTTGTTTTAATCAACTCGTAACTTCTTTTAATATCGTCACCCTTTTACGAGTACGATCACATGAAATGTGGAGGGATCAACTTTTTGGTGCGCTATATTTTTTCCGGTTTAGAAGGTATTATGTTTAACTCTTTTTTTTTCATTTATAGTATAGTTCAAGATGGTGGGAAAATATATTCGCTATGAGGTTTTAAAAGAATACATTCGAATATTCATATATATTTTTGCGGTTGAAGCTGGAAATTAGGGACCTTGATTTAAAAATATAAGCCCTACCAAAATTCACTTATACTCTTTTATTATTAAAACTAACCCTAAACCTAACCTAACCCTATAAAAAAACCCTAACAAAAGGCCCAAAAAATCTTTGAAAATTTCATATTAAAATAATTAAAATTTCCAGCTTCAGCCATTTCCATCTTCAGCCACGACAATAATTTTTCATTATCCGCGTAGAAACATCCGCATTTGTTTTCAGCAACGGCAGGAATCTGGTCGGTGTCTTTTCTAACCCAAATTTAATAAGTTAATTATCACAATTTTTTTTTAAAAAAACAAAAAACATAATACAATCCCCAATATATAAAATTCTTATAAGGAACTAGCAGCCCAACTCATGATTCAGGCCTCGTGACGTATATAAAGCTCTAATCCAACCTAATTACTCTGATCAAATCTCACCCACGGCTCAATCATTATTAGAGTTCAGGATAGATAGTGTTTAGTGTGTTGTTTTAAGTATTATTGTTGCTTGTATTCGTAAGAGTCATATTTCTAATTTCGGAGAAGTTTCCATTTTTACAACGTACGCAAATAATTGTGGCAGATATAGTGAAATCAGATCATTGTAAAATTTGAATCTATTTTATGTCGATTTTTTGAATTTTTACTTATTATGATAGATCATATCAGATATGTAAATGATCTACAAATATATTACAAAATGAATTTCTATTTAATAAGAAATCGGAAATAAAAAATCAGAAGTCATCAATTTCTTTCTTTCTTTTTTTTTTTTGATCTGCCAATTTCACAAACTACAATAAAATAAAATTTTTATTAGGTTTAATCTAGTGTTACAAATCGAAAGTTAAAAAAAAAATTGATTAGTTAATTAGTTGAGAACTAATCAATTTACCGATTAGTTGCAACTAATCGATTAATTGATTAATCGATTAATTAATTAGTTGAGAACTAGATTAGTTGCAACTAATCGATAAATTGATTAATCGATTAGCTATAATCTATCAACTAATTGATTAATCGATTAGTCGAAGCTTAACGATTAATTGATTAATCGATTTAGTTTCAACTAGTTGTCAAATGAAAAAAAAAATAATTGATCAACTAATCGAAAAAATTTTGACGATTTGTAGCACTAGTTTAATCACATAGTCGCTAAAAAACCTTTGTTTAAAGATATAAAGATTTCAAATTTCAAAAAGGATCACTCATATTGTTTACATAGTACAGTCAATGAAAAATGATAGGGTTATCACTTAATTAAACCAATTAATCCGGGTACATAATTATCATGTAACAATAATAAAGAAAATATAATATAATGACAAGAATGTTCTGCGTCCTTTCACAATTTAGGCAGATTTTGACCTAAGTCATTCATGTTAGGCCACATAAAGTTAATTTTTCATTTTGCATAATCTGTTGTTCCAAAATTTTGAGTCGACGATTCGGATTTTTTATTTTTTTTAAATTTACTGTAAATTAATAGATTCATATTCACATCAAAGGCAATGCAAATTTAATTTTCCGGTTTGAGAAATGAGGTAATTTTGTTTTTTTTTTCGGATAATTTATGGAAAAAATATTTTTTTCAAAAAATTGGGTCGGCAGGTTATTAGGGTGATAAACGGACTAAGTAATCAAAACTATGTCAAGTGTATTAGTAATTTTAATATGATCCGATTTTATCAGTGGAATTAAAAATGATTTGACTAAAATATCATTTTAATTCAATAACTTATAAAGAAAAGTTCAAAATTCTAAAAGATTCCTCTGAATATTGCGCTTCCTTTTCTAATTTCTTTTGAGTGAAACCTCTTCATAAGAATATCTCTAAAAAGTTACGCTCGATTTTTCGCAAAAGCTCTAGTAAATTTTTTGGTTGTACTTATACGAATTTTTTTTTTTGATAAATTTATATATTCTATTAGTTGAACACCTAAAATTTACATATTAACATAAAATATTCGAACGTAGCTTTGTTTTTTGACACCTTGTAGACATTTTATGAAAACTTCCAATCAATTCCTTGTCTTTTTAGTGAGTTGAATCGGTTTGAAATTTTTAATAAATATATTAAAATTACTGTTATATCGATATGAATCAATAGCAATAACGATTGTTTTCCTTGTATAACATGAAAAATCTGCAATATATTACTTAGTCCGTTTATCACCCTAACAGGTTATGTTGTGTGGCCTGATGCAATATGAAAATCAATTTCGGCACTATATAAAACTAATTTCGGCTGCCTAAATGCCGTAATTACTTTTTATTAAGATGGGCAATTTAAGCACACATGTATAGATATCATGAAATAATGTGCGGCTTATGGTCATTAATTATTGCGACGTATAAAAAATCATATTAAAATGAAATGTGATAGTATAAAATCACCAAAAAATTTAGGGGCGCTGTTTTTAGGGTTAGGGGTTAGTTTTAGAGCAGATTTTATATTAAATAGAAACCGGGTCTTTTCACGGTTATCACATGTCAACGGTTCTATTGATTATTAATCAGTCGATTTTATTTGTGTCACGATAATCATTAACAGGGTTTTAATAGGTTACACAGAATTCTCCGATATTTAATAGATATCCCAAAAAAAACTTGTATATGACAGCCATTAACGGGATTCTCAATTTATTGCAAAACCTTCATCCGTTATAGTAATAATGATTCTCCACGATTGTAACAATTAACTTCTTAATTTGACCACCACGAATTTACGTAATATTTATTCACATTTATGCATGATTACAAATAATTGAATTCGTAATCAAAATATCACCCAGTTGCTTATAGACTAATTCGCACCATCACTTATACCGAAAGACTATTTGGCACTTGCAATTGTTTATCTCCCAGTCCTTCCTTGTAATATAGATACGCAATTTAGTATCTGACCTATTTATATATAGCTCGGGATCCTATACTGATCGAATTTTAAAATACGGGTATTTTATACCGTATACTGTATTGATCTGTCAAAACAAAAAATATTACGAATCATTCTTTAATAGGGACGAATACAAGCCATTCAAAAAATTTGTTTCTATAAACTGACCTGATATTCTCCCATAGTCATGAGAACAATTTGTTATCGTTAAAGTATGCTGGTAATTCGACTAAATCAAGAACGCGCTTCTTATTTTCACATGAACAAATTATATTACCTCACACTACGACACATTATATAATCATTCATTCATTATTCTATCAATCTATATCATTATTAGTTCTTCTTACATATGATATAACCGAAGAGATCGAAATATAAAATAAGTGTTAATGATGTCACAAATAATTGAAAAGAGATATATAAAAAATATTAATAGAAACCTAAGATTAACTAACTTTATTTATAATTCATTTCGACTAATCGGTTATCATTTATTCAGACATCCTGATGATGTCCGGGTAGTGATTTTTTCTACGGCCAACTAAGTCGCCGTATATGAAATTTTTTTTAGTTTGCTAATTTGCTAATTTCGTTCAAGACTATGAATAATATATACTAATCCTAATGAAGAATTTTAAGAACAAATTTCAGGCACTAGCGTGGAATATTAAAATAAAAAATGAAAGGTGATTAATTCGATTTAAAATTGCATTCACAACATTATACATATTCATGCTAACTTTCTAACTTTCGCAATGATAATATTTTTGAAGTTATAAAGTCGAAACTTACATCGTCTACTGATATTATAGCTTACTAAAAATGCCGATTAGACAAAAACCTTTCAATTATTATATTTGCACTAGATTCTGATCAACTCAAAAACTCTTTTTTCACTCCTATTATTCAGATGTCACACCAAGGAAATGCACCTTTTAATATTCTTTCTATTTCTGGCCCAAAATCATTCCAACGAAGATTCAAAGAAGTCAAAGTGGTGTTCCTGCGAAGTGCATCCATGATTGCTCTTCCTTCCTCTGGTCCAAGATCATTCTTAGCAAGGTTCAAAGAAGTCAGTGAGATGTTCTTGCATAGTGCTTCTGCTAACGCTTTTATTTCTTCTGATCCAATGTTATTATAACTAATATTCAAATCTTTTAGCGTGTTATTCTCACAAAGTGCGTCTGCTAATGCTTTTCCTACTTTTGATTCAATATTATTCACTTCAAGTTTCAAATTTTTTAGTGAAGAGATCTCGTAAAATGGATTTGCTAATGTTTCTTTTGATCCAAGGTTATTATAAGCAAGATTCAAAAAAATCAATGTCGTGTTCTTGCAAAGCGCACTTGCTATTGCTTTTCCTCCTTCGGATCCAAGATTGTTATACTTAATATCTAAGGAGATTAGCATAGTGTTCTGGCAAAGCGCATCTGCTAATGCTTTTCCTCCTTCTGATCTTAGATCGTTATAACTAATATCTAAAGAAGTTAACGTAGAGTTATTGCAAAGCGCGTCTGCTAATGCTTTTCCTCCTTTTGATCCAAGATCGTTGTTACTAATATTTAAAGAAGTTAACGTAGTGTTTTTACAAAGCGCATAGGCTAATGCTTTTCCTCCTTCTGATCCAAGTTCGTTATAACTAATATCTAAAGAAGTTAATGTAAAGTTTTTACAAAGCGCATCGGCTAATGCTTTTTCTCCTTCTAAACCAAGATTATTCAAACTAAGATTCAAAGAAGTCAACACGGTGTTCTTACAAAGTGCATCTGCTAATGCTTTTCCTCCTTCTGGTCCAATATTATTACATCGAAGATTCAAATATTTTAGGGTATTATTCTTACAAAGTGTGTTTGCAAATTCTTTTCCTCCGTCCAATCTAATACCTCCGTAAAGTGACCAACTTTCTTCGCCTCCACAAAGAGTCAGAGATGTAATCGTGGTTTTCATACAAAGAAACGCTGCAAACATCTTTCCCTCTTCGGCACCAATATGGCCATCATAGAGACTTAAAGAATTTATGACAGTATTGTTATAAAGAACCTCTAATACGGTTTTCATTCTTTCATACCCAAGTTTAGTAGAATTAACTTTTAATGAAACTAAATTAGAAGAATTTTTGCGAATTGTTTTGACCAATACATCTATTGCCTTAGATTTAAAATAATCGTCAATATTATGCGGAAGATATAAATCTATAGAAGTAATAGTAGTGCACTCATAAAGATTTTTAAATATAAAATGATTGTAAATAATTTCGTCAATATATAAATGTTTAAGATTTTTGCCAGTACGTAGAAGCATTGCATATAAAGAACATTTAACGGCATTTCCAATCTCATTTTTTTTTCCACTTTTTATACGTGGAAACAATTTTTTAATTCCGTCATATAAATTACATTTAATAGATGTGATATAACTTGTATATTCAAATAGTAACTTTTGATGGTTTGGAAGTCTAATATTCAAAGGAATTAATAAAACTTGCTCTTCAACATTTAACATTAAAAGTAATACTCTTATAAGTCTGATATTACTAAAATGATGTTCTGGTTCTCTCCACAATATTGGTATAGTATTTCTACACCAGCGACGGTTTACAAGTGCACATGAAAATAAGTCTTTATGGCAGAGATTATAAAATGTTATTTCATAGCATTCATTTGGTAATTTTTCCATATTGAAAAATTGACAAAAAAATTTTAGTTCGTACGTACGTATGTTGGATTTTTATGTAAGTTGTGAAATATCAAAAATTCCAAATTTGGAAAGGATTCCGATTGGATTGCTATTTATCACTTTACCATATATATTTACATTGTATTTATTTGTCTTTTATGACGTACGTACGTACGTACCTAAGATAGTTTAGTCCATCTTTGTAAATTTCTCGATTTTCATTCTCAGAAACGGGCTGATCAGACCCCTGATGAATTTAATCCCGTGATAAACACCGTAATCCCAAGCAAACCTATGTATTTTATATATTTCCACTAATACATATAAAATTTTAAAGAATTTATATTTGCTTAAGCATATAAGGTACTAAGCGACTATTATTAGAATAAATATCGCCCACAACTACTTTTATTTGGCCGAATTTATAAATTTACTATTCTTGCTTTCCAATTCTATTATTCGACCGAATTTAATACTCATATCTGCCGACATTAGTAACTTATTTCAATTACGGTAAATATTTGGACTACCGTCAATCAAAATAAGACAGAATTGGCGTTTGAAAAAATCATTACTTTTAATTTCATAGCTCATATCTAGATGAATTTTGAAGCTATCTTGATGAATTAATATTCAAAAGAATGTCATCAATATGGCTTCAAAATTCAACAAGATATACAGTACAATAAAAGTTAAGGTATTAATTTTTTTTTTATTAAAAAAAAAGTTAATCAGCCTTAATTCTATTGACGACATCCCATTTATTTAGATGTTACGACGATAGTTTGAAAATCTAGTGTTCATAGTATAAAAAAAAAATAAATTTATTATACAGTCTATCTATCGTTTATAAAGTAAAACCCACATCTATATTGTCTAATCATGGTGCTTTCTAATATCTGGATAATTTTCTTGACACTTTGGGTTACACATTTTACAATTCAGACCTTGATAGCACTAATAAGGGTGATGATTATGAGGACTATAATGAAGATGAACATATCGGCCGATTTGGTTCAACCCCCAAATCAACCAATCATGATTAAGGATTATCAAAGGAATTTCGTACTTAAAATTTATTACAGTACGAATTTTCATAAGAACGGCCTTTTAACTAACCTTGTGTTTATAATTAAATACGTAGAAAATTATGGTGCTTATATATTTAATTATAAGCCAAATATGTGTTAAAAGGGTCAGTTTTTTAAAAATTTGCTTCCGAGTTTATCCTTGAAGTTGTCAACCCATCATAAACCCATCGTTCCCCTCCTAAAACACCCGAATATTTCAACAAACGGTAAAAGAACTTCTTTCTACAGCTCAGCTTAGCATAACTCTTTTATTGAGTTTTATTGGTTTTTTGACTTGTCTAGACGTTAAAGAAGCTCTTTTGTTAGTTGTAATACGTGCTTCATTTGTTAATTTTTCAACGTCACTTAGGAGCAAATTTTCGTGTAACAATTTATCGAAAAAAGGCCCAAAAAATCAAATCAGCCGATATGAGAAGCAGATACAGATATTTCTTCTGAGTTAGGATCAATTGATGATTCGACTACAGATGAGGAATCTGAAAATATCATGCAGATAATGATGCTGCTCGAAACTATTTTGGGTTACTAACCGAAACCAAAATTATATAGAACCTCTGAAACTATGTAGAAACTCCGAAATTATATTAAAATTCTAAACTATGCCAAATTCTGTATTATATCAAAACTAAACTATGTTAGAATTCCGAAGCATGTTACATCTGTTCTCATAAATTCTGGACAATTGAAAAAATTTGTTTCGGCTGAATTCGGAATTCGGTGTTATCGCAATGCCGATATCCAATACAGATAACACCGAATTTAAAAACTTATCGAATTCGCCGAAACAAGTTTTATTAGTTGTCCCAAAAATTTATGAGAACAGCTGTAAAATTCTAAATTCTCGAAATTAAATATCGCACCTGTAAAAGAATTTTATCTAATTCTAGAATCATCACCAAAAATCAGGTTTTTGTATTGTAATCACTACTTAATTTAAAATGTTTTTGTTGAGGAAAAAAAATATATACCGGTATTCATTCAGTAAAATGATTTTGTATCTGAATATTTGGATATATCTAAATATATAATTCATCGGATTAGACTTATAGTAATAGCAATAGTGATTGTTAATATGGGATGTCAGCAATCAAAACGATACATAGTGAGATCCGAAAGTTTGTTACACTAAATGATAAAAAATTATGCCATGTATAACTGTAACATGAAGTGTCATTAATAATGATATTAATTATTAATTCTATACCAAGTACGTAAATGGTTACAATTAATTGTTACGATTAGACATGACATAATTTTTATTATTAACACAAATAGAACACCTTTTAAAATCATGAAACGTTGATTTGCCAAATTTGCTTCTGTTGTTTGATTACCTAATACTGTTAAACCTTTCTATAATCGCACCCTATATAGTCTTATTTCCTTATAATCACACACTATATAGTCACATTTACCTATAATCACCCCAATTTTTTTAAAA
Organism: Gigaspora rosea; assembly: GCA_003550325.1. NCBI lineage: Eukaryota > Fungi > Glomeromycota > Glomeromycetes > Diversisporales > Gigasporaceae > Gigaspora > Gigaspora rosea. The sequence continues at coordinate 260,293 of QKWP01000414.1, forward strand.
AAAATTCACGAGTTATTAATTACCTGGGACGCCATTTATTATAACTATAAGGGGATCTGTACAACTATTAAATTAATTATTTACATTATTATATGTATGCATTAGAAAGCTTTTCACTTTTTTTGTAACTTTTTGTTTCTATTGTTGTCTGAATTTCCTTTATAATTCTATCTCCTCCGATAAATTGGAGAGCCGTTTCCGGAATAGTATCCTTCCCTCATTTCTTATTCGAATACCATACTATGTTATGAACGTGTAGCCAGACAATTACTGAGAGCGATTGAATGGATGTTGCATTAGATGCAGTTATTATTCCTCAATCGTAGCTATTTTTATCCCTTAATCTTTGTAATATTGGTATAATCTGTTTGCTTCTTTTAGTTGTTCACAATTCTTTTCAGATGGCCTTCAGTGTCACAGAAATAACAGAGTTTTGACGTTTCTCTCTATTCTGTGATGATTTTCTGGTCCATTATATTCACATACCTTGGGATTCTTGGTGCAAGGTCTGTATAATTTTGTCGCATCAAAGATGATAACTCATTGATCAGACTGAATAGGAGTTCCTTCGTATAAAAGAGGCTTAATTTCGGTGATCGTGCTGATATTCTCAAATATCTGTTTTATCTCATTCGTAATTATATCTGTCTTTGTTATAGGAATCCTTCTGAGTTTTACACACAAGACTGATTGTTTAGTTCTAGAGGAGATGAACCCATAAAGTGTTTGCTGAAAGATTGTGATTCCTTCTTTTGTGTATTTTCTCATTCGCTAATCATCAACAATATAAAACTCAAGAAAATATTGAGTTCTTAAAAAAAAGTGTGTCTTAGCTCCAATAAAAATCCGTCCTTATTTTGCTGTATAATGTGGTAATGATTTCATTGGTGTAGATGTTTTTTAGCTTTTGGATATCAAAGATCAGTGCATGATTGTTTTTGTACTTATATTAGCATGAATTAATTAAATGGCTTGACCTTTCTTAGTTTCGTGAACAACCTAGACCATGGCTTTGTATTTTGTGTTGTAATTCCAGTCCCACTATTTGCAGGTGCATATTTGCATTCATATGCGATTTCTTATATGCAGGTGACTCTGATCATCTGATATTTGGGTGTAATTGTTTCTGGAACTTTCCTCTTGTAAGACTGTGGAATTTTCCTCGTAAGTATTTTTCTTTCCTTCGACTTTTCCACCTAAGTTTGCGAGTTCCTCTTCGCACTTCCCTGTTCCAGTATATCAAACCAGTCAGTGGCTGTAGATGCTGTAATGCTAGAGATATCAGCGCTGGAAGAGGTAGTTTTTTCTGGCATAATCTTTGTGAGGGTTCCTTTTCTGGTTTTCCCTTTTTTTGAGTTTGTGTCCAGTTCCTTTTTCATTTTCTTGTTTTTGGATGAACTTTCGAGGTACTGTAGTTTACGTTTCCTTAGGGTGAGGGTGATTTTGCTGTTGTTATGTCTGTTGTCGATCCTCTCTTTCACACTAATTTTTAAAATTAGCCTATATATGACATCTAAAATTCAGCCTTTATATAAGCACTGAATTTCTTGAAACCAATTGTGTGATTATAGAAGGTTTAACTGTATTTCAAACTATTTTGAGCGAAAATAATGGCTAAAAAAGTCAAAATGTTTCACGAATTTGAAAGCGTTTTTGTATATAAACAAGCATTAATGCAATGACTACAAGAATAATTAAATAAAGAGAAAATAGAACTGATTGCATTTACTTAATATTCTAAACAGATATGAAGATTTCCTAAATAAATTAATAAAAATAGAAACATTAGAATCATAATAGCACAGTAAATTCTATACAATATAAAGCAAATAAAACCATAAATTTTGATCAAGAAAATGCTAAATATATACGTAACAATTCGAAATGCCTGCTGCAACTGGCAGTTTTGCGCCTTTTTAGAAAATTAGTTGAACCTTTACAAACCCTCTTTTTACTGGAAAAAGATGTAAGATCGGAGTCACAAGATTGAAAATCTATGTAACTATCCTTTAATAAAATCAATATCAAAATTAAAGTTTGTAATGTAGATTACGTATAATTTAAATTTAGTTATATCATAAAATATACATTGTATAGAACATAATATTATATAGATCCACTCATCATCATATTTATTAATTGCTACTTTTATTATTTTTATGTGCTCTCACAATTTTTTCGTATACTATAAAAGATTTTTCTCATAAAATTTTGCTATGACTATAGCTAGTGGTCTTACCGGGTTAAAAAAAAGGAAGTCATTCAAAATTTTTAATGTCCCGGTATGAGTCAAAAATCTCAATGAATATCCAAATATTCTCATTTAAAAAATTCGTTGAATATCACATATTTACCCAAAATATTGTTTCGGGCACCATTTCGGGATAAACAATTTAAGAATTAATTTAGAAATGGACTAAAAAACCAGTGATCGATCTTTTTTTAACCGATTTTAATATTTTAATTCAAGTGAAGTATCGGTTTTTCGTTATATGAAGTTCAATTTTTATTATAAATTTGCTTAAAATATTATTGAAATTTTAGATTTAAAAAAAAATCAATTCATCGAAGATATAATCGTGCGAGATCGCAATAGGGTCTTTTCTACTGCTAACATACGGTTCGCGTCGCTTATAGTCACAAAAAAATTCATATAACTTCAAATAACATCTTGTTTTTTAATTTAGGTGGCATTAAAAATTTAAACCGTAAAAATAGTAATTCTGATGCTTCCCTTTCAGATTCACATTTACTTTTATTGATTGATTTTGTGAAGTATTAAAGACTAAAGTTGAGTGTTTTCTACTAAATATGAATTTTTCTTTGGAGGTAATGAATTTTGACCAATAATAATTAAGGAATGTGATTAAAATCTGAGTATAAGTGACACGAACCATACATAATAACGAAACACAAGAGACAGGACCATGCAGTTTGTTATAAATTGTGTTTATTCGTATAGGACTTGTCGCAAGATCTCTTCGGATTGTTGCCCTTTTATTGTCAGATAATCATCCGTAGTGAAGAGACTTTTCGAATTATTAATAGTTAATCAAAACTAATTAATATATTAGAGATGTCCCATTCAAGAGAATGTGATAAAATTTATCACATTTGTAATACGTGCACATTCGATTTTATCTAACCTCGATATTATCACATGATACATCGCATAGGTTAATTATTAATAATGTGTAATGTAAATAAGCGCATTATTAATTTTTCATTATTAACAACGTTTACACACAAATAAACTTTTATAAATTCATGCATCAGCAATACAGATGCAGACATGAAATCACTCAGTTACGTCCGAATACCCGGATTTACTTATTTGTGCCGGTAATACAGAAATTTAATTTTGTAAATAAAGTGCAAATTTTAGATTAGGAGGTTAACGTTAGAAGCGAGACTACTGTCCATTATATGGGTCATGGTCCAGCAAAACCATCTTCTGAATCGAGGTAGGACCGTCCCGAGTGCCTAGATCGTCAGGTGAGACCAATTTAATTCGGTGGTTTGCGTTACATTCCTTTCTCTCAACTAAGTAAACACTAATTTCGGATTTTTATAGGTCGTATATTTAAATATTAAATTAAATTTACATTTTTAACACAAGTATCCACCAAAAGTGCATATAATTTTTTTTTTAACTTCAAGCTCTAAACTAGCACTCATGGTAATAGAGTTATTTTAAAAATAAATTTTTTAAGCAATTTCGTAAAATTTAGTTCATTATTAATATCTAATATTTACATACTGTAATAATTAATAAGATTTTTGGTTATTTTAATGGACCATTGAAAAAGGCTCTGTTATCATCTAGAGCTAGCTGAGAGCTTCAAATTAAAAAACAAATAGTATATATTTTTGTTAGATATTCGTGTCAATAAATGTAAATTTAGTTTGATAATTTTTTTTTTTAGAATTTTAATTGCTGTATATAAAATTGGCACTATCGCTATACAAGTAATAGTTATTAGTCGTGTCGTAGACGATAACTGGTTATTCATCTACTAAAGACTCGACTGATAATTATAGTTAATGATTCATTAATAATACGTATTTTTACCGATATTTTTTGCTAATCGGAGATTTTTAACCTTATTTAAATTTACGGCCTATAAAAAAAAAAACAGAAATTAATAATCTTCATATGTTACCCTAATTATGTTTGATTTACTTAGTTGAAGCAACACCTTATGATAACGTAAACCACCGAACCGAATTGGTCTCGTCTTACACAATTGATTTAAAAAACTTTTTTTATACGTTCAATACTTTTTCGGGAATTCGGATAGATCATCTCTTCTGTGAGCCCGCAAAGCGTATTACCGGTAAGTAAAATTTGAAGTTTTCGTGCTATACTATAAGAATATCGCATCACTATGAATCATTCGACCTTCATGTTATACTTTACATGCAGAAGTTATAAGTCACTACGTTGACCAAATCTCGTCTGTTATGCAACAAAAGGGCAAAAGCTTAAAATAATTAAATAACGATTTAGAAAGTGTAAGGTTATGATTGTATGATCTTTTTTACATGTTATGTAATATAGAAATATCGGATAGCGAATAGTTTGCCTGGTATTTTCATACTCAACCTGTGCAGTAGTTAAATTAATTATATTTTTTATTATATACAATTTTGAACCTCTATAATAAAAAATATCACCTGTTTTTTGTGGGAGATCATAATGAAATCCAGATTAAAATGAAATTATAATATAAAAAATCTCCGAAAAATAAATATTTTTGGGTGCATTTTTAGGGTTAGGGGTTAGGGTTCATTTTAAAGTAAAGTTATAATAAACAAGTATTAGAAAATATAGATTTCATTTTAATTTAAGAAAATGATTTAATAATAAAACAAAGAAACCATGACAGCTAGCTCCATTTTCTAGTAAAAAATGCGTATAATGAAATTTTGCATATAAGAGTTTTTTTATGCTAATTAAACAAAAAAAGAAAATATTGTTTTATATCGGATGTTGATAATTTTCTTGACATAAGGGAATTCGTGTTGAGTTATAACTGGGGTGAATTTTAGGAAAAAATCCTTATAGGTTTTGACTGTTTTTGCGTAACTTTCCTGAATGACACAACCAAATACAGTCAACTCCTTCTAAGTGCATATCAATGGGCCAGCAAAATATCTTGCATTTAAAGAGAATCTGCAATTAAAGAAAATTAAATTAATATATAAGTTTATAAATTAAAAAAATATCTTGCACTTAGAAAAAATTCTTTAATTAAATAAATAAATTTAATTGATTAATAAGTATCTTGCAATTAGAGAAATTAATTTTATATATGCTGGCCAAAAAAAAAACTTGCACTTACAGAATAAAAACTTGCACTTATTTTATAAGTCCCAACTTGGGCCAAATCTATTTTATTGCACTTAAAGAGAACTTGCACTTAGAGAACGTGCACTTAGAGGGAGTCGCGATTACTCGCTAACATAAATACGTGCGATAGTGAGTGGTGTCTAAAAATTTTGACCAAACATAAATAATTCTTCTCTACTATCTTTACTACGATAAATCATATTACAAATCACGAAGTAATGATGTGTTAAAATTTTATAAAAAAAAAAGGAAACGCAACATAACTTATGTTTTAAAAAATCAGATTGCTTTGAAAACCGATATTACTGTACTAATTTTATTTATTTTTTCAAAATTTTGATTACTATTTCTTAAAATTTTGTGCCAAAATATATTCTAGAAATCAGTATTAAATTTTCAGACGAATCAGATTTATAAAATAACTAGTAAAATTATGAATTGAACCTCCATACGTATTGTTATTATTTATAAACATATTATTTGTAACTATATGTTATTAACTTACCATTCTTCAAGGTACTGTGTCAATTTCTTTCCTTTTTTGATTTCCAATTGCGCATTATGAGGTAAGGAAAACGTAACTATTTACAAGAAATGTAGTAATGGGAAGAAAAATGTAAAGGCTTGTTAAAAGGAAATGAAGTAATAATGTAGTAATCGACCGGGAGCATGTGGTGACGAATTTTACAGGAGGATCACCAAACTTCCGGGTCTATGCGTCGGATCTAGGTCGGCGTTTAGCCCTAGTTTTAGCAGATTCTATTGTAAAATTATCAGCTGGGCATTTTTTACTTAATGAATGGGTATGATTTCATTAGTAAAATTTATGATCCTGGGGCAAAATTGATCAATTCCGATCCAGCCGACCATGATTCCGATGCACTCCGTCACATCCCGACCCGGAAGTTTGGTGACCCCCCTGTATGAGTTTGTGGTGACGATCAGCTCCCGTGACACCACTAACTCACTAGAGTGATGTGACACCTGAAAAATTTTAGCTGCATCTGATTGGCATAAATTTTAGTAGTACTGTCGAGGCACATCGCTAGCACACATCATGCTAAGTAACAGTATATCACGTGATCGAAAAGTGATGCAGCCACTACAAGCGGATTGAGCGTTGCACCAATTCCACCTAGAAGCTTAAGATCACTGGCCTTGCTACATTTCTCTGCTCCCATTTTCTACTCATGTTCTCTACTCGTAAGTACGTTTCTGCTCACATGTCTCTGATACACGTGTTTGTTCACAGCCGGTTCGCCTTCGACGATGCGGAAAATCACTGGCTTATCAATCCTGCGATGATTTCAAACGCCGTTCCTCGGTCAATCATTCACTTATATGTCACGTACTGTGCTAACACATATCAATCGCTTAATAAGCGATCACATCCGGCCTAAATAAATAATTTGTCGTACGACTTTAGTTACAAGAAGCGATCCTTTCCAAATTTTGTTTTTTTTGGCAACCTTTCACAGCATAATGTATGCAAAGGGCATCAGGTATATAAATCCTGCGTACGTACGTACGTACTTACATTCGTAATTTTCAATATGATTACATTACCGAATGAATGTTATTATATAATATTTAATAACTTCCGGAACAATTATAAAAACTTATTTTCATGTGCACTTGTAAACCGTCAATGGTGTAGAATTATTATACCAATTTTGTGGAGCGAACCAGGTCATCATTTTAAAGATTTAAGACTTATAAGAATATTTTTTTTGACGCTAAATGCAGAAGAACAAACTTTATTAGTTCCTTTTAACATTAACTTTCCAAGTTATCCAAAACCATTATTTGAATATACAAATTATATCACATCTTTTAACTATTTTTTGTATGATGGAATAAGAAATTGGCTTTCTTATGGAGGAAATGAAATAAGAAGTGAGCTTGGAAATGCCGTTAAATGTTCTTTAATTGCAATGCTTCTACGAACTAGTAAAAACCTTAAATATTTATATATTGATAAAATAATTTGTAATCAAATAATATTTGAACACCTTTATGAGAACACTACTATTACCTCTTTAGATTTGTATCTCACATATAATCTCAGCGATACCTTTAAATCTAATGCAATAGATGGATTAATAAAAATCCTTTATAAGAATTCTGCTTTGACTTCTTTAAATCTTATATCAATTCAACTTGGGACTAAAAGAGTAGAAACATTATTAGAGGCTCTTTATAAAAACACAGTCCTAAATTCTTTAAGTCTTTATGATAATAAGATTGGTGTTAAAGAAGGAAAGATGTTTGCAAAGTTTCTTTGCAAAAACACTACACTTACTTCTTTGAATCTATGTGGAAGCGATGGAGATTGGTTACTTTATAGTGATATTGGATCAGAAGGAGGAAAAGCATTAGCAGATGCACTTTTTAAGAACAATACTCTGAAAAATCTGAATCTCCAATATAATAATTTTGGACCAGAAGTAGGAATGGCATTAGCTGATGCACTTTGCAAGAACACCACGTTGACTTCTTTGAAACTTGGTTATAATAATCTTGGAATAGAAGGAGAAAAAGTATTAGCAGATGCACTTTGCAAGAATACCACATTGATTTCTCTGGATCTTAGTGAGAATAAACTTGGGCCAAATGGAGGAAAAGCACTAGCCGATGCACTTTGCAAGAACACTTCACTGAAAAATTTGAACCTTCAATGTAATAGACTTGGACCGAATGGAGGAATAGCATTAGCCAATGCACTTCTCAAGAACACCACGCTAACTTCTTTAAATCTTGGTGGAAGTAATAGAAGTCGATCACTTAATAATATTGGATCAAAAGGAGGAAAGGCATTTGCAATTGCACTTTACAAAAATGCTACATTAACTTCTTTGGATATTAGTTATAATAACCTTGGATCAGAAGTAGGAATAGGATTAGCTAAAGCACTTTGCAAGAACACCACTCTGACTTCTCTGGATCTTAGTGAGAACAAACTTGGATCAGAAGGAGGAAAAGCATTAGCCAATGCACTTTGTAAGAACATCTCGCTAAAAGATTTGAACCTACAATATAATGAGATTGGGTCAGAAGGAGGGAAAGCATTAGCATATTCGCTTTTCAAGAACACAACACTGGCTTCTTTGAATCTTAAATCTAATGGTATTGGATCAGAAGGAGGGAAAGCATTAGCATATTAGTTTTTCAAGAATACCACATTGATTTCTTTGAATCTTAAATCTAATGATATTGATTTTAAAATAGATTCAAATAATCAAAGTATAGAAATAATACAATAAAATTTATAATATAATTCTATTAATTATTAAATGTAATACAATCAATCATTAATAACTATTTTCAATAAAGAAATATGATTAAATTTAACAAAATGTAACTAAAAAAAAGAGAGAACTCGAGTTGAATCTAAATTTAAGCACGCTTATATAAATCCAAAAATCGTCATTAATATTTATTGTACGGTCATGTTGTTACTACTATTATAATTTTTTCTTATTTGTTCTGTTTTAAAACTGATGATGCTGTAAATAACTGATTATACTAAAAATGTTACGTATAAAACTGTTTAAAGAAAAATAAATTTAGAGTTACATATTTTGTTTAATATTATTAAATGCTTATGATAATAAAAACTGTTAAACGATAAAATATAAATTAGGATAATAAAAATAACCATTTATTCCAAATGGCCATTTTTTAATGACATAATTTTGATAAAATCAGGCGGTATTATGGGATAATGTCGACTAATTTTTGAGAAAATAGTAATCAGGAGCTCGAATTAAATGTTCAAGTAGACAATTTAAAATTGATTGTGAAGTTGAAATATGAATAAAACTTTTGTAAACAATCAAACTAGTATCAAAATCTGGGTACCCTGTAAATTGAGTTATCTAAATATTTGGATTGAGAGTTCTTGAATTATTAAAAGAGTTTTGAAGAACGTTTATATATTTGTCAATTGGAAGTCACTTTATTACGTGTATATGGACTATGATGAACGTTTCATTATTTATCAGTTCATTAGAAACTATTCACTTTATATAATCCTTGCTGGCCTTGTCAAAAGACAAAAACCTACTATTGTTACAAAAGAAAACTATAATTTGAGTGCTTATTATATTTCTTAATATATTATGTAAAAATTTCTATATTTAATATAATACACGAGTTTATCAATAATCGATTTAGTAAATTCCTAAAACAACGTATACATAAAGATGAAATAAACTTTATATAGGTCATATCATCACTTCTGATACATTATATTTTATACAATAAATTAAAAAACTTATTAATAAAATAAGGGAAATTCTAGGCATCTCTAGCTAGAGATGCCTAGTTTATATATCTCTGGCCACTTGGACCAATCAAAAAACAAGAAAATCACATGACTAAAGCTCATGTATTTATTCGATTGCCGATGCAAGGTCGAACGATTTAACTATGCATCGCCGGATACTAACACAAGATCAGATCGTCGATCTAATTAAAGGTTTTTGATCTAATTTGATTTATTTTTTCTGTTTCGCTTTGTTTTTGTTGTGGGTTTATTTTTTTTTTCGTTGGTTTTGTTTTTTCTTAACTAACACTTTTTCTTCGAGTTAGTAGAGCCACCGTAGGTGTCGTTATTTACGAAATATGACTTTCGTCATTTCGGCGCCGTCTTTGTGGTGACTCCAAATCGGCAAAGGAAGATTTTGCTCTGTACATTTAGCAACCTATGTTGGATGGTATATGAAAAGTTGAAACATTAACGTTTCAGTTCTTTATTTATGAAGGGGCTTTCATCATTTCGGTACTGGTGGTTTGTTTTTTTTTCTTTTCTCAAATTAATTGCCGTTGTATATAGTAATTTCGGGCTTTGCTTTGGTGCTGTAGTTAGTGATTTCTGTTTTAGTTGTTTTGGGTTGGTAGTGACTTTGGGCTTCGATGTTCTTGGACTTTGCCATTCTGTTGGCATTGTTTGTAGAGGTTTCGTTGATGTTGTTTGTGGAGGTTTCGTTGACATCGTTTGTGAAGGTTTCGTTGCCGTCGTTTGTGGATGTCGTTTGTAGAAATTTCGTTGGTGATTTTATGATATTCTTATTGGTAAGTCTTGTGTTTTTGATTTTTTTCTTGGCTTATTTTTTTTTTCTTTTTTCAAATTAATTGCCATCGTATATAGTAATTTCGGGCTTCGTTTCGATGCCGTAGTTAGTGATTTCCATTTCGGTTGTTTTGGGTTAGTAGTGACTTTGGGCTTCGATGTTCTTGGACTTTGCCGTTTTGTTGGCATTGTTTATAGAGGTTTCGTTGACGTCGTTTGTGGAGGTTTTGTTGACGTCATTTGTGAAGGTTTCGTTGACATCATTTGTGGACTTCGTTTGCGGAGATTTTGTTGGTGATTTTATGATATTCTTATTGATAAGTCTTGTGTTTTTGATTTTATTTTTCTTGGCCTATTTTTTTTTTTTCTAGAATAATTGGTTCGCTTCGTTGTTTCGGTGTCGTCATTGGTGATTTCAACTTTTGCAGTTTTAGTTGTTTTGGATTTGTGATTTCGGTATAGTAAGTCTTGTCTGTGTTTTTGCATGGATATATTTTTTTTCAACTAATCTTTTTCACTTTAGAGCCATCGTGGTGGTGACTTTGGCTTTGTCGTCGTTGGTGTTCTTGGATTTGGCCGTTTCGTTGTTCTTGAGTATGAGTAGAGTGGAAGTTTGTAGTGGTTCTGATATGCAAGTCAATTTTTATTAGTATTGCGAATACTTTGCATGAATTAGTATCGTGTGATGATTTTTAGTTTTTCTTTTTTTTCTATTATATTGTAATTGTCTGTGTTTAATAAATTAAATATTTTAATAAAGTATGCTATATTGGCTTTGTGGGATCTGAACTGAGTTGATTTCTGTGTGGGTACTAATGCTATGGCTGCATATGATTGATTTTGTCATGACTTTGCTTAAATTTTTTAAAAAAATTGGCGTAGCTTCTATTTTGATAGATATTTTGACTTTTCTCCAACTTTTAGCGAAGATATCTCTAATACACCTGTCCAAATTCGATGAAAATTTTTTATTTAAATTCAATGGATCCATAGAATTCAAATAAAAAAATTTTCATCGAATTTGGTCAGGTGGTTGTGAAGATATCTTCGCTCAAATTTTTTAAAAAAATTGGCGTAGCTTCTATTTTGATAGACGTTTTGACTTTTCTCTAACTTTTAGCAAAGATAACTCTACAACCACCTGACCAAATTCGATGAAAATTTTTTTATTTGAATTCAATGGATCCATAGAATTCAAATAAAAAAATTTTCATCGAATTTGATCAGGTGGTTGTGGAGATATCTTCGCTCAAATTTTTTAAAAAAATTGGTGTAGCTTCTATTTTGATAGACGTTTTGACTTTTCTCTAACTTTTAGCAAAGATAACTCTACAACCACCTGACCAAATTCGATGAAAATTTTTTTATTTGAATTCAATAGATCCATAGAATTCAAATAAAAAAATTTTCATCGAATTTGATCAGGTGGTTGTGGAGATATCTTCGCTCAAATTTTTTAAAAAAATTGGTGTAGCTTCTATTTTGATAGACGTTTTGACTTTTCTCTAACTTTTAGTAAAGATAACTCTACAACCACCTGACCAAATTCGATGAAAATTTTTTTATTTGAATTCAATGGATCCATAGAATTCAAATAAAAAAATTTTCATCGAATTTGATCAGGTGGTTGTGGAGATATCTTCGCTCAAATTTTTTAAAAAAATTGGTGTAGCTTCTATTTTGATAGACGTTTTGACTTTTCTCTAACTTTTAGCAAAGATAACTCTACAACCACCTGACCAAATTCGATGAAAATTTTTTTATTTGAATTCAATAGATCCATAGAATTCAAATAAAAAAATTTTCATCGAATTTGATCAGGTGGTTGTGGAGATATCTTCGCTCAAATATTTGAAAAATTTTATTTTTCTTTTCTGTAAATCGTTTGACAAGAGATCGTAATTCCGGGTTACACAAAAGTAGCCGACCTGTCCGGCATTATCATACGGTCAAGTGATCGACAAAAATGGAGGTCACGTGACTTTTTGAATTTTAATTGGTTGAAAGGCCAGAGATATAATATCTCTAGCTAGAGGTGCCTAGAAGAACCCATAAAATAAATGTTATTTTAAACTATACTATTCGAATTATATATACTATAATATTAAGTTTAAAATAAATTTATTATATATTAATTAAATATTTTTTCTTATCAATTTACAAATTTATAAAAAATATTTGAGTCACATGACACATAATCAGCCAATCAAAATTTAAGTATATTTAAATTTTACTATATAAAGTTTTATTATGAGTTTTAATTAATTAATTAATATTTTTACATATTTATCCTAATCACCATCCTAACTATAACCACTAACTAACCAACTCTATTAACTCTAACCCTAACCGCCAACTAACTAACTCTACTAACCTTACTCTAACCCTAACTCTACCCTAACTGCTACCTAACTAACCCTCACCCTACCCTAATCATCAAAATTATCATGTAACAAAAATCGTAACACACCAATATGACACATAGCAAAGCTAATAGAAATTTGTAAAACTATAGCTTACCAATAGCAATATTAACAATGGTGCACTAATAATGACAAAACAACAAAGATCAACAAGTAAAATACCAAAAATTATGGTACTATAAACAACTACTAGTACATAAAAAAAATTCAGTTAATCATATCTCAGACAAGAGAAATCACTAGTAAAAAAAATTTTTGTTATAGCAATACTAGCAATAGAAAGACCAAAAACACAATTCTAGTAGCAAAAACATTGAAAAAACAATCTCACTAAAAATGATACTGAAGTGATAAATATACACCAATAAAGACTAACAATACATATATAAAACTCTAGCAATAACATCTAAAAAATGCTATAGATATACCAATACCACAAATTGACGAATTCAACAACAAATATCAAATAAATAACAACTAGCTACCTAAAAAAATAGTTAATTATAATATAGACAAGAAAACTGCTAGTACAACAATCTTGTAATAGCAATACTATAGCAAAAAACAAGAAACATAACTTAATTTCACTAACACCAACTCTAGTAACATGACTTTATTCCACTAATTCTACTAATAGCATTCTAGTAGTGTGATTCCAGTAACAATAGCTCTGATATAGTGATTTCAAAAGGCTCCAACAATAATTTAAGAATGATATTAGTTAAGATAACTTCAATACTGAGATCCAGTAATACGATTCAACACAACACAAATGATAATTCCAGTAACAAAGACTTAAACAATACCAATAACAATTCTAGTAACAAAAGACTCATATAATACTAATAATAATTCAAGAACAAATAATACTAGCAATATAACTTATTATCTATAAGCCTAAAAAAAAAAAAAATAGAATTAGCAAAATGCCTACATAGTCTAAAACAAAAAAAAAAAGAAAGTAAACAATAATTAGCATAGAAAATCATTTATATATTTTATATAATGCACATAAGAATAGATCTTCCACAACTCTATCCATCGATCACCTGTACCAACAAATATGCTAATACTTCAGAAGTAAAGTCTCAAAGAAATAGAGAAAAACCATCAATTACATGCAACCTGGCAGCTGTTATTTAGGGATACAGTTAACTGAGTATCTGCTAATAGCTTTAGAGTTTGTCACTTACCACAAAACTGGCACTTGTCGTTTAGATGTAAAGTTCATAGACTACCTGCTGACAAGCTTAGAGTTTATCACTCACCACAATCTGAGAAGTCTTTGGCGGCTCTTTAATGGATTTTGGACTATACAGGAAGAACCACTGACTCTACTAAGGCTATAGGCGAACTTGTTTTGGTGTCGTTGTTTTGTAGAGAATTTTCAAAAAGTGGGTGACTTGGTAAAAGTGGGCGATTTGGCTTACCCCCTCCAAAAGATCTGCAGTGTTTACTGCTCCCAAAAAGGAAAGGTACCTACCTTATTGGAGATAATCGTCATGACTGGCTTGGAAAAACGTAACTTGGAAGAACGTGCGATATCTATGGGGAAACTACTGGATGAAGATTCTAGAAGCTTTATTTCAAGCAGCCCGGGTCATATGACTGCTTTTCGTTTAATATACTGTGACTTGGGCCAGTTAGTTGGAACAAGGTTATTGATGTTAACAATTTTTATTTTAGAAGTCTAAGTTGAAGTTATAATAACTTTGTTCAGCTAACTTTGGGCCACAGGTAAAAATTGATTGGTAGCAGAAGGCTATCATGAAGCCCGAGTTTAGCCTTTTATATAATTGTTAGATATTATTTCCTTCTGCATGTAATAATATTGAATTAATAAATAAAGGTCGAGCAAGGTCTCGGTTGTAAAACAGAAAAAAAATATAATACACATGATCTATAGCAAAAATAGTATGTAACAGAAGAGCAATATAAATATTTATTCTTTAATTTATAACTTTTTTATTATACAAACTGTATTTGTCTATTAAATAAAAAAATTTTTTATATAATTTTATATATAGAATAAATTTTTTTTAAAAATTTTAAAAAAATTTATTAGTATAATTTATTTATTTTATTTTTTTTTAAGGTGAGGTCTTGCTTATATCTTTATTGGGTAATTTATATCCCTTAGATTGTAACACAGGCAAATTTGCCTGTGTATTTTAAAATTTTTAATAAAATTTTAAATATTGATTTTAGCCATATCTTTTCTAAGTAAAAAATATTCTTTAAGTTTTGTTTTAGTAACTTTGTTATAAAATTTTTTTAAAATCATTAGAAAACTTTAATATAATAAATGTTTAAAGTTCTTGTATTGGCATTTTTACTATTAAAATTTTTCTTTAGATTTTTTCAAATTTTATATGTTCCCGTCTATAAAAAAAATCTTTACTTCTAATACAAGTCTTAATTTTTACAAGTAAATCATTAAAGTTGCAATAATGAAAGTTGTCATCCTTTATATAAACTACAATATTGTCTTAAGAACTATAGTTCTAAAACTAAAACTAAATAAGATCGCAGAAAAATTGTAATAAAATTTTTTAAAAAAATTTTTTCTTAAAATTATCTATTTTCAGCTTATATGTAACTATAATTTATTTTCTTATAATATAAAAACTAATTTTGCAAAAAAGTAATCCTTATTTTCAAATATAATTGTACAAAGTTTTATTTAATTATTTTAGTATTTTAAAAAAGTAAATCAGAGCTAAAAAAGTGCAAAAACACAGGCAAATTTGCCTGTGTTCTACTACAATCTAAGGGATAAGTAGTTACATATAATATATAAACAATTTAAATTGTACAAAGACAAATACATATAAATTACATGCAAGATTAGAAGCTTAGACTAGTTTATCTGCACCCTAAACCTACTAAAGTGGTCAAAACTCACCTAGATTTGAATAGTTAAAATGTTGTTTGTTGGGGTACTGTATTTGATCTATATTGTGGTCCAAATGCTAATTTTGCAATGAGCTTGGCCTATTAGTAGGCAGTTATTAGAGTCAAAGTATAGCTAGTCAGGAAGACTACAGAGGCAGCTAAATATATAGGTTTGTGCTAGTGTAACTTTTTGTGAAGTAGATATTGATATCATGTTTAAGTACACTTATATTTAGAGAAGATGTTATTTGCTCTTTTCCATTGGGCAAAGGAAGCACAATATAGCTTCCATATTTGTTTGTATATCTCTTCTAATAATTTGAGAAGAATTTTGATGATGATTTGGGATGCTTGTTTGTAAGATAGATCAAAAAGCTGTATTTCTTCAATTAGAGGTCTTGGAATAAAACCTTTAAGTGTAGAGTTTAGTGAGTACAGATATAGAAAGGATGAAGCAGGATTGAATGCCGGGTGAGTGAGGATCAATTGTACTAGTTTGTCAAGTTGAGTGGTAGAGAGTTCTAAGCTTTTAGTAATATCTTGTATAACAAAATAGGCAATTTCATTAAGAAGTGAGGAGTTTTGGCAGCTAAGTCAATATAGGGATAAGTCAGAAAGATTGCATTGAAAGCAGTTTGGTGATGTGAATTTCTCTAGATATATTGTGTAGAAGTGTAAATAGGTTGGAAGGTTATTGAATAGAAGTTTAATTTTAAAAGATTTGTAATAATTAAGTTTAGGGTTAGTAAAGTTGTTAGAGTTTTTAAAGTATAGCCAGGTGGCATTCCAGTCTATATAGTGTAAAAAGTGTGTTTATTCTGTACAGCATTTTTGTAATAACCATATTGTGATTATGTGTACTTTGCAGATATTTTTGACAAAGCACCTTGTTGAACTTTCTACAGAGTGTTCTTCCCACTGCAGAAAAAGGTACAGGTTGTATAGATTGAAAAGTAGCTTGTATTAAGATGTATAATTTCTAGCTAGGCGATCTGCTATATTGTTGAAGTAGTTGTTTGAGTGTGCTTGAACTTTGTGAAAGTTTAGCTGGATATTGAATGTCTGTATGGCATTAAGAAGAGTATGCCAGACTAGCCAGGAGTTAAACTTGAAGTATTTGAAAGAATATTTAAAAATAGTATAATTTATAATTAGTGCTCATAAATATAAAAAATATAGTAATTTTTTATATAAATATACTCATATACAAAGTTTATAAAATTAATAATTATTATATTTTTAAATAATATAAACATAAAATATATGTTTAAAGATTCATTTTTTATATATACATATAGATAAAAATTTTAAATTCTAATAAAATTTTATAATTACTAACTTTTTTATATATAAGTAAAATTACTAATTTTTTATAGTAAACTAATTTAAAAATAATTATAGTTAAAATTTTTCAGGTTTATATCAAGATTAACCAAAGTACTTGTGTAGTAGCTCAAAAAATATTTATTTTGATTGGTTAATTTATAAATATACAAAAAAATTCAATTTTTATATTTTTTTTTAAAAATAAATAAGCCAAATTTAGATTTTTTAAACAATATATAATTAAAAATTAGATTAATGTTTTTTATCTTTTTGTCTGTTAATATGCAGGCAAATTTATTTGCAAAAAAGTTGTATAATATTTTTAAAGAAAATTTTTTATAAAACTTTATTTAATTTTTTAATATACAAGTTTACTAAAACGCACTACTAGTGTTCAACACCAGTATGTGGTATAATATAAAGATCAATATAAAAAAATAAACCAAAAAAATAAACAAAAATTTAATTTAATAAATATTAAGTGAGAGTTAATAGTTAGGGGTAAGAGTGAGGCATAGTATATAGTGAAATTTCACAAGGAATTTTTTTTTTAAAAAAAAAGTTGGTTTCATAGATAAAATTTTGAGTTAGAAGGTATTTTTGAAAAAAATAGCAAAATGTCAAAAAATTTATGTTATACAAGATCTTTACATTACACTGTATTTAAAAAATGTTATTGGTAAAAATCATTGCAGTATTGGCACCAGTGGTGCATTTTAGTAAACTCATTAGTATAATATTCTTTTAGATTTATTTTTTGTTTTTAAATAATAAATTATTATAAATACTATATTTTATATAAATTTATATAAAGTTAAAACTATTCTATTTTTATAAAATTAGAGAAAATAATTATAGGTTTAAAATTTAAAAAATTTTTTAAATATATTTGATTCCCCAAATTATAACAATAAATTTTATTTTAGACTTTATAAATATAAAAAAATTAACATTTTTAAAAAAAAAAGGTTAAAGTTGGTTTAATATATTATATTTATATATATATATTATTATTAATATATTATAAATCTTTAATATTGAATAACTTTTGATCTACTGATCTGTTGGATGATTTAACTACCAAAATGATTGACTCAATGAGACACTTCTAATAAATCCAAAATAGTTAAAATCTGATCATAGAATTCTAAGATCAATAAATCTTTGTAATATAAATAAAATACTATCGATCTTGGGATTTTGTAATCAAATTTAGCAATTTTAGACTCATTAGAATCATCTTATTTAAATGATTCTTTTAGTAGTTAAATTATCTAAAACAGATCAGTAAATTAAAAATTATTCACTATTGAATATTTTAATATTTTTGATAAAATTTATATATAGGTAAAAAATACAATATAAGTTAGTAAAAATTTTTGTTACAACAAATTTAAAATTAATACTTTGCCAAATTATTGTACAAAGCTAACTGAATTAATTTAAATATTTTTTAGGGGATCTCTTTTATTTACTTTTTAACAAATATCAGAAAATAAATTTTATAGACAAATTGATCTGCAAAAAGACAAAGAGATAAATATGTTTTATAAAGATTCAAATATTAATATTTATTAATAATTTAACTAGCTACCTCTGTGAAGCTAGCTGTACTTTATACAAATTATTTTGAATAAAATTTAATAAACTATATGCAAGAATTGAAGCTCAGACTATTTTATCTGCAACCTAAACCTACTAGAGTGGTCAAGACTCACCTAGATTTGTATAGTTAAAATATAGTTAGTAAAAGTACTAAATTTGGCTTTAAAAGTAGACCATATATCTATTTTTCTAATTGCTTGTCCAATAGGTGAACATGTATTAGAGAGAGTATATAATTCATCTGGTTGGCTACAAATACAGCTATAGGTATAATTTTTGTAGTTATATGATTTAGAGTGATAGTTATTAGTTGTCTATTGTTAGCATAAGAATTCTGAGTAGGTATATTTTGACTTTTTCTCCAAGTAGAAAAATTGCAATAGTAGGGTATCCAGATTTGATTGTAAATTTGTTCATTAATATCTAGCAGAATTTGAATAATAGTAGTAGATGCAATTTTATAAAAAATATTGTAGCTTTGAATAGATTGGATTATAGGTATTGGTATAAGTCCTTTGAGTATAGTTTCTATATAATATAGATCAGATGAAGGTTGAAAAGTGCTAAAGGCTTGATGGTTAGCAAGCCTATATTCCAATTCTTGTAGTTCAAGATTCGATAGTTCAAGTTTGAACTTTTGTATTATATTATGAATAATATTTTAAATAATATTGTATATTAGGAAGAGATTATTGCAGGAAAGCCAATGAAAGTAGGAATCAGGTTGATTATACTAAAAGCAGTTAGGGTTAGTGTAAAGGTATGGAAAAATTTTGTAATAGTAAAAATATAAAGGTAGTTCATTAAAAAGCATTTTACATTTAAAAGCTTTTAAATAGTTAAGTTTGAAATTAGTGATATTATATATAGGTTTCTGATTATGATTAAAGTATTTCCATATAGAATTTCGGTCAATTAGATGAGTAAAGCCTGACCATTCACTATTGCGTTTTTGTAAAAACCACATAGCAATAATGTGGGCTTTACAAATGTCTTTAACAAGATATCTAGTTGGATGTTCTATAAGGAAGTCATTCCACTGTAATATATGATGTTGGTTATAGATGTTATTATAATTGAGTTGATAATGAAATATAGTGGTTCTTGGCTAGTGAATCTGCTATATTGTTAAATAAATTATCAGAATGTACTTGAACTTCAGTAAAATTAAGTTGAATATTAAAGGATTTGACTATATTAAGGAGAGTTTGCCATATAGGCCAGTAGTTGGATTTAAATTGTTTTGTAGATGCATGGTTTAGAGTAATTAGAGTTTGATATTTGAAAATAATTGATTGAAAGTCTGTAAAGATATGAACTTGAGAGTTGCGTGATACTATAGTAATTGCTAATAAAATAGACATTAGTTCTGTTTTATACGAAGATGGCATAGTTTAATTAATGCTAAAAATTAGGACCCCTAAATATATACAAAAAACCTTAGTCGTACACTCAAACTAAATTTTTTAAAATGTTTGTCTATTTGTGTACAAAAATGAGCTTTTTGATAGCAAATTTGCTTGACCTTTGATATACACTTAATTAATATTATTAAAAAAAAATTGGTGTACACTTACTTATTATGTTGAATTGGTATATTGTACAGTATATAAGAGTGGTTATACTAATTCTCTACCAATTTTTGTTATTGGCCAATTAGAATACAAGATCAGGTATAATGTGTAATTAAAACAATTATTGCTTTTTTTGAAAAGCTACACTTATTACAAAACTTTGCCTAAGAAATCATCTTTTGTATACTAATAAAAAAAATTCCTTGCAAAATTTTAGTACTATATAATATCATCTACTAACTTTAATTCTAATTCTAACAAAAATGATATATTTTTTTTAGAAGATAATATATAAATTAGTATGAATATTTCTAGACAGTCAGACAATAGAAGAAATTAGCAAATTCTATAAAAAAAATATATATTCTGAAAAGTTCTAAATAAAAAAATGAATAAATGTAAATTACAAGCAAGATCAGAATGAAACTTTGAAAAAATAACTAAAAAATTTCAAAAAGCAAACTTAAATATTTAAATCTTTATCATACATTAGCTTAATAATAAATTTTGCTTTATTGTACACTTTATTAAAGTATAAAAAACTTCTATTAAACTTCTGTTGTATATTAAATATATATCTTTAAGCCAATATATATTTCTATAATAAAATTTTTTTGTACACCTATATAAGATTTGAAGACTAAGTTTATATATATAACATATTAGTATTCAGTAGCCCTTGAAAATTGATGTAGGACTTGGTCATTCAGATTTTGAACCCAACCTATGCTCATTGAGCAGCGATCACTGCCAATATCTATAACTAAGCCATCAATATAAAGTGTAAAGGAAAAGAACATTTTTTATTTAATACAGAAATTAATTAACTTAGTAAAATTTTATGTAAATTGAAACTTTTGTAAAGTGACCAAAATTTTAAAATTTTTTAAAAATACAAATAAATTTGATTTGATTTGATTTGATTTAATCAAATCAAATTCAAATCAAAAGTTTATTCGATTTGATCAAATTCAAATTAAGGGTTTATTTAATTTGATCAAATTCAAATATGCCCGATATTCAATTTGATTTAACTTTGAGGAACCCTACTTTCGAGATACATATAGTATAAAAAAAGAATTAAATACTTTATTTAAATTATGTATATTATTTAAAGGATTATATTTTTTAAATTTATAAGGGTAAAATGATGAATATATATAAATTAATTATCTTTTTTGAATTTTACTAAATCTTACTAGTGGTGATCGTCACTGCTCTATAATAAACTTTTTAAAAAACTAAGATTAGGGTTTAGGGTTAGGGTAAAATTTTGCGCTAAAAACTTTTACTTAGTGCCCGAAGATAAGTTATCATAGTAAAATATTTTGTTGTCTAAAATTTTTAGATTTTTTCTTAGTTTCGTTATTTTTTTTGTTTTAGTTTTGGTTACACAAGAACCTACAATTTAATTGGTTGAACATATGAGCGGTGATGATCACCACTGGTGAGATTTAGCAAAACTCATCTTTTTTTTATAATATATTTCTATTTTTCTTTATTTTTTTTTATTTTTTTTTTAATTAAAGTGCCTGTCTTGGAACTTAGGAAGTTTATTCAAGATATTAGGGCCGTCGGTATCCTCTAGGGAAATACCAGCATTTGTTACATAGATGAGGATATATCTAGCCACACGTACACTTTTGGTGTCTAATTTAAGTGGTCTGCCCAAGGGTTCCACACTAGCTGCCATACCTGCAACTCAATTACAGGAATTGCCTATTTAAACCCTCTGATCCTAGACGAGAATACATCTAGCTGCACGTACACTTTTGGTGTCTAATTTAAGTGGTCCGCCCAAGGGTTCTACACTAGCTGCCATACCTGCAACCCAACTATGGGAATTGCCTATTTAAACCCTCTGATCCATGTTCCGCCTGCCAACCCATCTTGTATCACCAGAACAAGCACTTTACATAAGTCAGTCAGCAAGTTCCAAATACTTATCTATTGCCTTAGGACCCAGCTAGGTATTCCTGGTCCTGTTATTCTCGATAGGAGACTTGGTAGAGCAGTACCTGTTCCATATCAGATATTCACCTACACTTCAGTACTTATCGCTATAACCAAGGCCAACACTTGCGAGACAGAGTTACCCTGTCCTCTTACTAATACCTACTTCTCCCTTGTAAGGTTCGCTCTAACCCCAGTACTCACCATCACTTTTTACCGGTCCTTCACCAGTTTTCCCAGACTTCCAATCCAGTTGGCCCGGAAGGGTTGATCTACTCGGCATTAGGTGCTATCATGGTTTTTCTCCCCCTGGTATCTACTTCTATAACATAGGTCCTTTTCCTCTGGTACCCGATCCGGCAGCCAGGTTGGTTGACCTTGTCACTAAGGTCGATATCCGGTACTTCAGCTCTGGTCCAATATTCCGGTTTTGGTAGTACCGTCGAAGATCTTTGCTACCTCCTTACTCAGGTCTTGCCAAATGGGTTTCTTTTCCCCGGTTCCTTGGATTTGTCTGTGTCATGAGATACAATTTTGCCTGAAAGCTCCTATTCGAGATGATAACCAAGAACTACAAGTAATGTACCCAACCGATCAACAGGAAACAGCTACCGGAACACAGGTTTATTTTTTTAAAGCGTCGTCAGTGGGATTTGAACCCTAGACCTGCCACTTGGGGTAACAACTTACCAACTTCTCTAAGCGCCATACCCATTCTATTTTTCTTTATATAACTCTCATTTTAGTGATTTTTATTAGTTATAGCTATATTATATTTAAACTAGACTTTTTTGCTGAGTAAACTGATCTATATCATTATATATTTGGGTACAACAAATTAATTTTTGCATGCAAGCATATAACTAAAAAAATTTAAAATTTTTTAAATGTAATTTACCAAAATTTGAGAGTAAATAAAAAATTATATTCCAAACAAACAACTCTACTTAGTGAATAAGTTCTGTTTACTTAATAAACAAACCATATATTATAATAAATATATTCTATTTATTATTTTACTTGTATTTACTACAATATCTCTATCTACCTTATAATTCTTTTTATATAAATATTAAATTTTTTTTTAGTTAAAAACTATACTTGGTTAGGGTGCTGATATTTATTAGATAATGTTTTAGGGGGTGGGGGTCAAGAAAAATCTTACCTTAGTTAAATTTGATTGGCCAAAATTCTATTTATAGACCTTACCTAGGGGTAGAAGGGTAAGCCTCTATAGTAAATGGATATTAGGTAATAAATGTCAGCACCCTTATATGTTTTGATCCAAACAAGTTAGTAATATGCATAATATAATTCTTAAATAATAACAGTAAAAATTTAAATTTAATTAAAAATTTTAATATATTTTATTTCTAATATATTTATTATATATTAGGCCACACTAAGTTATTCATATGCTCTGATTTTTGGAATTTATAAAAAAGCTTATTTTTTAAAACTTTAAAGCTAAATAATTTTTGATCTACTGGTTCATTTTAAATAATTTTACTACCAAACTGTTTGTCTCTTTAAGACGATTCCAATGGGCTAAAAATTATAAAAATCCAATTACAGGGTCATAAAAAAATGTGCTATCAAATATGTGACACACCTAAAATTGGTTTGATATAGATCAGATGCATCATCTATTTGACAGTACATTTTCTCATGACCCTGTAATTGGATTTTTATGATTTTGACTTGTTGGAATCATCTCAAAGAGATGAACATTTTGGTAGTAAAGTCATTTAAAATGGACCAGTAGATTAAAAATTATATAGCTTTAAAGTTTTAAAAAAATAAGCTTTTTTTATAAATTCCAAAAATCAGAGCATATGTTTTCATTTTGTATAACTTGCTGACCCAATTTTTCTAAAAAAATTTTTTAAAATTTCTATTGTGCCAATTATTCTATTTTTGCTATTTAATTTTTTTTCTGGTACTACCTGATTATAATCTTAATTTTTCAGAATTATCTGATAGGTCTGATAAAAAAAACAATAATTTTTTAATTCTATAATATTAAAACTAAAAAATTAACTTTGTGTGAATATAATTTAATTTAGACTATACAAAGTTAATTTTTTTTTAAAAAAAAAAAATCCGACCCACCAACAAGAATTTTGAATCATCAGATTATGCAAAACAAAAAATTAATTTTGCATTGCCTATTTCATTTTTGCTATTTAATTTTTTTCTTAGAAATTACCAATAATGATCTTAATTTTCTAGAATTACCTGATAGATTTAAAAATAAAATCTAAAATTTTTTGATTTCAATTTATGCAAACCAAAAAATTAAATTTGCATGGTCTTATATATGAATATAAGCTTATTTAATTTATGGTAGATTAAAAAAAAAAAACTAATTCACTAACTAAAATTTTGAAACACTATGTTATGCAAAACAAAAAATTAACTTTGTATAACCTTAATATAATAATTAGAAATATTTCTAACTAAGACTATGTAAGTTTTATTATAAAACTAATAATATAAAACTAATAATAAGCTTTTGATAAATGCTTTATACAAAATATATAAAATATATTAAATATCAAATAATTAATATAACTATTCCTATTACCGGTATATTAATTTCTAGTTACTTGTTTTTTTTAGTTTTATATTTTAATAAATCTTGAACTGGCAAATAAGCAACAACACCAAGTGTAGTTGGAATTGGCAAGTTAATAGTAATTGCAACACAATTATAAAAAGCTATTTTTATATTAGTTTCTTCTATTTTTGAAATAATAATTATCTTGATTGCTTTATAAACAAAATCATCTAAGGCGCTCTATATTTTTTTATTACAACAAAGAACAGGCTAATGTTGTTTCAAGAAATTGAATAAGCATCTTATACCATTAACATCAGATATAAAGTCTAAAAGTTGGAAATTGGTAGAAATAATATTACTATAGTATAATTTGATAGATTTGATAGTTAATATTAATAATTATTTATAATAGTTATTATTTTTTATTTTTAAAACTTACCCAAATTGATTCAAATACTTATTAGCTCTTTTTCAAATCTTTGAAAAATATAATAATAATAATTATCAAAACAACTATGGTCCAGTACATAAAGATTTGTATTTCAAAAAGTTTTATAATTTTAACTATTAGTAAAAGTTTTTATATTTTTGTTTAATTATTAAAAAATTTTTAATGTCAAATAAAATAGGTTTTAATCTAACTTATTATTTATTTTTATTGTTTTAACATTGTTTTATTTTAATAATTTTGCATGTACAATTTGCTGTATTCAAAAAAAAATTGAAATTTTTTTTAAAAAAAGATATTTTAAATATTTTCGCAACCAATATGCAGTTCTATGAGCTTGTACTATGAAAGTGCATTAATGTGCATATGATAAAGCTATGGTTAAAATTTGAGCAAAATTGAATTACTAGTTGTGAAGAAATTAAGCTTTAAAGTAAGGTAATTTGATTTTTTTACTATATATGTGTATATATAAATTACTATAAATTACTATAGTAAATTATATAGTAAATATTGTTAAAAAAAGTTAATATTAATAAATTTTTTTGTTTTATCAATAAAGTAATCAAAATAATTTTATTTTTATTAATCCGGTAACCTAATAAGTATATTAAATTAAAAAAAATCAAAAATTATTTTGTACAAAAAATATTTGAATCAGGGCTATTTGAGGTACAAATCTTTTTGCACTAGACTATACCAACTTTTTTAATTAGTGCTAGTTAATTTTGAAAATACTACATATAGCAGATATCAATTCAGTATACAATGTAAGAGTATTATTTCTTGTTTTTAGAAATAATACTTTTGCTTTAGATTCAAAATTTGCTATTACTGTCTATTAAAATTTATAATTATATATATTTAAAAATATAAAATAAAGCATTATAAAAAAAACAAAAGCAAATATATTCTTGACCCAATACTAAAGAAGTAATTGGTGATATTCTATTACTTATTAAATATTTAATTCTAATAAAATATTTTGAGAATTTTTCAAGGTTCATGATATCACATAGCATATTTCAAATGTTAAATCAAGTACATATGGATGTTTGGATAGCCAAATAGCAGCTTCAAATTCACTTGAAGTTCTTTTAAATTTATTAGGCTTTTGTAATATTTGATTATTGTCTAATTTAATATTTTTTATTTAATATTTAGAATATTTAAGTTAAACATTTGTCAATATCTATTAATTATTTACTATTAAGTTTTTCTTTTTCAAATTTATTATTGAATAATTTTCTTTATCTATAGGTAAAAGTGGTATTAATCTGGCTCTGTTTTATTATTATTATCAGTATCAATAGCCAAATTTGATGAATTAAACAATTCTGGTGTTGTCTCTTGATACTTTTGGTTAGAATCATCACAATTAATTACATTTTTATAAGATTTTGTTAATTTTTTTGTTGTATTTTCATCCAATAGTTGTTGTTTATTTTCATGTATTTTTTGTATTATTTTTTTTTTTACTTTTTGACACGTCTTGCCGATATTTTATTAAAACCATGTATTGAGTCTATTTATAGCCTGTTAATACATGATACTTAAAACTAAAATTCAATATCATGCGGTTACTTCGAGAGCATCTACATGCAACCGGTTGCATCACCTTATGAATATAGCAGATATAAACTTTGTCAGCCCATGGCAAAGAACGACAGAAGAATTCCTTTCACATCTCTCCCACCTAGCATCAATGGTGGGAATAAACTCAAATTCAAGAAAAACAAAATAAAATAAGAAACAAAAGGAGATAAAAAAGTGGAGTAACTACGAGACCTAGACGAAAAACCAAAACTAACAAAAATAATAAAATGAAAGGTAAGAGAAACGAAGATAACTCTATGCTAATGACATAAACTAACAAAAGTAATATAAAAAGCTACAAAGAGCAAAAAGAAAAAGTAGATAAAAATTATATAATACTGCACAAAACCATATACGTCAAAGTATTATATGTACATCAAAAGAAAAGAAAAGAAAAGATAAAAAGAAAAAAACTACGCCTAAAAGAAACTTCTAGAAGAAAAGAAATTTTTTCCAGTATTTTTCTTCAGATCATCCTTACATGTTATTCATTGTTTATTTCGCAGGTGTCAAAACTTGTTCGTGACCAGGCTCTGATTCAGAAGATGCATTTTCAAATTGGAAGGAGTAAACTTTGTTGATCTTTTGAAAGGGGTAAGCTGGATTTCCCATTTTTTGGGGAAAATTTCAAAAAAAACCAAGGATAAATATCGAGGGTACCAAAACTTGTAAAGAGCATAAGTTTTATGTTTTGTAGAATAGTATTAATAACCAAAAGTATGTTTCTGTTCAAACTTCTACATCTTTTGACAAAAAACTTCAGAGTTTTAGACCTATTACATTTTTTATAGCAGCAAAGTCTTCCACCTGGAAAACCAAACCCACAAGGAGAAATCTTTTTTAGCTCTATTTCAGTTATCTCATATACAATCTGAAGTCCTGTATTTAAGCTGCTTCTAGATAAAGTTTTTGTTATGTATAAAAATACTAACTGCAAAATTTTCGTATATTAGCATTTATGAAAAGTTTTGGTCCAGAGAATCATCAGAAAGAGTTGTTTTTTTATTTTTTTATTTTTTGTTTTTTTGGTAGTAGTTCTATTTGTTTTTATAATTATATAATAAAACTAACAACTAAAATAAATAAAAAAATAGTTATACTTGTAATTTTACTATTAGAGCATACATAAATAACTTAATACAAGAGGAGAGATCAGATGAAAAATAATGTTTTTTCCAATATGTAGGGGGTCAAAAAATATAACATAATTTTTTTTAAAAAAATTGGCTAAAAATTGACCCAGTAGTCCAAATTTAATGATTTTGGTACCATTCGATTCGTCTTAGTGAGAGAAGTCAAATGGTACCAATTTCATTTCATTTGAACAAAAGTTATTGACCAAATACTATTGGTCATATCTTTTCTTATAAAATTACTATATAACCAATAGTTTTTTGCAAATATCTTTCGATTCAGTGATCCAAATGACATGATTTTGGTATCATTGGATTCATCTTACTGAAATGAATCGAATGGTATCTAAATTATTTAAATTGGATTACAGTATCACAATATATTCAAGTTTTTGTAAAATTTTATATATAAACATATGGGTTTTAAAAAATTTTTTTATATAGTAGGGGGGTCAAGCACTACTATGAGGGAATACATAACGTTATTTATAGATGCCCTCTTATTTTTTTTAATTGTTTTATTATCTATAAAATATAAAAAGAAATATAAGCAATATATAAATAAATATTCTTAAAATATAGCAAATATACTTGTTACTATCATGCTAAAATGCTTTTCTAATATTATTGGTTATTGTATTTTGCCTAGCTAGTTGTTACTTTTTTCTGTCTTATTTACTATTTTTTTTTTTTAACCTTAAGCAGCCACGCTAATACTTTATTAAGATACTTGTATTTACTATTGTACCTACAATTGTACCTACATAGCACTACCTAATAACTAAGTTTAGCATCATCCGGCCATCCAGTCAGTACCTAAGTACCCGGATACCTAAATGCGACCTACAGCACTATTCTGATACCATATAGTATTAGAACAGATAGCTTATCTAGCTACTTAAAGCCAAAATAAAAAGGTCAAAGGTCTTCACCTTTTTACGACAAGCTAGAAATTACCTTCCTATCTTCTCTTTTCCTTTAACAT
Organism: Gigaspora rosea; assembly: GCA_003550325.1. Taxonomy (NCBI): domain Eukaryota; kingdom Fungi; phylum Glomeromycota; class Glomeromycetes; order Diversisporales; family Gigasporaceae; genus Gigaspora; species Gigaspora rosea. The sequence continues at coordinate 289,221 of QKWP01000414.1, forward strand.
TTCAAGAAGGCTTGTCAACATTACTAACTTCTTTTAATCTTCCTTACCTAGCCTCTAGGACAAGGAATATTTCCTCCTAATCTATACGAACAATAGTTTTTTAAGAAAACAAAAGAAGATATAAAGGGGGTATTACTACAAAACCTACATGACATCCAAAATGAACAAAGTAAACAAAACAAAAAGAAACATAGACAAAAAAGACAAAGAAAAGAAAATAAAATTGACATCGTTCATAAGAACTAATTTTAAAAATTATATAGACTATATAAAGCATATAGCTTTACCCAAGTACTATATTTACAAAAGTAAAGAAACGATAGAAAAATAACTGAAATACGCCGTTTCGAAGGGATGCGTCAGAAGAAATTTCTTTTCGGTTCGGCACCTACATGTCCAGTGTCCTTATTATTCATTGTTTGTTTCAGCCAATCTGAAACGCGCTCCTGATTTAACCCAATTTGGTAGGCGACGTCCCAATCTGGGCAGAGTAAACATTGCCAATCTTTTAGAAGGGGTAAGCTAGATTTTCCACTTTTTGTCGAAATTTCGAAAAGTTCCAAGAAGTGACAAAAAGAAGCCCAAAAGGTACCAAATATTAGAGAGTTGGTAAGAGCTACACTTAGTATAATAACANAAAAGAAGCCCAAAAGGTACCAAATATTAGAGAGTTGGTAAGAGCTACACTTAGTATAATAACACATCTCAAAACTAAACTCTATGTCGTTGCCCACTACTTCTTTGCTTGGTAGTGTTAGACAGAGGCCCACTAACGGTGAGTGATAAACTCTTAACTTGTCGGCAGGTAGTCTATGAACTTTACCTCTAAACGACAAGTGCCACTCACTGCAGGTAGTCTATGAACTTTACCTCTAAACGACAAGTGCCACTCACTGCAGGCTTTGTTTGATAGAGCCAATTTACTATTTTATGTGTTAAATGGAAAGTTTTCGTAGGTCAGTGTTCTTGAAATTTTTGGTACGAGGGATCATTGGAAAGAGTTGTGAATTTTTTTGATGCCTTATTTACTATTAGTTAATAGCTCTTTTGTATTTATTAAAAATAGAAATATTTTTATTATCATATAATAAGTTATTATAATAAATTAGTCTTTTTTTGTACTCATAGTAAAGTCTTTAGTATTAGTATCTTAGAATATCAACAACTTATTTAATAATACCAAATAATTTGCTTATATATTTTTTTAAAGTAAATTATATAATATTGATAAAGCTTAAAATCAGAATTTTACTTTAAAAAAAACTTGGTTTAAAACACATTTTTTACTATTAAACTTTAAACTTTTAAGTTCAGTAACTATATATATAGAAACCTGCTTTTTTTGATAAATAAAATTTGAAACTTTATAAAAATAATATATATAGCATATTTATATTATAAACAATATTTGACTGCTTTAAAAATATACAGGAAATTAATTATATTATATTTTTATACTATATCATACCAATTACTTTATATTATTATTATAATATTGAATCAATTTATAATATAATATATATCAGATAAATTATAATAATATTATATTCTTTATACTATATCAAATCAATTACTTTATTTTATTATTATGATATTGAAATGATATTTAAATAAGATATAAAATATTTATAATATTTTTATAATAACAATAATTTTATAATTTTTTTAAAGAATAGATTATATTTTTATAATCTTGTTTCAATCTTGATACAATCTTGATTAAATATTGTAATATTTTTTTTAATATCTTCTTATTACTATTATATTATGATCATATAGCAAGATTTTGACAATATATTTATAATATTTAAAAAAATGCAAGGTTTTTGCAATGTAAATAACAATTATTTTTAAGGGTAGAGAGTACTATTTTAAAATTATATATAAACTTAATAGTAAATTTGTTTTATATTTAATTTTATGAAAAATTATAATAAGTAAAGTAATTATATTACAACAGGGTGAAACCCGCATTGCTTGCTAGTAAAACCTGTGTTGATTAGCTAAATTAGATGAAATTCGCATTTTTCATGTGTAAAAAATGCAAATCCGCTTTTGAATGTGTAAAACCTGTGTTTTAATAGATAAAATATATAAAACCCGCTTTTAAAATATAAAACCCGCGTTTGAATATATAAAATCCAATATGATAATTTTAACTTTAAGCGAAGATATCTTAGCAACCACTTGAACAAATTCAATGAAATATTTTTTATTTGAATTCTATGGATCCATAGAATTCAAGTAAAAAAATTTTTATCGAATTTGATCAAATACTGGTCAAGTGGTTGCTAAGANAATATTTTTTTTTGAATTCTATAGATCTATAGAATTCAAGTAAAAAAATTTTTATCGAATTTGGTCAAGTGGTTGCTAAGATATTTTCGCTCAAAGTTTTAGAAAAATCAAAACATCTAATAAAATACAAGCTGCGCCAAATTTTTCTAAAATTTTGAGCGAAGGTAACTTAGCAACCACCTAACTAAATCCGATGAAAATTTTTTTATTTAAATTCTATGATTCCATAGAATTCAAATAAAAAAATTTTCATCGAATTTGGTTAGGTGGTTGCTAAGTTACCTTCGCTTAAAGTTTTCGAAAAAAGTCAAAACATCTATTAAAATGCAAGCTGCGCCAAATTTTTCTAAAACTTTGAGTGAAGGTAACTTATCAACCACCTAACCTAAGTCAATAAATTTTTTTATTTGAATTTTATGGATTTATAGAATTCAAATAAAAAAATTTTCATCAAATTTGATCAGGTGGTTGCTGGTATACCTTCGCTCAAATATTAGAATAAAATCAAAACGTCTATCAAAATAGAAGTTGTGCAAATTTTTTTAAAACTTCGAGTGAAGCTAACTTAGCAACCACCTAATCAAATTCGATGAAAATTTTTTTATTTGAATTTTATGGATTCACAGAATTCAAATAAAAAATTTTCATCAAATTTGATCAAGTGGTTGCAGAGATATATATCTTTGATCAAGTTTTAGAGAATTTAAAAACGTCTTTTACATGATAGATACGTTTAAATTTTTCAACAAAACTTTGATCAAGGATAACTCTGCAACCACTTGATCAAATTTGATGAAAATTTTTTTATTTGAATTATATAGATCCATAGAATTCAAATTAAAAAATTTTCATCGAATTTGATCAGGTGGTTGCAGAGATATCTTTGATCAAAGTTTTAGAGAATTTCAAACCGCATATCACATGACAGATACATTTAAATTTTTTGTCAAAAGTTTGATCAAGGATATCTCTGCAACCACCTGATCAAATTCGATGAAAATTTTTTTATTTGAATTCTACGGATCTATATAATTCAAATAAAAAATTTTTATCGAATTTGATCAAATGGTTGCAGAGATATCCTTGATCAAAGTTTTGTCAAAAAATTTAAACGTATCTGTCATATAAAAGACGTTTTTAAATTCTCTAAAACTTTAATTAAAGATACTTCTGCAACCACTTGATCAAATTTGATGAAAATTTTTTTATTTGAATTCTATGAATCCATAAAATTTAAATAAAAAAATTTTCATCGAATTTGATTAGGTGGTTGCTAAGTTACCTTCGCTCAAGTTTTAGAAAAATTTGGCACAACTTGTATTTTGATAGACGTTTTGATTTTTTTCTAATATTTGAGCGAAGATATACCAGCAATCACCTAATCAAATTTGATGAATTTTTTTTTTGAATTCTATGAATCCATAGAATTCAAATAAAAAAAATTTATTAACTTAGGCTATGTGGTTGATAAGTTATCTTCGCTCAAAGTTTTAGAAAAATTTAACGCAGCTTGTATTTTAATTGATGTTTTGATTTTTTTCTAAAACTTTGAGCAAAGGTAACTTAGCAACCACCTAACCAAATTCGATGAAAATTTTTTTATTTGATTCTATGGAATCATAGAATTTAAATAAAAAAATTTTTATCGGATTTAGTTAGGTGGTTGCTAAGTTACCTTCGCTCAAAATTTTAGAAAAATTTGGTGCAGCTTGTATTTTGATAGATGTTTTGATTTTTTCTAAAATTTGAGTGAAGATATCTTAGCAACCACTTGACCAAATTCGATAAAAATTTTTTTACTTGAATTCTATGGATCCATAGAATTCAAATAAAAAATATTTCATTGAATTTAATCAAATAGTTGCTAAGATATCTTCGCTTAAAGTTAAGATTATCATATCGAATTTTATATATTCAAATGCAGGTTTATATTTTAAAAGTAGGTTTTACATATTTTATCCATTAAAACGTGGGTTTTACACATTCAAAAGCGGATTTACATTTTTATACATGAACAACGCGAAATTCATCTAATTTAGCTAATCAACGCGGGTTTTACTAGCAAGCAACAGGTTTCACCCTGCCGTATTATATTTTAAGCCAAGTTTGTAGAGCAGGCTTTTTTGATTTAATGATAGTAGAAACATTAAAATTGGTTAAAAACTTGGTAAGATATAAAATTTTAAATATAGGGTATTAAAATTTAGTAATAAAACTAACTTATAAAATTACATAAATTGACCAAACAGCATTAGCAATTTTGTATAACCCAAAAACTTTTTGGCCAACCCAGAAAACTTTATGATATATACAAGTATATTTTTTTAAAATATAATAATAGTTCAAAATTTTACTATAATAAATAAATTGTTTTAGGATTGTATTAAATATCGCAACTTGCTATATTGCGAGTCATATAACACTGCATAATTTATAAATGTTCTACTAGCTATTGTATAAAGCTACAAGTTACTTATCTTTTAGTAATAAATTCACTACCTTTTAATTTTAAAAAAGATTAGATTTTTAAAATAAAACCTTGAGTACTATAACCATTCTGAACAATACTATAAACAGTTGAATAATGTCCCAACCATATGTACTTACCAAAAATCAAAATACTAATTTAGTTAGATGATCAATACTCAAAAAAGTAAGATCATGAATTTATACTATAATTAGTCTTTGCTTTATTAATTGTTTTTTATATTACATCTGATCATGCAGAAAACTATCGTATCACAAATTAATCTATTAATAGTTTTCAATAGCGAATAAAGCAAAAAAACGTAGAACTAATATCTAATTTAATATGCCAATAAAAACAGTACCAGAATGAATGAATGCAGTAATTCTAATCGACAACTAACCCAAACTCTAATTCAACTATTCAAGTTTAAAAGCGCCACTGCTGTATTTCGAATTTCTCAATTCATATTTGATTAGTGGAAAAGGTTTGATTTTAGCTTAGGCTAGTATTTGAAAAATACCACATTTTGAAACTTGGTATATTATAGAATTGTATACAACTTATTTGGTTCATAGCATCTGTAAAAAAACTTTCACTCTTTGAGAATCTTTGAAATGATTGAATCGACATATGATCATTTGATGATCGATAAAAGTCAGAATTGAAAATTTGAATTTATAAGCAATGAGAAAGTAAAAATGAATAAATGCTTTTTCAATCAAATAATAACATACTTACTCTAATATGTATATAAGAATCACTGCAGTTATTTGCTTGCCATTTGAGTTACTGCAATACTATAATTTTACTAAATACAGGATTTACTATAAAAACTGTTAAAACTCTCAAAATATTGTTTAGACCAATCAATTAAAAAAAGCTTTCACATTGTATATGAGAACATAATACTACAGTGGCCTACTATATTATTGTGGACACTTTTTAAAATTTATAAGTCGGGTTCGAGTAAGTAAACATAGCGCAAAATTTATATTACTGTTTAAGCAGTTCTTAAACTGCAACATACTAAAATTTTACACGATTTCATTAGGTCATGCAGAAGTTATACAGGAAATTCAATGAACTTCCATTTTTGGATTTGACCGAAAATTGATTTTTGGATTTTTCTGGATTTTTTTGCTTTTACTAAAAAATTCACTAAAGATCATACTCGTTTTGGATTAACTTAAAATTTCGCCCATATGTAGTATGACATCATGCCAATATTATATCGTATAAAAAAGGCTAAGTTTGTATGACAGATCGGTATAAATTATACATATCCTTTATTTCACACAAACAATAGGTAGTCGTAAAGACTTAACAGAAGACCAAAGAGAAACAATAATTTTTGGCCACCAATAAGGTGATTCAGTTCATACTATTGTAGTACAAAATATTATTCAAAAGTATCATCAAGTAGGGGCAGAGGCAAAAAAAAAGACCTGGACTTCCTAGGATTCTTTCGCTTACTGACTGTGAAAATCTAAAAAATTTAGTACCTGATGGCAATCGACATCTCAATCTTACCCAAATTACTAACCTTTTTAACCACCAAAATAAGCAAAAAAATTTCTAGAAGTACCGTGCGTCGTGCTTTGCAAGGTGAAAGTTGAAATTATATGTTGCCACTTAGAAACCATTGATTTCTGAAGAAAACAGACCAAAAAGGCTTAACTGGGCTCATGCACATAAAAATTGACTGTCCGGCATTTCAAGCATGTATTGTGATTAGACAAAACTATGTGTCGTCTCTTTTAGAGCTTTCGTGGTCTTGTTTGGCGTGAGTCACATGAAAAATGGAATTTGGATTGCTTAAGTGGAACCGTAGATTGTAGCAAAGATCGCATGTATTGGGGCTGCTTCTTCTGATATGGGCTTGGGCCCATTGTTGCACTTAATTCCTTAGTTACTGGTGATTCTTATGTTAAAATTTTCTGTCAGTATGTTTTTCCCAGCTTAAAAAAATTCCTATCAAGTAATGAACGTGGTCGTCCCATCTTTTAGCAAGACAATACCAGACCTCATACTGCAAATACTAAAAAGGCATTTATAGCAAAAAATCGAATTAGATGGATGGATTGGCCCAGAACTGGGGAAACTATATATAAGGTCCCGCTTCACTATAATTCAAAGAGTACTTTAAATTATATAAATATTCCTGCTAATAAAAATTATTTGTAGAATGATTCGCAACAATAGTAATTGCTTATAAAGATCTTTCCTTTTTGGATTTATTACCATATTTGAATAAAAAATAGCCAAATAGCCAATCATATTGCGATTCGCATAGATATGTATTTTGGATTTTTTTGGTGGAGACCTTACATATAGTTTTCCCAGTCCTATTGGCCCCCTCAGAGCCCCGACCTTACCCCAATAAAAAACATATGGTCCATGGTTAAAAGGTCTCTGCGCTGCAAGCCAAATCCGGGTAATCTGAAAGAGCTGAATGCCCTTGTCAAAAAGGCATGGATCGATGTTCTATCTGAGTACTATCATAGGCTTATTACAAGCATACCCGATTAGGTTGTTGCTTGTATTAATGCAGAAGGGAACCTATAAAGCATTAAACTATAATTACTGTAAAATCTGGACACGTGTACCCCTCCATGCGGTGTACCCCTTGCCAGTTTGAAGCGCCAGTTAGTGATTTATACTCGGTACATAGGTATTATACATACTATATGTATCATCCCAGGTAGATATAATAAAACATATTGTCTTAATATGGTGTACCCCATATAGAGGTACCCAAGTACTAAATTGAGCAATGAAAATACTTGGGGTACACGTGTTCAGATTTTACGGTAGTTTTTTGTTTTTGTAAAAAAAAAAAATTTTTAAAAAAAAATTTCGAATTTTGATTTTCGGTCAAATGAAAAAAACCATGTTTATGGTTTTTTTTGTATAACTTCTATACAATCTAATAAATTTTCATGAAAATTTAATATATTATATTTTGAGATCTGCTTAGACCGTGATATAAATTTCGTGCTATATTTACTTACCCAAACCCGATTTATAAATTTTTAAAAAGTGTCCACAATAATATGGTAGGCCACTGTATATTCTACTATAATTATAATGAGTAACTATAAACATTGCTATTGTTAATCAATTATAACAAATTATAGCATTATAGTTACTTATTAACTTTAACAATTATTAAAGTGCATTATTGTTACGTATAGTGATTCCACCAAAATTGATTTTTGAAAAAGGCCTATTTCGTCTTCATTAAAGAAAATTAAAATTTTTTATAAGGAAGAGCAAATAAAATTTATATTAATATGTTCCTTATAATTTCGTCTATTCAAAAAAGTATCAAATAATTTCGTCTTTCAAGTAAAATAAGTCAAAAACAATTTTGTCTTCAAATTTTAATTTCAGGTTTTAGAACCTGAAATGCTTTCGTCCTCATGTATAGTTACGTATACAACAATTTCAAAAAATTATCTATCTTATTTAATATTGAGCTTAGAAAACTGAGACTAAACTAGTAAATCATATTGCATAAGCATTACCTAAAATTATTTTTAGAAAATTTATATATAGAAGAATAATGACCGGTTTCATAATAGTTTCTACAATGATGTTGAGTACTATTTCCATTATTTGTCTCAATATTAGCCACTATTGTAATGAACTTTCAACGTATTCATCTTTAGAATCTGTTTCAATAATTCATTTATAGTTTTTGTTCAAATTATAATCACTCTGCTGTATTGGTTTTGGCAACTTCAGATGCCCTTTATGCTTCAATTTTTTTGGGTTCTCAATTTGAGTAACTTTAACTGACATTCTTGTATTAGTATCAACGCCAGTATGGTTTTCAATAAACCTGTTATAAGCTCCACAAATTCATTGACTAACCTGCTTTCAAGTGCAAACTTTAACTTGCTTTTGGCTACACCAAAGCCATGTGCATATTCTTGTTTTAGCATAATATTATTATGAATGCTAACTCTATATGTATCAGGTCCATGAATAGAAATAACCTGATTTATTTCTTTATTTGAATCGAATTCCACAGCAGATATACCTGAAATTACAGAATAATTGGATACTTGTATAGGATCAGTATACCAACATTTAGATATAAACTTTATATCAAACTTGGCATTGTGAGATATTTTGAAAATACTAAAAAAGTGTCTGCAATAAAAACCATAGAAAATAATATAAAGACAAGTACAAAGGTGTGTATTATTAGCCATAAGAATAACAAAATGAGAATAACTATGTTTATGTTAGTCAAATAATAAAACCTGCCAAATTTCAAGAATATTTTCGTAGTTGACTATATTCATAATATTTTTTAGTGAAGCCTGTACTGCATCATACTCATCTTCAAGGTACCCATCTACATATTCATGAGCATTAGGAAGCTAATAAACAAATACAGTATTATAATGATTATATTAATAAAAAAATATTAAGCAAATAGTTATGTAAATAATATAATACTGTACTGAAGTTAAATCATGTAAATTTTCAAACAAACTTGCATAATATAAAATGCTTTGGGAAATTTGAATATTTTGAACAGATGCAGATTCTAAAGTTAAATACTTTTTGATTGCATCTTGAACAGGTTCAAAAAAAACACTTTGAATACTTGGAAGCCCTCTGGTGGTAATGCATTTTTATATTCTGAAAGCTGCTAGTATCATGCTTCACGTTCAAGTTTCATTTGAATAGCTTTGCCCAAATTGAGAAGTGTTGCTTTGGCACCAATTTCTGCTTTAATTAGCTCGTTTGTACTTTCTACCTGTTGTGTACTTTGCATCTCAGCACAAAAGTTTGTAAATACATATATCTTAGCCCACAATTGCCGAGTCTTCTAAAGGTGGTTTAAATAATCTTTGGTTATAGGATATTGAATCAACAAATCTTTTTAATAATGCTCCAATTCTGCCTCACTATGGCTATTATAGCACCGATACCAACTTTGCAAAAAATTATTATAAGAACTTTCAAGTTTTTGAGATAGTTTTTTTGCAATATTTGTTTGTTTATATTATATGCAATGATTATGTTTTGAAGTAAGAAAGACTTGATTAATAGCAAAAATCATGGCAGGATATGCATCAGTGAATATCACTTTTGGAGACAAATCTTTAGTTGCTTTTAGCATACACTCTAGAATCCACTTATACAAATTAACAGTTTCATCTTGAACAAGTGACTGTGCAACAATTCTTGTTTGATAATGATTGTTAATGACTATAAAGAAATTTAATAACATATTATATGCATTTGTCTTTGTGGTATTATTGTTGACAACCACATCATAGTAACACTTTCACAATTCTACCTGCTCTGGTGATATCCAAAAAAGTTGTAAAAGGTTATTGTCAATGCTCTCCACTCAGATTAATATTATTTCACTGACAATCACTTCACAGACATAATACTACACTGACAACTATTTTACCAACAAGCTTTTTTTACTAACAAATAACTTGCCAACACTTTATTTGTTAACAAGCATGTTTTTACTGACACATTGATTTTACCAATACACACTTCACTGACATTTAATTTTATCGACAAAATCAACTTACCAACAAGCTTATTTTACTGAAAATAGAATTTACCAACAAGATTATTCTACTGACAATACAATTCACTAGCAAACAATTCGCTGACAAACAATTCAGCAGATGCCTTAGTATCATAGTTGATGCTGAAGTTATAGGGTCTCAACTTTAAACTATAAGCCCTGCTAAAATCCATATATACTCTATAAATATGCCAAACCTACCCTAACCCTATAAGACAAAGACAAAAAAAAACATCCAAAGAAAATTTTAAAATTTTATATCAAAATAGATCATAACTTCAGCATTAGCTGTAACAATAAGTACTTGTTATTGGTTAGATTGTAGATGATAACTGATTTACTGCTAGGTTACTATATAAATAACATGGCTTTGCCATATCATTTATATTGTTCTCTACAAATAATCAGTTTTCATTACAACTTAACTGATAACATTTTTATTTGTAAAGTTCGACATAAGCACTATTGTTTTTTGTATATATTATTCAGTCTTTCTAATCATTAGACTCACTTTTACTCTTTTTTTATATTTGCTTACTTTTCCACTTTTGTTTATTATTTTTTTCATTTAACTTTTTTATTTTCTTTTTTACTAAATGTTTTTTCTTAACTTTTACTAATATGAATTTTATGGGTTACACAAAAAGAATAAAATCAAAAAATTGAGTTATTACATAATTAGAAAGTAATCGAATAATATATACAAAAAACGTCCAGTGCATATATTGGACCAGTCAGATAATTATTATTATTGTCATTAATAAAGATGCTATTTTTATTGTTATTACTAGTGCGACGGGTGGCGCATTTGCGCCACCCATCTTATTTGGTTTTTTTGATTATATTAATGAGTTATATGTAAAAAAACTTCTATTACAGAACTTAATAGCTATTGTTGTACACACAATATGTGTCTAATGTTAATTAGCTTGTATTAGATTTATTATGATTTTATTAATGATAACTATTTTAATTTACAAAAATATCATTGATTAATGATTAAATATACATATTTATTGAGACCGCATAAATAAAATTAGTACTAATGAATACATTACTTTAAATCTAAAACTCAAGGTCAAATCATTATTCTAAATATTAACGATTTTAATAAAATACTACTGTAATATACAAATTAAAAAAAAAACTGAAAAGGATGAAAAATGAATTATTTTGGTTAAATCAAAATGTCTTAACATGCCTTTGTCTAACTTCTGAATTATTTTATCAACTGTTAAATTACTTTATTATACATGATTTAAAAATTTAAAAATTTTAAAAAATATTATAATTTTAAAGGTATAGTTTCTAAATTATATATCGTAATCATCTAGACATCATACTCATAGTAGAGTGTCAAGGATTATGCGATGTATTAGGGTAAATTATGCGATGTGATGCGATCGAGGTCAATTTTAAGTTCATTGATTTTCTACGTCGTTAGCCAGGCGATTTTTGACACACCTATCTGCCAATCACAATCCACCCACATGATCATTATGCCTTTTTTGTTCAATTATGCGAAGCATATGCGATGCGAAAAAATGGTTAATTATGCGCATAATTTCGCATCGCATAATCCTGGACACCCTATACTCATAGTGCTAAATTTATTTTGAGAATTTTTGTAAGCAAATCATTAATAAAATATTATCCCTTAAACTGTAAGCAATTCCAGGCAAATTTGCCTGGAAAATTGCTATAAATATACTTATGATCTATTTTTTTTAAAATTTAAAATATTTAATTAAAATTTTTTTTGATAATATTTAAAAATAAAGATTATATTATAGTAGTATTTAATTTTATATTATAAGAAAAAAAGTTTAAGTTGTTTATAAACTAAAAATAGACAAATTTTGAAAAAAAATTATTTACTAATTCTTGGCGAACTCTATAAATATTATCTCTAGCCTCTTGTTTTTAATATATATTGTAGTTTATAAAAAGGATTACAACTTTTATTATTGCAACATTTGTGATTTACTTGTAAAAATTAAGACTTGTATTAGAAGTAAAAATTTTTTTTATAGACGGGAACATATAAAATTTAAGAAAATCTAAAGAAAAATTTTATAGTAAAAATTTTAAAATAAAAACTT
>QKWP01000414.1:302152-323660 GCA_003550325.1 Gigaspora rosea
ATTTGAAATTATTGTAATTTCTATTATAAAATACTTAAAAAATCTGTTACAGAACTTACCATAATGGTGACTGCTGTAAAGTATGCAGCTGAATAAGTTTGCATTGTAATTTCAATAGTGATTTCTATCATGAGTTGCTTAATTCTGTTATTGAACTTGCTATTCTGGTCATAGACGTAGTTAAGTTTGCATTAGAATTATCTTGATTTCTCTTATGAGTTATTGTAAACAATTCTGTAACAATATTTACTCTCTGGTAGCTATAGTATATAGTTGTAGTTTAGTTTGTACAGTATTAGAATTTCAATTATAAATTATTGCAAAATATTCTTTACAGAGCTTACTTGCTAACCCAGTTACACATATAGAGTTAATTTGCATCAAAATTATAATTTCTATAATAAATTACTATAAAAACTCTAATTTCTATTTGGATTACTATAAAATTTTTTACTTGCTATTCCAGCGACCATATTACTGCATATGACTAAGGTTTAGTCAGTTGAATTAGAATTATCATGAGATTTAACATAGAACTTACTTGCTATTTTGATAAGCCAGTTTGTATTGGAGTTATTATGATCTTCATGTAATTGAGATTGATTTATTTGTATTGGAAAATTCATCACAAATTATTATTATTATGCAGTTAAGATTGAATTAATTTGTATTAGTATTATGATAATTCTTATTGCATAAAAATCTTGTTACAAAACTTACTATTCTGGTGACTGCCATATATAGAGTTAGTTTATCTATATAATTAAGGTTGAGTTAGTTTTATTTAAATTATTGTGAGTTTTACTATAAAAAAATTCTGTTACAGAACTTAAAAGAACATACAATTCTATTAATACAGTATGTGATTAATATCAAGTTGTTTATATTAGAATTTTCATGATTTTTGCTATAAAAAATTCCTACTAATACAGTACTTGCCTCTACATAGTTAAGATTGAGTGATTTCTATACTATTAATGTTGAATTAGTTTGTATTAAAATTATTGTGATTTCTATTATAAAAAATTCTATCACAAGACTTACTTGCTATACTTGCTATTTAGGTGCCACAATGTACAATATACAATTAAGGTTGAGTTTTGCATTGAAATTGTAATTTTACTGTAAAAAAATCTGTTACAGTACTTACTTACAGTACTTACTTACTATTCAATAACCACAATTTGGAATTATCATAATTTCTGTGCAGTTAATATTGTGTTAGTTGTTATTGGAATTATGTGATTTTTATCATGAATTACTAAAAATTTTGTTACAAAACTTACTATTCTGGTGACCATAGTAGTGGTTAGAATTATTAATTTCTATCATACAAAATTTTGTTACAGAACTTATTTACCATTTCAGCAACTTTGCACTAGAATCATCATGATTTCTATCATAACTATAAAGAACTTTTGTTACAGAACTTACTCTTTATCCCAGTAGCCAAAGTATTTAAAGATGTGTTACTTTATACCAGAATTATTGTGATTTCTAAAAGATTCAGTTACAGAACTCATTCACTATTTTTGGTAACCATGGATGTTAGTTTGCATTAGAATTACAGTATTATGAGTTACTGTAAAAAAGTTTGTTACAGACTTACTCATTATTCATTAACACTTTTCAGAAGGGATTAAATATTACAGGATAAATAGGCATAAATAATGTAACTCTTTAAAGTGATTTTCAAACATTTGTTTTCAAAGAATTCTTATTATAAATAAGGCTATAAATGACATTTAAGCAACACACATTTGAATTTTTTTTATTGAATAAAAAGCTTCGATTGGTTTATTTTACATTGTTACCCACCAATTCTATCGATGATCTTCCAAGCCTTCGATGATCTTGCATCAAAATTGATCAAACAAATATGTGTGATATAAATCTTTATACTACTAAATAACAAAAGTAATCAGGCATTTTGTCTTTTGATTGGATGCTCATTAAGGTCATATGTCTAGCACATATTGTGCCTAAAAGGTGCAAGTGTTAACTTTAAAGTTACAACTTCAATCACCTAAAATTACCTTACGCTAGCTAAAACGTGCAGAAAAGATCTATTTCAGGGAGTTACAGTAAGTACTTTTGTAATTGAATAAAAAGTTGATACCTTCTATAATTGTATTGCCACAGCCATATTAATTTTACCTAAGTAGTACTAGGCATTGTTAATATTCTTGGGGGCTTACTAGTAATACCAGTACGATCATGATGAATATGTAATATGAAATATAAGATATTGATTTTTTTAGTATAAGTGATGCTTTTCATTTTTCCGATTCCGGTAGGAGTTAAATTCTGATGCAACACATGATGACAACTGTATAAATTATGTAAGGCACATTGATGTGGGAAAATATAATTGTGAAGAAATGTGTCATAGTCAGTGAATACTAATACAAATTCTGTACTTGCAAAAAAATGACAACGTATATCATAATTAGGAATCAATCAAATCAAAGCAAAAAAATATCCGCTGTGATGAATGTCCAATCTGCACCAAAATCTTTTATTCTACTAATTTCTTATGCTGCTACTTTAATTGTATCCAAAACCATTATCAGACCGTGAGAATTTAATTTGTAATTATGATCATTTGCATTTTAATGTCATAATAGATTCGTCATAATTCGTATCACTATAAATTAGTCATCCATACTAGTACGATCATGTTGAATGTGTAACATGAATATAAGATGTTAATTTTTTTGTATGTTTGCTTTTCCGATTCTGGTAGAAGTTAAATAATTCTGATGCAATGCATGATGAAAACTGCATAAATTATATAAAACACATTGATGTGAGAAAATATAATTGTGAAGAAATGTGTCATAGTCGGTGAATACTAATACAAATTCTGTACTTGCAACGTACATCGTAATTAGGAATGTCTGCACCGAAATCTTTTATTCTACCAATTTCTTATATAAGTGTATAATAAACGGTAATTGGTGCTATTTCAATTGCACTTTGCCATATCCAAAACCGTTATCAGGCCGTGAGAATTGAATATATTATTATGACAATCTATTTAATTTGTAATTATTACGACATATAATCTTTTGCATTTTAATGTCACAATAAATTCGTCATAATTCGTACTACTATAAATTAGTTATCCATTTATATTTTTTTAAAAAATCACTTTCGTTTGTTACGCGCTCTTTGTATTTTTAAAAAAATTTACTTCTGTTTGTCATGCGTGTATATTTGAAATTAGATTAACTGAAATACAACGTTAATAGCATACATTAGTGAGTTAAATACTATGTATCATCAGAATGGTAGGCTTATGACAGTAAATAATGATAAAAAATCAATGCAAACTAACTCAACCCTAACTACGTATTGTGATTATTAGAATAACAAGCAAGTTTTGTGAGAATTTTTACGGTAATTCTTGATAAAAGCAACTTAAAACGTATTATGTGCTGAGTAAGTTTATAATCACTGAATAGCAAAAGAATTTTTTAACAGAATTTTTACAGTAATTCACGTAATTCAAATTAACAACCTTGATCATGTGTTATATACAGAGTAAGATTGTAACAGAAGTTTTTAACTCATGATAATTCCGATACAACTAACTCACCTTTCATTGTTACCAAAATGGCATACAAGCTTTGTAACAGAATTTTTGCGATAGCTCATAATAGAAATCAATATTTAATTCCAATACAAACCATCTCAATTTTATCCATTTCGTATATTATAACAATAAGTAAGTTTTGTAACTATATAAATTTTTTACAATAACATGAAACCTTAATACAACTAAGTACAATTTTTTTATTTACATATTATATGCTAGGTAAGTTTTGTAATAGAGTTTTTTAAAAATAGTAATATGAAGAAATTGACAAATTAACCTTTTAATCAAATATTGATAACAATAGTATAATGAGCATATTTTACAATGAAATTTTAATTTCAATCGCTATAATCGTGTTAGCAAGTAAGTCATACAAAATAATTTTTATAGTAATCCATAATGGACATTGCAATATACTTTTTAATAATTAAACTCTGATCAGACATTGCACTGGTTTTTTTAGATGCGTTCTTATACACACGGCAAAGCGTGTGCATTAAACTAGTAAGGATATAAGCGACAAACATTTGATTTGACTTCTTTTTTTTTTAACCAATAAAAGTTCTGATTAGTTTATTCTACATATTCACAATAGATGATCTTCCACCAGTACAAATAAACAAACACAGACTTACATAAGATATAGTTGGTGGCTGTAAGCCATAAGTAAAGCCGTAATGCTTGTATGGTAAATAACAACATAATCATCAGTTTCCGGTTTGAAGTGACTGGGTGACGCGCACATAGTTACTTAATTATAACATTATATTATTATAATGTAGTTATGGTATTGCACTATTACAATATTGCAGCATTACGGCATTATGGAGTTACGGCATTGCAACATTACGGCATTACGGCATATTATTTTTACAGCTATGCCAATTAATTCTACCACTGGTAAAATACCGTAAATACCGTAATTGCTGTAATTCAGTAATTCTACCCCAACTATAACATAAGATGAGCCTGAAGATTTAACTTATTTCACCGGTTAATACAAACCAAAAAAGGAAAGCAAATTTTATAAATAAGCTGAAGTATGTGGAATAAAAATTTAGGGTTAGAGCCTTAATGTTAAAGGCTATATGATTAGATCGATGCTTACTATATATAAAATTACATTCCTGCCATTTTTAATTAACGTGCCAAGATCGATTAAACATCAGTTTTTTGAGTATTTTCTTTTTTCACACGTGTTTGGATTCTTTGCGAAATAGTCTAAATTTGCACTTTCCAATTGGCTTCATGAGTTTGTATTGCCCGCGCAAATGTAACAATGCAGATAAAGAAATGATACACAGGGACAGAGAAATTATAAACTGATAAATTGACAGTGAAACGATCTACAGGTTGAAATTATATTAATGGTGATCGAACCGATCAAAAAAAAAAGAGAAGATCATTTACTTCAAACATAAATATGATTAGATAGAACTACATAATAGTAACGAATGAAAAAAATCAATGGTACGCAAGTGCCAAATAACAAAATGATCTACGCGTTGAAGGGTCGAAATGAAAAATTGTATTATTGGATTAATAAATTGCATAATATGTAATTATTCTTAGTAGTTTGTTACATTGCTGTGGTTTCATATGTCAACGAGTTGTATTGTCAGCAATTGTATTGTTAGCAAATCATATTGTTGACGATTTGTATTGTTGGTAGAATAAGCTTGTCGATATATTCTATTTTCAGTAAAATAAGCTTGTTAGTAAGTTGATTTTGTCAGTAAATGTAACTGTCGGTGAAGTGTATATTGGTAAAATCAACTTGTCGGTAAAAAGGAACTTGTCAGTAAATTAAGCGATACGAATTTTGTATTAGTAAAAAAGCTTGTTGGTAAATGATTGTTAGTGTAGGTTGATGTCTATGAAGTGATTGTTAGCAATTTGATTGCCACCCCTCCAACTCAATAAAAACTGCCCATCCTAGTTCTTGCTCTTTTTGTTGCATAAGCCAATTAACCATATCTGCTGTATTATTCTCCCTTTAATTGCCACACATTTCATTTATATTTACATATTGTATTGTATAAATCACAATTATATAAAGGTTGGATAGGAAATTTTTTTGAAAGGTATTGATATTGGGCTTTAGTACCAAGACCACATTCTTGAGTTAAAAACTTTATCCCATCGAGAACTTCTTGTGAAAGAGAACGTAGTCTTGGAGCAAACTCCTTTCAATATAGAGCAAGTGAATGGTTATGCTCATCGATAAGTTTATTAATAACTATAGCTCTAAAATTTTTTCTACACCCAGCATTGAGTTGCCATGGGCATCCAACTTTCTTGGAATCTCTTTCTTATGGTCTGCATCAATTAATTTTTTTTTGGGTTGATGCACTTTTGAATTTTTACAAACAAAATATCGATGAATTATATCTTTATTGTTATCATGTTTCAATCGAAACTTTATAGATTTGAATCCAATTTCACTTCCAGCTTATGCTTTTTTAAAGTTCTTTCAAAAGTATCCCAAGTAGGAAATTTTACCTATCTTCAATTTTGTACTCAACATCTTTATTGATACAATCAGAGTCTTCATTACTTTGTTGCTCATGTGATAACTGTACTTATTCTTGGTCCTTATGCTGTTGTTCATAAATTAATTCATGACTTGACTTTGTTGCTTATAGGATAATTGTATGATTTTTTGGTCTTCATGCCATTGTTCTTGAAACAATTGCATGGGCTCTTTAGTTGTATATCTGCTATAGGAATATTGGCTTGTTGAAAATAAAAGATTAATTGGTGCTAAAAATACTAATAAACGTTGACAATTAGTATAACTATCTTTCTAACTGCTCATTTTAATTTTTTTCTACAAAGCAGCTAGTTCTAATTTACCATCTTGCTCTTCACTACAGTTATAAAAATATGAATTGAAAATTGAAAACCCAAGAATATCATCTAATATAATCGCAGGATTAAAAATGCAATGAGACTGTGATTATGGTTTAATGTTATGACTTCAAATAACACAACCATAATAATTCAGAAATAGCTTGTTTAACAGCTCAAATAGTTAAACAACACAACTGTAATAATTCAGAAATAGCTTGTTTAATGACTCAAATAGTTTTGCACATTTTTGAAATTGAAAGAGGTAAATAACTAATTTATTTCAAATAAACAATTATTTAACTATATCTATAATGATATAATTATTTACCCTGTTTTAGGCACATTACTAATATCTGTCATGCACAATATTTACTTATTAAATCTCTAACTACATTACACTGTGATATTGTAATTGCGATGTTGCAACTTGCTAAAGCTAACATATTCTTTATAAAATTATAAAAAAAATTTTTTTTAATATATAAAAAAATTTTTTCTAGAAATTTCAAAATTTTGACTTGCCAGGTTATGAAAACCAATTAATTAATTTTGCATTTCCTAATATTATATTTTTTACTTAGAAAATATATACCGTAAATTCTCGAAATAATGGGCATGGGCATTATTTTGAGAATTTACGGTAGCCAAAATTAATATTTAAAGTTTTATTTAAAAAATTTAAAATTTTAAACTTTATGCAGGCAAATATGCCTGTATAACAAATTAAGAAATACAAAAATTGAATGAGCATACTGCAGCTTCTTTTGCTATTTTAGAAAGTAAGGGTTAGTGCTTCAATCCATAATCCAATTAATTCAATTTCATCTGATAATTCAGATTAATCTTAGATATTCTTATCTGTTAATTTTAAATGGATAAATCCATAATACATGTTAGATTAAAAATAAGAATTATCTGAATTATAATTCTAGATAGCAATAGAGTGCTTGCATTCTGATTGGTTAGAAATTGGAATGTTATATTGATAATCTTTACATATTAGAACAGACCCTAATCAACTTAAACCAATTGTATGCCATAAAAATGAATTGTGACTAAAAACATCTTAAAATATATGTCTCGTTTTATAAACTGTTAAAGTAATTCAGAAATTCATGAAGTAATTCAGAAGTTAGATAAGAGGTATGTTTAAACATTTGAGTTTAGCCTATAGGTGCAATAAATTAATTAACTCAGCTATTTATCTCTCTTTTATTTGTAAAAACTTATTCTTCATAATTCCAACTAATAAAGAACTTGACTATAATATAGATTAATAATATGAAGTTGTGGGTCATAAGGTTTATAGATTTTGTAAAGAGAGTTAATGGAGTTTAAAGTGAAGTAGTGGTACTGTAACCATAAATGATTATTGAATCAAAGACCAGCCTAATACTAGAGAAGCATTTAAAAGTTGTTTATAATTTTTTTATTAGTTATTAGGATTCTAGAATAGGTTTAAATGTTTATTTTTGTATTTTTCATTTTTGGTTCATTGTTTTTTTTTAATTCGTAATACATTAGGATCCTTTTTTAATAAAAGTTTGGGCTGTCATAATTTTTTGTACAAGATTATAGTTTAAGGTTCATGGTAAAGACTCTACCAGTATTAATATAACTATTGATATAATCATTTTTATACATATTAGTTTTTTTTAATTGTAACAATTTAAAGTTCAAAATCTTGATTAGCTAATAAAATCTTTACAATGTCAAGAATGATCTACAAATATTGGCCAATCACAATGAAAGCCCTCTATGCTTGCATACATAGTATTTTTGAAAAATTCGATTTTTGATTGGCTAGTTAATAAATTTTTACGGATTGAATCCGAATTTACTAATTCGGATTATAACCAGATTCATCCAGATACATAAAAGAGAATCCAAATTCAATCTGGATTGCTTTTTAAAAGTAGGATCGAAGCTCTAGTGAGGGTTCTGCATACAAAAGCCTCGAGAAGTGATCCTTGATATGAAAAATATATTTAAACATTCTATTATAGTTGGTATTATATCAATAGTATATAAATTTTTTATTAAAAAAAAAAAGAAAAAATGGAAAAAATCACATACGACTATTTTTACCTGAACATGATGCAAAAATCCCTCAAAATTATTAGACAGATGAGTAGAATTTTTACAAAGGCTCATCTTGTAATGCAAACTTTGCATTCACGGATGGCATTGTCAACTATCTTTTGCAGAATAAAACATTACTACAAAAGAATCTTGTAATGTCATTAAAAAGTAAGTACAATAAATTAAAAAAACCTTTCACCAGGTTTTGTCTTGGTCAACATGTTCCATTGCTTGGTGTGCAGGACAAATTACTTTATAAAAATTTTCAATATGGCAAACTTGCATCACTGGATTATTTCAGTTGTCTTAATTGTATGAAGTTCTTCAGTCGTACCAACATAATGAATTTTAAAATTATGAGTCACCCAATATTTAAATTTGTGCTTTAAAAATCGTTTGGATTTTTAAGTATATTTAAATATTGACAATATCCATTAAACTAAGTTTTTTTGCTTTTGACGGATGAAAGTTTCTAATATTCGATCGAAGATTTCACGCGTCAGAAAGTTGTATCGTTCTATTTTTAAAAATAATTAAGGCCGTTTGAAGTTGATTCTTCAGTTAACATCACTTTTCCAGGACTCTCAGGAGGGGGGAGGGGGTAAAATGAAACGAACATATGAAACGAACACATGAAACGAACATATAAAACTGAACAAAGATGGGCCAATTTCATTGGTTGATATAAATCAGGTGACTGGCGAGAGTCATCCAGCGTTTTGATTGGCTGTTCGTTTTCGGGGGAGGTGGGGAGACTTCAGCTGGGGGTAATATTAACCGAAAAATTAACTTCAAATGGCCTTAATTAATTAATTATATAATGTATTCATCAGAGAAAAAGAACTTCGTAATCATCTCAACATATCTATTTCTAGCATAGTGAAATTTCTTTTTCGGCTTTACGTACATACAATTTTTACAGCCAAAATTCTCGTGATCTAGTGATCAGATCTGCATCATTTTAAAATATGTATGCGATCAC
This sequence comes from Gigaspora rosea, assembly GCA_003550325.1. Classification (NCBI taxonomy): domain Eukaryota; kingdom Fungi; phylum Glomeromycota; class Glomeromycetes; order Diversisporales; family Gigasporaceae; genus Gigaspora; species Gigaspora rosea. The sequence continues at coordinate 311,671 of QKWP01000414.1, forward strand.
AGATCGGAATTTTGGGTTCCCAAGTTCCTATTGGTCGAGCAAATTTTGTCCTTCATTGAATGAAATAAATCACTACTCGGATGGCTTAAAAATTAATGTAAAAAAGTATCAATTCGAATAATTGGTTTGTAATTGTATTTCCGAAAAAGTTAAATGTTTATTCAAACATTTCTTACTCATTAGTTCTCTAGCTCTTCAAAATCGAATAAAAAACACTTCGGAAACTCTATTTTCAGCAGTTTTTCTTGAATCGTTTCATCGCAAACTTAAATAAACATATATGAGAGGACAACCAAGTAGGAGCTAAAATTTGTTCTTATTTATTTATTTTTTATTTATTTTATGTTTTTTTTTTAAATTATGTTTTTTTTTATTTCGTTTTTTTTTATTGTATTTTACTTTATTTTAAATTATATTTTTTTTTTATTTTAAATTATTTTTTTATTTTAAATTATTATTTTATTTTTATTTGCCATATAACCGCGAAATAACGCAGAGAGTTATTTTGAATTTCGGCCAAATTAATCTTAATTTAGGCCGAACTTCGAAACCACACCCCATCGCGTTATTTCGTGATTATGCGGTATTTTTATTTTTTTTAATTTGTACTTTTTTTATACGTTAACCGAAAAATTAGCTTCAAACAGCCTTAGATAGGTTTAGGTAGTAATATATAAGCAAAATTGCCTTCCTATATTTTTAATTAACACACCAAGGTAGGGTTTAGACTGTCGTTTTTTGTATTTTTCAAGGTTTTCGTTCTTCATTCTTGTTTGCTTCGCTGAAGATCATCAAATTCCTAATTTGATTGGTCAGGTGTCATGTGATTCTGTTCCGCTTTAGACGTCTCCATATATCAGATATGGAGCTATGTACGTAAGCCAGCCACTTTATAAATACTTAATATATACTAGTAATATCTCATGCACGAAGTAATAAATGAATTTATATATTGAATTTGATTTCTAAATAATGATAATATTTTATTTTTTTATTTTTTTTTCATATGTTCATTTTACCGGGAGGGCCGGGGCCGTTGGGGGAGTGGGGGGTGATGTTAACTGAAAATTAACTTCAAACAGCCTAATAATGAAAATAAAGATTTATTTAAAATTATACGTTTGAAGACTTTATTTATTTATTAATTTTTTGCATTAATATTAATTTAATTAAATAATATACATTTGTAGTATAATAGAATAATAAGGAGGATTTATTTTTTTTCTTTTTGCATTAATTAAATGACATACGTACGTAATACATAATAAATTAATAATTCTGAGTTCTAATTCTTACTAATTTTTTGACGAGCCCCTTCCATTTGCCGCTGAGGTGTGGCTAGTGTTACGGGTCGATGAAAAAATCGTGAGCTGGGGTCGATCCTAAAAAAGCTCGGGCCGGTCGACCGGGCCGACCTTTTGCTAGTGTAATTTTTTTCTGATCAAAATCAGTCAACATATCTATATCAAACGTGCAAAAGGCCATCAGAAGTTCTTGCCGAACTCTTGTGATATTAAACGATTTAATTTTTATTCTTTTTGTCCTTGAAAAACTTTCGGCACGTTGTATTTTATGTTGATTGATTGTCTATGCCACCGAACATTTCTGATCCTTATATTATATTTGCCAATTTATCACCTAAATAAGCCAACTTCTTTTACATTATTATAAACGACTAGCCGATTTTTATTCAATTTCTAGCCTGAAAATATGCCTAGAAGAAAAATGATTCTAACACTTCTCTTATCAACCGGCCCGGCCCACAAAGGTGCAGGCTGAGGGTCGACCCGCCCATCGACCCGGCTGTTGGGCCGGGGTCGACCCGTATCACTAGGCGTGGCCAGTCATTGGTTGTGACAAATAAGCACCGACTAATATATTTATATCAGTAGGATATTAGTAGGAACTAATTTGTCATAAAATGATTGGTCACACCCAACGGCAAATGGAAGAGATCCTTAAGCTTCGTAGTGTTGTATTAAGAATTGTCCCAATTTATTTCTAAATCGGTGAAAATGTACGTACGTAGGTCAATTCAGAATTGACCTAAATATATATTAAATAAATAATCATAAATGCTTATTACGATAGCCATATATTATTTCTTTAACCACAATTTCATGTAAGGCGTGTGATCGTTGCAATATTATGGCGAAACGATCCCGTGATTACATCCGGGCCGTATTAAGTTTGGTCAAATTTTGGAACCCGATGTGTAAATTCCCTCCTTTTTTTTTTGTAATTTAAATGATAAATCACTTCTTATTAAGTTTCTTATTAAAATTGATCTAAGTATATTCTAAATTTTAGCTTATATAAACATAAAATGTAGGGAGTCAGCTGCGCCCTTACGCTTTTGTTTTTATTAGATAATCAGTTTCTTCATCTTTTATTAGTGTGTTGTCCTTTGCAGATTCGTCAGCTTTGTCAGCTTTGTCACCTTTCCCATTTCGTCATTTGAGATTTTAGTTGACGAAAGACGAAACTTGGTTTCGCGTTTCGTCAGCGCGAAACCTCGAGGCTCCGTCTAACAACTATATTCACATGCACCTTCTTTCTGTAAGTGCACCCACATGTACTTTGTTTCTATATGTGCACTTCACATGCACTTTCTTTTTAATAAGTGCACATCATATGATCCGCATAATGTAATGTATCATTATATGTAGATTACATTCCATAAGTGCGCTTTCCGTAGTGCACAATTACATGCATTTATAGAAAGATTGACTGGTTTGGATTAAAAAAAATTCCCTTGCACATGATTTTTTTGTGTGTTTCTTATTAATCATGCGCATCACGCGCATTACGCTCATTACGCGCGTCGTCCAAAATAATATGAAATTTAATTTTGTAGGGATCGTATTTTAAAAGGTAATACGAATATCAAATATAATATGGATGGCCAGATCATTTATTATATAGTGGTGTAAAATAATACCCAGTTTAAAATCAGTACCATACTGCTATGGTACCCTATAAAAAGCTGAGCCGTGTTTTATATTCTATGTTTTTCCATAAATGGTGCATATTCGCAGAATTTATAACTTTAAATCATGTAGACTATTCAGATTTTGTCGATCATGTTGTATATTCACGCAATTTTCATAAAAAGTATAAAGAAATAACGATAAAGTTTTTACAGGTGTGTTATATATATTAGAGTTAGGGTTAGGAATTATAGCTGATCAGTATGGTATATTTTTTTAAAATAGGTATTTTTACACCCATACCAGACCGATCAAGTCACCCATACAATATTGATATTCTTTCATTCCTTTGGGAAAACGGCTGTAATTTAATATAAAATTCCGACCCAAATTTATATTTAAATAAAGACTGATATTTTATATTCCTTAAAAAAATTTCTCAAATAAAATTTCATTTTTAATTGTCATTTTTCACAGATAATAGCCGAAAATTGAATTCCTTTTCGCTTTTTAACACACTTAAACCAATAATCACACGATGAAATTCAATTACTTGTTAAATTTTTTCATGGTTGTAAATTTGAGAGGTATATCGGTTGCAACGAAATACAAAAAATACAAACGAAATAACCCAAATTCTCATAACCCTTTCAACCGTCATGTGGACATATTAAGGTCAGGTTTTAAAGGGCTTAATTTATACCAAAAGTTTTCGAGCGTTGCAAATGGTTTCAAATCTCAAAATTTCAAATCTCAAAAAGATACAAAGAATGGATCAAATGTCCAATTATACCCTAATCAATTTTTCGGATCATATGCACTTCAAATGGAAATTGGGGTCAAACACTCGTTATAGCCATTGACACTTTTGTACCTAGCTTTTGGTTCAGGGTAATAATTGCAGGGGTGAAGGGTGTCTTGTTCCATTTGGTCCGTCAAATGCAACAAGTTTTTACGACAGCAAGAAGAGATATGATGATAAATTTTATAAAGTTTTCCGGCGAAATAGTCGCCTCCGATATAAATATTTCCGGAAAAGTGGCAAAAAATGTCTTCTTTAATCTTATCGACTCTGTGCCAGGCCTCATTGCTGGTTCTGGAGTTATTGGAATGGGGTACAATCCCTCACAAGGATTTCCAAGTAAGTATAAATTTCAATAAATTAAAATATCTCAAGACCATCAAATCTCATAAAACTTTATAATGCTCTAATAGTTTCAAATTCGACACCAAGTCCAATTTTCGCACTATACCAACAAGAGGCATTAAAAATAAATTATATTCTCTGTATCTCGGGAGAGCTCCAAATCCTTTCAATGAACCCAATGCTACAGTTGAACAAAGCTTATTAACATTGGGTGAAATTGACACATCCTTGTATACTGGAAATATAAATTACTTTTCTGTGAAAGATAAAGATTTCTGGGAAATTGGTTTGGTGATGTGAGTGTCAACAGGAAAAAACTGGGTATCAAAGGACGCAAAATAATTCTTGATACTGGTTTTTCAAATATTTTAATGCCATCTGAAGATTCCACGACAATTAACGAATTGATTCCAGAAGCTAGAATTTTTAATGGCTTCTATATGCTACCCTGCAATACGAACACAAGCATCAGTTTTATAATTGGCGGTGTTAAACATACAATTAATTCAAAAGATCTTGTAAATGGAAACTTTATACATGGTCCTGAACTTCCTCCTCCTGGATGGTGTATGAGTGCTATTTACGGTTCTGACGATAAAGAAGCACCATGGCATTTAGGTGGTACATTTTTCCATACTATATACGCTGTTTTTGACCTATGAAAAATCAAGGGTTGGACTTGCGCAAGCTGCTCTTAGGAAAAATTAGCACCTCAATAATATTTCAATTTCACTAATATAATCTTATTAATTATTGTAAAACGCTTTAGCAGAGATTGGATGACATATTTTTGCAAATGTTCTTATAAATTCTATTTAACTTATAAATGTTTCGTTTTAAGCATGGTTAACAATGTTATTCGGCTTCTTCAAATGTACTCCCACAAACAAAAATGTACAGTCCTTGGTATCTTATCAATCTCATATTACTATTTTAGAAATATTTAATTTATCGCATATAACAATAAATTACTTTTAAAAATGTAAATAATGACGCGCTTACGAATTTAAAAGCATGAATCAACTCCAATTAAATTAATTTAAATTCTAGTCTTGTATGTAGTACATTTCTTACACATTTTTGACTCATAAATATTACACAAGTGCATTTTGCCAAGGAATATTTGTGCACTTTCCAACAATACATCATTTGGGTAATAAATATTCCGGGAGATTAATCGTTAAACAACGTAACTTTTATTCTTTAAAAAATCGCAAAACTTCTATATATAACGATTATTCCTATTCTTTTAATAATAGAGATATTCCTTAATCTTATAAATCAAGTTATTTTTTCTAAATATGTCATGATTCAGAGAAATTTAACCGGAGCGAACGGGAGATATTGCCTAAATAAAGAAAAATGAATATATAACTTTAATGGACGCTAAGTTTCGTGAGATACTTTAATGGACGCTAAGCTAAGTTTCATAAGTATACACAAAGGTTTAACGTTCTACCTTATTCACTTAACTTACACAATGATTTGTTATTCACATTATTCTGTGGAATCATATAAGAAAGAATTGTACGCAATTAATAAATTTAACACTAAACAATCAGCTAATTTTTAATTATCATTTAGATTTATATTATTGAAATTGCAGCTAGTTCTCATTAGATACACGAATATCAATAATCGTGCACCGGTCGAATCTATTACAGTTCCAAAAAATTATGAAAAACAAAATGAAAACTTGGTTTTTTTTTTATTTTGCCACCAATGATTTTTAACCTCGTGCATAATTTTAACCTAACACTGTATTATTGGATAAGTATTATTTGTTTCGGTGGGAACAAAAGGTAACTTCCCGTTATTTGATGAAAAGACCACATATGACTAGATATCTTCTTGTGATGGATTATTCTTCGTTTTGTAGAATGTCATAACGATGGCTTAACGGTTTATCATCGCTACTTTAATTAGCGAAAAAAAACAAGATTCCAATGATACTTGTTATTTTACCGGTAAACCGGGAAAATAACAACCATTTTCGAAAATTGTTTTTTCTTCACTGATTAGTATAATAACGATAATATATCTTATCCGGCAAGTACATGTAATAATTTTACATTATTTCCGTAAATTTTTATTAAAATCATGTGAAAAAATTCTTATTGATTTTAATATAACTCTGCAAAGTATTATAAAATTCTTCCGTAAGTGTATACGTTATACTTGCCAGGTAAACTTTATACGGATCATGAGAAATTATTGCGATGGTTCTTTGAAAAACATAAGTTTCATGATGTATACATATTATTAGAGCTAATAATCGATCTACAAATGGTTTACAATGCAGTCGATTTTAAATTCACGTAATAAATTTTTTTTTTTCTTTTTAGATATGATGAAAAAATTTATTAATGATGTAAATTTTATAAACTGCTATTAATCGATTGATGCATTCTTTATATAGCGCTGAAACATAATTTTATACACTATTAAAATTTACCTGAAATTTACGTCATAAATTTTTTTTAGGTTACGAACATATTTATTATTTTCTTCTAGACATTACCATGGCCACTTAATTCCATTGTCTATTTCAAATCATTTTTTGTTTTTCCTTTAAAATTTTAACGAATTTAATTTACCCGTTATTTTCCGTATTAAATTTCGATCTGTATTTAAATTCTTAAAGAAATTAAATCTGCAGCTTAACCGTCCTGCTCTAACATATATAACTTAAACTTATGTGCATACGTAATAATCTTAAAATCTCAGATTAATATAAACCAGATTTAAACACAAATAAAAGAGTCTTTTATATGACGATACGCATTATGTTGTATTTAATGTAAGTAGAGCTTGTACCCGTATAAGTGTTACCCGGGTAACCCGGTTAACACCTGTCAACCGGGTCATAGCTATCGTTAACCGGGTGACCCGGATTAATTATCCATAAAACGTATGTACAGTACGTATGTCCGTTGGGAGTGATGTCATTTTAAATTTTATTATTTAAAGCCAGTTTATTTTCCGACGGCCTCTAGCCGTTGGAGAATAAACTGATTATGTTACAGCTATTATCATGATTCTCGGGGCACCTGTAAAATTTGCCGAATGATTTTTAGGCCGGAAAACTTATATATTAAATTTTATACATAAAAATTAAATAAATTTATCAGTTACCATTATCATTATACGTAGTTTTTTAAAAAAAAATGCATATGAGAATTTATGATTTTGCGTCAACCAATCAAAAAAACTCGGTTTCCCAGATTATTAAGATGACCCAGTTTATAATGTTGTAAACGGGTGAGTAACCCGGAGCTTAAATTTTTTAACAGGTACAACCTCTAAAAAAATTACATACCCTTAAGAGCTACCTCTATTTTGCATTAGCCAATCAAACAAACCGGGTCAACCGGGTCACCCGGGTAACCCAGATTTTTTAAAACAATCCGGTTTGTGACTCGGTAATAATCTGGTAAACGGGCGGGTTATCTGGAATTTGAAATTTATTTCGGGTACAACCTCTATCTAAGATAATCTGCAATATCATCTAATATCGGGGCTGTTGTAATTGGGCTTTGAAAATACAGTCTAATATTAGTAATCTCTCACTGNAGGTACAACCTCTAAAAAAATTACATACCCTTAAGAGCTACCTCAATTTTGCATTAGCCAATCAAACAAACCGGGTCAACCGGGTCACCCGGGTAACCCGGATTTTTTAAAACAATCCGGTTTGTGACCCGGTAATAATCTGGTAAACGGGCGGGTTATCCGGAATTTGAAATTTATTTCGGGTACAACCTCTAAATGTAAGGCAAGACTAATTTAATTCGGTGGTTTACATTACATTCCTTCTCAAAAGGGAACATATACATATGATAGTAAATTTTAATCTTTTATGTTTGTTCATTTTCTTTTCGGAATTTTTCGGATCTTTACAATTTCTAATCTTAATTTCGCCCGGCATTATACTCCCCGGCCAAAATCGTATATGTATATCCCAAAAAAATTTTTTACTAAGAGAAAGGGGATGTCAAAAGGGGATTAATCTAAACCATGAATCGAATTGGTCTCACCTAACGCAGATTTGATGTACAACCAATATATTCATTACCTTGTTATCATTGTCGGATAACGTATTAGTTATTAAAATAATTTTACGATTCGTTTTTTTTTTTTTTTTTTACATTTATTAATAGGCCAATTAATCTTAATTTTAATTTAACATTTAAATTAGATTTTTAAAATTTTGTAAAGGATAGACCTATAAAATTACATGTTTTTTCACAAACCTGAAAAAGATTAGCTAAATGATTTTTGGCAGATTCAATTAAGTTTGAGATTTCAGCATAATATTTTCAATAAATAATATTTACAAATAAGTTTGAGATTTCGGCATAATAGTTTCAATAAATAATATCTACAATTAAGTTTGAGATTTTGCACAATAGTTTCAATAAATATAATTATTTCGATAATATTGTAAACATTGAATTTTTGGAATCTCGAATTACATTTTTAACCAGTCGACAAAATCTTAATTATCTAAAAAACTTTTTAACCTTAATGTGAAATATGTTATCATAAAAGTCTAATTTATATCCGGTACCTTTTTGTTAAAATTTAGTGATTCATGCTAAACACATCAAAAATGTTGAGCATGTATTCTATCGAAATTTACTAATTTAGAATGTGCGATACTATCCCTTGAACCGTCCAGCGGGCAAATATGCCAGCAAAAAACTTTTTTTTTCGAATTTATGCAATTGCACGTGACTTTCCTAAGCAATAGTACCCACTTTCCTAAGATCGAATTAAAGTATGCTATTTTGCAGATCAACTTGTGATTTCACATCACGTTGTTATCCTATATCCACTTCTTCAAAGATATTAGGTAACTAGAGTGATCTTAGACAGTGAACACTTTGTGTAACTTCAAACTTTGTTACTGTGGTATATCTAAGTCAGTATGGCATTTTTAAGAAAACTTAACAAAGAAGATTTAAGGCATTTTGCAATTACGAAAGAGGCTACAATTAAAAGTATATGAGGATACTAATAACTGTTTGATTTGTGTAGTTAATAGTTGTTTTTATTATTGAAAGAGTATGAAGACTCGATGTTGAACTTGGGGTCCACATCGGCCGCTTTTATACATTTTTGTTTTTCACAAATGTAACGGACTATATCTATTACATGTGCAATAAATGCTATATCTACTACTAATAAAATATATAGTATAAATGATATAAATGTAATATATGAAATAAATGATATATGTGTTATAAATAAAATATAGAGTATATATGCTATAAATATGACATGTTTTATAAATGCCATATATGCGTTTTGGCGCGCAGTAGATCGCCTAGCCAATCAAATTGTAGATCTGATACTTGATCATCTATTGGTTCCGATCTTGGTAACCAATGGTCGTACAGGGATGATCTATAGCTCATTCGAACCGTCTCATCGAGCTGAGTCGAATGGTGGTTGTTTCATCGAATTCTAATTACTGGATCGAGAGTTATGCCCGTTTTTGTGTAATTTCTATAGGTCAACATTCTCCCGGACTTATTTTCGAATTCCATGAGAACTCAACAAAGAAAGTAAAGGTCTGAGGTTCTCAATCTTGGGATGCTAGATAGAAGCAAATGCTTTGTTCTATAAATAGCATCTATGCCATATGGAGAGAATATCTTATAAACACGAGTAGCTGCTTTTTCATAATGCTTCGTTAGGAGATTAGCCAAAACTGTTCGTTGAGCTGGGGTTTTTGGCTTGTTTGCTAGTAATTCTCCCAGATAGTAGGCATAAACCAGAGATTTGATTCGATTCACTTCATTGTTTCTAAGTCTGGCTGTGTCCATTAGTGCTTGATAGGTCTTTCGAACCTTAATTTTTGGTTTATCCCTTCGATCATAAGGGGGTTCGATATTAACGTTAGCTGGCTCTGTTTCTTCTAGTTCTTGTAGAACTAATTCTACTAAAGTTGTCATTTTACAGCTAAAAAAAATAAAACTAAAGATAAAAAAAAAAAAAAAAAAATAAATAAAACGTCTATATAATGATCATGGGGTCCCATGTTTGACAGGTATAGTATTTTTTTAGTAAGTAGGCATTGATTGGTGCTTCTAAGATTTGTCCATCCATGGTACGAAGCTTGTAAACATCTTGTGCTACTTTACTATGGATGAAATAGGGTCCTTTCCATTTTGGTAATAATTTGCCTGTGAAATGTTTATCTTTTGCAGCATCGTAACATAGTACTTGTTCTTCTTTTTTAAATAAGCGTTTAACTTTCTTGAGCTTCTTATCCCAGTAGAACTTCTGACGTTGTTGTGATTTCTCAATATTCTTCTTTGCTTGGGCCCGATCGGCAGGTAAATTTTCTATAACAGAGTACAATCTTGTTAAAAGATTTTCTCTTGAGTTTTCTTGTAATCCAAAAATAGGCAATTTCGGTTCTCTGCCGTATGCAAGTAAGAAGGGTGTGAACTTGGTAGTGGCATGTTTAGAGCTTCTATAGGAGAACAGGACAGAAGGTATCAATCTATTCCATTCAGTATTGTCAGTAGCCAATTTGGCTAAGGATTCACACAATGTCCTATTAAAACGTTCTACTAATCCATTTGTTTGTGGATGATAGGGAGTAGTTAACAAGTGTTTAATTTGAAATTTCTGCATTAAACCTTCAATGAGCAAATTATTGAAGTGTGTTCCTCGATCAGAAAGTATAAAATTAGGACATCCATGTCTACAGATGATATCTTCATAGATAAAGTCAGCAGTTTGTTGGGCAGTGGCATTTGGTACTGCTTTAGCTTCGGGGTATTTGGTCATATAATCCATGACAACGATTATATATTTATTTCCTTGGGCAGTAGAAGGGAGAGGTCCAACAAAATCAATTCCAATTTTGTCAAAGGGTGCTTCTACTTTGATAGGGTGAAGAGGACCATGTTGTCGATATTTTCCTCTTTTTTGACAACTGTCACAAGTCTTTACATAGTTTCGAATATGTTCATACATTTGAGGCCAATAGTATCGACTTTTAATTTTATCGAACATTTTGCAGTTCCAAAATGTGCTCCAAGGGGGTGGTTGTGCATGAGGTATAGTACAGCTTCAACCTCATGTTTTTGAATTACTTTTAATAGGTCTTGGTTTCGCTTCTGTTTTCTTTTGTAGAGCTGGTTATCTTTTATACAAAAATATTGACTTTTTCAATGCAATTGTTCTTTTTGGGTTTTTGTAAATTGAGAGGGATAGGTGGCAGTTTCTAAAAATAACTTTATATTTTGATAGTATTCAGGGTCCATTTTTAAAATAGGGTGCTAGGATACCGACGACCTAGACTGGATTAAGTTTATTGTCAGGTTTTAAAAGGAGAACGAAATAGTTTTAATTATAAGAGGTAGGGTTAGGTGTAGTCCACCAAACAGAGTTACAAAGGTAATTAGGAGAGAAATTATTGTGTTCGTCCAATAGTCGTTGAGAGGGTGTTTCAAACAAAGATAACCACCAAGGAGTATTCATTAAGTTATAATCAGGTTGGATAACAAGGTAATTTACTTGGACATTAGTAATAGTTTGTTGAATAACTAGAGGGTCAGATTGTTGTCCAAATAAGGGCTCTAGAGGTAAAGATTCATAGGGCAAGGTTCAGGGAAGTTTGAAATTTCTTCAATATCGTCCTCTGGGGTACTCCAATAGCATAGTCCTATAGTTTCAATAGGGTATCGTTTAATTGTTGACCAGAGCCTTAATTCAACATAGCAGGTAGGGCATTCATCACAGGGGCTGTAAAGTTTATTTCCACACCAACATTGGGCGCAGGGACCTTTCCAATCTCTGGTAAGTCCTTTTCCTTTATCTTTTCCTCTAAATCGTTTACTAAGGTGTTCAATATAGTACCAAGTGCAGAATTGGTTGTCATATACAATTCCATC
>QKWP01000415.1:25559-92847 GCA_003550325.1 Gigaspora rosea
AAAATGGCGATTATTTGTCTGTGAAACCTAAATTTTACCCCTGAAATTTTTGTTTATTTTTAGATATCAATTACTGAATAAACAATGTCATGTGATTATGAAACACTGATTGACCAATCTAATTTAATTGAGTCGTCAATCTTTGGTTGTAAATCTATTTTTAGAACACGATCGTTAAAAAATTAGTTTACATTCAAGTTAAAATATCTTGATAAACTATTATATTAAAGTAGGGTAAAAAGCGAAATACAAATAGATATAAACCAGAACTTTAATTTGAATCGAAAATCTCGAAATTGATAAAAAAGTGTCAAAGACGGGTTTTCCTAGTCCATTGCCCATATGGTGAACCCAGTGATCATCACATCACGTGAAATCACGCAATTACGTCATTTGTTCACTAGCACTAACAAAATTGGCCTAACCTATATTATCACCTAACCTAGCACTAACCCTAACTTAGGCCGAATTATTAATAATGTGAAGTGATGATCATGAAGATATCATGATATCGCTGGGTTCACTGTTCTTGAAACTATCCTAATTGAATTCTAATATGCGATCCGTAAAGACTAAAGGGAAGTTAAATCACTAGATCACCACAATTAAAGACGCAGATGCTGGTGATGCTAATATGGGGTTATCAATACGTTTATATCAAAAGAAATGACAGAGAGGTGCTATGCGAATGGATGATACGATCACAGTTGATATTTTAAGGATAAATGGATTTCGATCAGGTGATACCTATGCCGATTTGATCCGGGAGGTTTAGAATTTTCCAGGGACTCCGGGACAATTATTAGGAGGGTAAAATTTTGATTAAAAATAACCGACTGACACTTGCGATGCTAAATAAAGCGGTTTTATAATACAAAGATTTCAACTAAAAAAAACTTTACTATGGACGAAAGGTGGACAGACTCTAAGTCACGTGGACAATTAGAGATTAACAAAAGGGTGGTTACACAGAATTCGAGTCTTAATAAACCTGTTCGAGGTTACAAGTCAATTCAGTCGTACGAAGGGTTTATTAAAGTTACAAGTCGAATTCAAAAAGATAAGTGTTTTTACTCTATTATTATGTTATTATTTTGAAAGTGGATGTGGAACTTATTTTGACTTTACTGAACTCGAAGGGCTTATATACATTTAAAAATATTACACTGTAATTGCTACGAATTCGTGATGGTTTCAGTTTTTCGTTGTTTGTACAGGTCACTACCGTGTTTTCGCGTATTCGCGGTACATCTATACATGGGTGTCTAAATTACTCCTCTTAATAAAAAAATATTTCGACATTTAGTCTGTCGAAGTCAATTTTCCTTAGTGGCGAAATAATTTTCTTAATTGTTGAACTTTTTAGTGAAATTATTTGAATTCTTTTGTCAAGATACATTAGATAACCCTATGAGAAATTACAGCACGGAATAATACTGAAATACACGGAAAAGTTTGAATACGTGACCACACAAACCTGCACGTAAATATACACGGGACAATGCACGGGAAAGCAAGTTCATGGCACGTAAAAGGGCGCGGATTCCGTGCAACGCTGCACGTACTTACGTGCAATTTTATGTGTTTTCTCGTGCATTGTCTCGTGCATATTTACGTGCAGGTAACATATAATAGCATATGTCCATACATATATACATAATAACATATATCGTATATGCATTATTTTATTAACTAAATTTTATTATTTTATTAACTAAATTTTATAAGTTTTATTAACTAAATTTTGTATTTTATTAAATAACTTAATTATTTAATTATTTTATTAATTAAATTTTATAATACAAATAGTTTAATTTAATAATTTACATGCGAATAAGAAAATACTTCTAATTACTAAAACTACCGACTTTAAAAATAACCCAGCAACTAATAATATCGAAAAAAAAACAAAGTAATAGTACCAAAATGAAAGGTTTAAAAAAAAATCGAAATGACTACTCTAGAAATAACTCCAATAGTGACAACTCCGATTGTGGCAACTCCAATGGCAGTAACTCAAGGGAGAGGCTAAAATGCAATAATATACAGAGAGATAAAAAATAAAAGAAAAAAATAATAGTAAAAAAAAATAAAGCTGCGATACCACCAAAAATGATGAAAAACATACACCAAAAATGATAGTGATTCCAAAAGAGTAGCTTCCAAGGCAATAACTCTAAAGGATGGTTTAAACAATGACAATAACTAAAAAAAATTATATAAAAATTAATGAGTTGTAAAAAAAAAAAATTATAAAAAAATATAAGATGATAAAAATGATAAGAGTAAAAAAAAAAAAAAAAAAGCAATATTTATTTGCTTACAAATCAAATGTAATTTGTGCGCGTCAATGCACGGAAATTATTATTGATAAGTGCAAAAAAAAAAAAAAAAAAAAAAAACAACAAAATAAATGTTTTTGTGCGCGTCAATGCACGGAATTTATAATCATTAAGAATCTTAACGATCATCACGTTAATGCACGGAATTATGATCGTTAAGGATCTTAATGATCATCATGTTAGTACATGAAATTATGATCGTTAAGGATCTTAACAATTGTGACAATTGTGATATCATGCACAAAAATTATGATCGTTAAGAATCTTAACGATTGTGACGATCACGATATTAATGCACTGAAATTATGATCGTTAAGGAGTCTTAACGATTGTGATGATCATACATTTTGTACAGAAATGATCGTTAAGAACCTTAACGATTGTGATGATCGTTACGTCAGTGAACTGAAACTTTCGTTAAGAATCTTAACGATTGTGCACGTCAAAGCACGAAAATTATGATTATGATCGTTAAGAATCTTAACGATTATGCATGTCAGTGCACGAAAATTATGATCGTTAAGAATCTTAACGATTGTGCACGTTAGTGCACGAAATTTATGATCGTTAAGAATCTTAACGATTGTCACGTTAGTGCACGGAAATTATGTGATCATTAAGATTAATACACGTCAATAAATGGTTATAATACTATGCACGATAGTGCACGGATTTCAATATTTCGTGTAATAACGTGTATTAAATTTTTTGGATGATCAGTTTCCGTGCAGTTTCCGTGCAGTGATTATGAAACCCGTGCTTACCCGCATACAATTTCGTATTTTTACATGCATTCCCGTGTATCGAGTTTTCATAGGGTAATATAGATACTTTGTGTGGAATTCATATAAACAAACTAGCATTACTTTTTTAAAAATAATTTAGACACCCATGTATAGGTACAGTAAGCCACTTACAATTCTGTTTTTAGTATAACTAATTAAATATATTTATTGGGGAAAAATTAATAATAAGGCCACGCAAAGTTGATTTTTCGTTTTGCACTACATGGATTTCAAAATTCGGGGCGGACGGACGGAATTTTTTTTTTAATTTACTGCAAATAGAATTATGTTCACATTTAAGGTTATGCAAGGTTAATTTTTCATTTTGCACAACAAGGAATCTAAAAATTGGGCCGGCAGTCATATTTTTTTCCTGTCAGTTCTATCGGACAATTAAGGGACATTAAGGCCTCCATCGGGTGACACCGGATGAAAATAGCGGGAAAAAATAGGTGTCAAAAATCGAACAATTGGCACAATTGGGATCTAAAAAAAAAAAAAAAAAAAAAATTGAATTAATTGAAAAAATGGGACGGCGGGTAATGCTAAACGAAAAATCAACTTTGCGTGGCCTAACGGTATTACTTCTAAACGAGGCGTGGTTAAACAAAAGATAGATACAAAATAAAAAAAAATAATCTAAACTTTTATACGAATTTATGTATCGAGGGGAATTAATAAAACAAAGAACTTATGGATATGAATTCTAACTTAACTGTCCTTTATTGAAGGTAAGCTTTTATCGTTTATATACTTTCTAGTTGCATATAAAGTAAATTTTAAAAGCCTATTTAAATTTCCATTGCGATTTCATCGTTTCCACGCTTTACCTTTTTTTATCAGATTTACAAATTTAAAAAATCGACGGCGCTACGCCGATTTGTACATTACCCGATAGGGTAATTTCGCCGTTCTCAACGAACTGTACATACTACAATAAATGTTTTTCATATCGATTGGCCTTTGGCTATTGTAAAGCACAATTGTAAACTTAATTATATTATTAATTATAAGTATAAATAAAATTTTTGGTCGTTGATTACGCAACATACTGCATTTTTGTCGATTGAAGAATGACTAGAATGACTTAAGTCAGTTTTCAATATCAACAGACTTCTTATTCAACTTCCCTAACAAAAAACAGCAAGTTCAATAAAATTACCTTAATACTATCTTTATATCGTCTTGCACATCCACAAAATTTTCCACCCCGTAATCTTTGGCCAATAAAATTCAGAACAGGTGTAACGTGATGGTCAAAAAAACTTGTTTGTTTTCTAAAAAAAGTTTAGTGTAAAATTAAAATTAATTTAAAGTTTATGGTGATAAATAACTCAGAGTTTGAATTATTCATGTTTTCTTGCAAAAAGTAGTTTCGCTTCGATTTTCACGCTACACCTGATCTTGAAGTTTGATTTGTCAAAATAACAGGAGATAGAAAATTTTTGTGGGTGCGTTAGGGCTTAAGTTCGCAAAAAAAAAAAAAAATAAAGCAGTTTATCTGTTAAACGTTTAAATAACAATAACTTTCTGTTATTTAATTTTATTTTGATAAGGATATATCATAAAAAATTAAGTCAATTCTTTCTATAACGAACGACATTCTGGAAAAACAAGAAGTTCGCCATAGAAATTTACTGATTTATTAAGTAACCCTACTGTATATCAACTATTATAAAATTGAAAATTTTAAGATCATTATTGAAAATTCGTTATACAGAATCGACTATATACAAAAAGTTTATTGAATTATAAATTCGTTAAATAATCTTTAATAAAATATATAAAATATATAAATTTTGAAGTAAATTTTTTTTTTTTTTTAAATAAGTTGTAATGTTAAAATTTTTGTTTGCGAAAAAAATATGCGAAAATATTAATAATAGTGATAGATCGATATCATTGTAGTAATCAACGTTAAAGATAAAAGAAAATTTTAATAATGATTACTAGTCATTTTCATTATTGAAAATTTATTTAAAATGATTGGTCATCATTCAATTATCTGAAATCGGCAAATTTGTCCGGCTACTGCACATGCGACGCTATGTAGGCTGATTATTTGCGCAAGCTATGATATTATTTCATGAATGCTGTACGAGATTGCATTAATGATAGAAAATTTTTATTTTATGATCACTGACATTATTGATTTGAGTAGTGTAACATTCCACTGGAATTATTGTGAGGAATGAACATGTGAATTGACTAAGTTGTTCCAGTTGGCCATTCAGCCCTGATGATTTCCAGTGGACTGCTCTATTGACAACACTGATTATTGTTAAATTACTGGAAAGTTTTGAGTCAACGTGACACTATCCTTCAAAAAATTAAGACATTGAAAGATAAAAGATTTAACCTACTTGATATAGTTCATTCATTAAATAAATCATTCGTTAAGCACATCTTTGAATTGATTGCAAATCATTAAAATTACTAGTGACATGATCACTTTAAATATGGTCATTCTATCCTTAAATTAGAAAGGCGCCATTTATTATGTAATTTTTATAGGTGGTGAGGGGAATTTTTGCCACATAGGAGGAAAGGTCTTGTCTACTAAAAAACAAAGGAAATTACGTTCTAAATAGCACATTCCTTACATATTCATTCCTCGTGTTGTTATTCTTCTTATTTAAACATCACACTCTTCCATGTACAGTAAAGTACACTGTTGGAACTAATTGGTCCGAATTCACGGTTATATTTACTAAATCCAATCCAAGAGCTCTCCCTTCCTATAATTACGGAGAACGCAATAGTTTCTGATTTGATCATTAAACTATGTTCTATTTATATTTTATATATCAAGGAACTCTATTTGAACAAAGTAAATGTTTTGTGAAGTCACAATGCGGAACATTTTCATGATTGGCTGATTTTGAAATGGAATCTGCAAAATAAATTTGTAGCTTATAAAAAAAGTGCTTTTCTACTGTACAAATGTGGACAACATATGCGATTTAACAATTTTTGGATATTACCGTTAATTTCCAATATGTCTAAAATTGGATTTTTGATCATGTATCTCTATGATGTACGTACGTACGTACATGCAGGATATTAACTGTTAATGAAGAGTACAGGAGTATGCAAGAAATGTTTACATAATTGGTTAAATATGCAATGTTCAATTTGGCAAATCATCGTCATAAATTGCTAGATTTCATTAGACTACATCTATCTGGTACGTACGTACGTACGTTCCTACCTGCTGCATACGTTTTGACGAATAGCATTCGATTCACCGGTTCGTTTTGGATTTATCGTAAAATAATCGTCTCTCCGAATTGGTCATTGTTCAATTCTAACCGAAGATTAGCTTTTTGTTATGTCATTAAGGGAGTTCTCAAGCTGCTCCTTCAATGTGTTTAGTATTGATCAAGATGTTTGATGGAAGAACAACTTATTAAAAATTTATTGTGCGAAATGCGAATTTAAATTTTAACCAATCAGTGCAATTTTTGTAAAAAAAAAAAAAAAAAAAAACAAAGAAACTGCATCACTAAATTTTATTCAACAAAATGGTAATTTACTTGGTTAATTTTTGAGTGTAGCGGAAGAACTTAAATCCGCAAAATTGTTTTTAATAGGTTCTGTTATTTTCAAGGAGGTGTAATAAGATAACCAAAAAAAGGTTTTTCAATATCAGATATAGATGTATTTTAAATTGCTGTTTGCATAATTTTGATTAATTTTTTTATGTTTAATTATTGTGATTGCGATTGCAATTGCAAAGCCAGCCAATTTATCATGAGTGTCAAGCTCAGGTTTATGTTAAATTAGCCGGTTTTAGCAATCGCGATCGCAATCACAATCATTTAATATAAAAAAAAATTAATCATAGGGATCACAAAATTATGCAAGCCGCAATAAGCATAGCAGCAATTGATATTTTTGTTGCAAATTAAAAAAGTCCGGAACCAACGGATCCTATATTATTAATTTATTCAATTTCTGATTAATTGAACTTTCCATTTGAATGAGGTGCTTGAGAACACTCTAAATTGCGTCTATATCATATTTCAGGTTGACTTTAAACGATTATTTTCGCAATTTATTCATATTAATTGAGTCAATAAATCTAAAATATTAATGCATGTCCATAAGAACATGTCCAGTCAATAGTATATACAATCAGATTTCCTAAATAAATGCACTACAAAGAACTTTCCTCTCTTATTGGATCAAACTAATATGTACTTTTAATATTTACCCTCCCTAAATACATACATACGTACATACTTCTCTAAATGTATGTTTTATTAATTTTTTATATAATTGGTATAATGACTTTAGTTACGACTATGCAAAAATATTATTCAAGAATATTGTCGTATTGCTGTTCGTATCTCGTATGCATTGTTTTACATGATCTAGGGGTTTAATTTCAGCAAGCATCAGAACGACATATATGCTATTACATAAGTTAAACGCTACTAATTATCAATTCGCTCATCTCGAAAAGCATATAAATAGCCAGTATCTTTCGTTCTTACAGTATTTTGCAATTCTATTTAATAACTTTTTTAAAATTTTATTTCACTTAGTCTATTCTTTATTCAGTCTTCCTGATTTCGAAAAAACAAACAATTTCAAAAATGTTGTCAAAATTTTATTTAATTTTTACCATCGCTTTAGTTTCTATTGCAACTATTGTCAATCCTGCTCTCGCCGATACAAATGATGGTATGATTTTTGTCATCTCTATAAATTGGATGATATATTATCTTATCAGAGCAATGCTTGCCTGATAACTTGTTAATATCGTCTGGACAAAAATTATTTATAATTATCATTCGGTTTGCGTAATTTTGTAAATTTTGCAGATCATCAAAAAAAAATTCGCTCGATTGTTATGTGATTACCAGTGAGTTCTGATTTTTTTAAAACAACTCCGATAGGATAATTTCATATTGCGATATCGGAGTAATTTTTGGGAAATCAGAAATCATTAGTAATCAAATCACAATTGAGCGATCGATTTTTATAGAACTACCAAAATTTACAAACTTATGCAAACCGTATAAATGAAATTTCCCTAATTTATTAATTAAATATATAATATATTATGTGAATCCAATTATCATAGTATTAAACAGTAAGTATATAATTAGAAAATTTGTTTATAAATTAAAATTTATGAAAATTAATATGATATCATAATTAATAAATATTTTATATTATATAAATTATTAGATGGTAAGTGTAAAAAAAAATAATTTATAAATCGAAATTTTATAATAAATAAATCATCTATAATTTTAAAATTGAATTATTAGCTGGTCAGTATAAATTATTTTTCAGACTGAAATTTTATAATAGTTTATAATTAAATAAAATCGTCTAATTAATTATATATGAATTTAAATTATTAGCTGGTAAGTTTTAAATAATTTCTTAAAACATTGGAATGTTTAATAATTTAAAAAAAAAACTTCTTTAATTAATTATATAATTTAAATCATTATTAGTTCGTGAGTATTATTTCATAGATTGAAATTTTACATTCATTCGTAACTAAATAAAATCTAATTAAATTATTAGCTGGTCAGTATAAATTTTTTTTTTCAAATTAAATTTTATGATAATCTATAGTTAAATAAAAAATTGACTAATTAATTATATGAATTAAAATTATTAGCTGGTAAGTATTAAGCAATTTCTTAAATTGGAATTCTAATTATTTAAAAACAAAAGACTTTAATTGATTATATAAATTAAATTAATAGCTCGTGAGTATTATTTTTTTTTAAATTGAAATTTTACATACATTCGTACTAAGTAAAATCCAACTACTTATAAAATTAAATTTTTAGCTGGTCAGTATAAATTATTTTCAAATTGAAATTTTATGATAAACCATCTAATCAATTACATATAAATCAAATTATTAGTTGGTTATTATAAATTATTTTTAAAATTAAGATTTTATAATAATCTATAATTAAATAAAACTTTTATATTTACTAATATGAATTAATTGATCAGATAATGCTGGAACTACCGGATGTAAGTATAAAATGAAATTGAAATTTATAATTTATAATTTATAAATAAATGAATGTTCTAATTAATTGTATTTGGATAAATTATTAGTCCGTAAGCATAAATATAACATTTTAATTTAATTCTTAACAATTTTAATTATTAAGTAATAAATTTCTCTAATTATAAAAATTAAATTATTAGCTGGTGAGTATAAATTAACTTTGGAATTGAAATTTTATTATGATCTATGATTAAATATAACTTCCTTAATTAATCAAATATAACCTATTTAATTAATAGGATGTAAGTATAATATATAAACTGAAAATTTTATATATAAATTATACTGATAAAACTTCATTTTAATTAAAGTTTCAGTTCGTGAGTATTAATTTTTTAAATTGAAATTTCATAAAAAAAAATAACTGCAATTAATTGAAACTTTTTAATCAATCTTATGTGAATTAAATTATTAGTGGGTGAGTATTAAGTTTTAAATTGAAACTTATAATTAAGTGAAACATTTCTAATCAACAATATATGAATTTGATTATTAGCACGTGAGTAATAATTTTTATATTGTAATAATCTATAGCTAAATGAAACTTTACTAATCAATTTTATATAAATTTAATCTGAATTAATTATTAGTGAGTGAGTAGTAATTTTTAAATTGAAAATTTAATAATTTAATTGAATGACTTTCTTTAATTAATATACAAATTAAATTGTTAGAAAGCGGTGAGTTTAAAATTAATTTTAATTGAAATCTTAATTATAAACTCGCTAATCAATTTACAAATTAAATTGTTAGAAAACGGTGAGTTTAAAATTAATTTTAATAATTGAAATCTTAATTATAAACTCGCTAATCAATTTTATATAAATTAAATTAGACAAACAAAGCGCATGAGAAGAGTTCAAAAGAGGTATATTCAAAATTAATTTTATAAATAAAATCCTTAATAATAAACTAACTAATCAATTTATCTAAATAAACTTTTATTATATAAGAATAAGGTTCAAAAGAGGTGAATTTAAAATTAATTATAGTTGAAATTTTGATAATAATTGTCTAATTAGTTGTTATGTTAATTAAATTATTAGCTTGTGAGTATTAATTTTAAATTGAAATGTTATAATAATACATAACTAAAAAAAACTCAAATCAATTTACATTGAATTTAATTATTAGTCGGTGAGTATATAATTGAATTGCATATAGATTTTATAATATATAATTAAAAGAAACCTTCTAATTAAATAATTAGATCGTGAGTATGATGTTTTAGATTTAAATTTTACAATACTTTGTATGTAATTATGTGACATTAAATTTTATAATTAAGATATCATCTATATTAATTTATGTTTGTATTATATATTTTAGGCAAATAATTTAAAAGTTTGGATATTTAATGCTATTAAATAATACAATTATGTAATTGGAATTGTATATATAATGAAAACTCTTAATAATAGTTTACATTTCATAAAATTATATGTAGTAGATATAAAAAAAAATTTAGCAAACTATAAAAATTTTTCTCTTCAAAAAACTTGTTCTTTTTTTATTTATAGTTTTATATTTTTGGTGAAGATTTATAAAATTCTAATAAATTGGTATAGAATTTTTTTTATTAGGTTTAACATTATTTTAATATTTAAAACATGAAATTTTAATAAAAGATTCCAAAATTTTTTAACCATTTTATTCAAAAAATTAATTATGCGTTATTGTATTATTAGAATCTTCTTCAATGAGACTAATTATATTAGTTGATCTAAAAACTTTTTCAAAGTATTAAGTCTTATACGTTTGAAACTTCTACAGTTCAAAAATCCTTAAATTAGCAACTGAAACTGATAATTCTTTAACCTTTTATAAAAAAATAAAAAATATAATTAAAAAAAATTTTTTTATAAAAATATACAAACAAACAAGCAGAACAAAACTATAGAGTTTATTTTTTAATATAACAAAATTTATTATGTTATTTCTTTTTAAAGTTACTAATAAAATCAAAATTTGGCCACACATATATAAAAAACATAACCAAATTTTAAAAATATAATAAAATTTAAAAAACATAACAAATTTTATAATATTAGACATCAAAATTTAGTATTTGTTCTCAAATTTAGCTGCTGTTGAGGGTGGACTGGGTTCAGGGGAGTGAAAGGAAATAAATAAATAAACACACACAAAAACACAACCAAACAATAAGGCCAATAAACTGAGGCATGTCGATTTGGCAAGGCAAGGCTTTATTGGGCTTATATTTAATTGGGTTTTTATACTTAATTAAAAGAAAAACAAAAGGTACATGTTTTATTCTAATTACTTTCAAACACTTTTGAATACTTTACAAAAGGATAAATCCCACCTCTATTTATAAAACTTACAAAAGAAACAAAAGGAAGAAAATCAAAAGAAAAGAAGAAAAGAATATTACTCTATTTCTTCTACTTTTTCAATTAATTGCTAATTTCAGTTAATTTCCACTATAGAAGTATACAGCTAATTTTACTTTCTTTGATTTTTATAAGACCCCGAAATATACATAAATATGTTAGGTTAATTATAAAATTACCAAAAATAGAAAGATTTGCAAAAAAACTTTAAAAATAAGCAAAAATTACTATAAATAGGGGACGTCTAAAGTGCAAATCTTACGTTTTTTATACTCCTGCACTTAATTTTTTGATACTCCTGTATCTGGTATGTACCCCAAAATTACGCTTACTTTTTTGAGGGTTGCTTAAAGCCAGGTCCATCACGAAATTGCCCGATGATCAATGATTATTGGGTGATCACGAGATTATGATATATATAGATTTTTTTCTCAATTTTTTTCTTCACATATTATGATTAAGTTTTACTTGGAGCTTTAAAAGGTGCTTTATTTGCAGTGTGAAGAAGACGCTACTTCGAAATAGTTAAGAGTAAACACAGTAACGTTTTTTTTAATACAACCCGAGAAATAAAAGTACATAGGCCTTTAGATAATAATTTTTTTTTTTTTTTACTACATAACCGAAATTAATAAAAACCGAAATTTACTAAAAGATGGACGTGAATAACATAAATAATAACGATAAGGAAAATGAAGCGCTATCCTTCAATGCTTTTACAAACCAAGTAACCAAATTATATACGTCGTCACGTCTTAACCCTGATCAAAAACGTGGACTTCTTTTTAACGTCAACCATCCGTTTGAGGTTGAAGATCAGGATTTTGATAAGGAATGGTGGCCCCTGGTCACAAACGTATGGACAAAATATAATTCTAAATGCCAAAATAATGGCAACTCGTGGGTGGTATATGCATGCCGCTTCACAAAACATAACCCGTCAAGTGGTCACAAAGAGGAGGTTCCGTATGAAAAGCGTAGAAAAATGAAAGTGCATTCGCTGGATTTATGCCACGCAAAAATTAGGGTTTTGAGGTTCGTTAATGAACAGAAAGTCCTTTTTGAACGATATCTAAATAGCCCAGATTATACACATCCCATCGAAAAAAGTGAGAAATTGAAACATTCTCAACTTGTTCTTAGCTTGGTGGAGGAAGAAGCAATTAAAAATTATTCGTCCCCAGCTATCATCAACGCGATCAAAGAGCATGCAACAAGGAGGCTGAATCTTGGTGCTAGTGTAAAGAAATTAAAAAGAATGGAAGTGTATAATATTAAAAAAAAGTTTACGAATTACAGGATTTACATTTAACAGGCAATTCAGATTTAGAGATAGATATTGAAGAATCTATTAGTTTTTTAAAAAAAGAAGGATACTTAGTTGAGCGTTATAATTGGTCGGCCCAGGGTTTCATTTTTGCGCACCCAGATCAACTTGAGAAGCTCCGTCAGTTTGGGTGGTTAACATTAATTGATTCCACGCATAAAACTAACAGATATGACTGGAGGTTATTTACGCTTTACATTAGAGATAACCATGGTTCTTGAAATTTCAGCGCTCATTTTTCGTTAGCACTGAAACCAGCGAGATGGTCGTGAAGGCTCTGCAAATAATTTGGCATTTTAAAAGTTCCTGGATGCCCGTTACTTCCTTTTTGATCAAAGTTGTGTCGAGGCTAACGGCATTTTTATGACTTTCCCGGGTTTACCAAAAGGTGAACAGGTATGCGACGTTCTCTTTTGTAGTATCCATGTGGTTCATACTTGGATGGGTAAAATTTATGAACCAAAGGTTCGAAGTAAAATGATATACGCGATGCACAAAGTAACAAAAATTGGATGCGAAGAACTTATTAAGGAGGCAATTAATAAATGCCAAGTCCCTGACATTAAACGATACATATCGCGAAATTACGCAGTAAATACACATAAATGGGCTTTTTGGGCACGACAACTTCCCCCCTTCTCTTACAAATAACATCAACAAACATGATAAAATCGTATCATAGCGAACTAAAAAGAATGACTATTTCTCACTATGGCTTAATAGGTAGTTTTTTGTGTATTTGTAGCAGTCCTTTTCGATTATTAACGGGTGCGTCGAGTGTAACCCGGGTTTGCATGAGGAGAGCATCTTCCTGCGATGCAGGAAGGTGCTCTCCTTATGCAAATCTGGGATACGCCCGACGCAATTAAAAATTGAAAAGGACCTCTGCTTATTTGCAGTATAATTTTAATAATATATAAATCTTATTTATTAAGGTGCATGTAATAAAATAGTTACAATCGATAAAAAAAACAAAAGTACGCAGAAAATACGGCTTTTGAGTTTCATACAAAGCGAATCTTAGCATTCAGTGTAAATCATGAAATCCTCAATCAAATTCATAAGTTTCCGTTTCCCGTACAACAATTAATCGTTAGTGAAGTTCTCGCCGTAAAAAAAAGAATAGAAAAGGGTAAAGATAATCCAGACCTTATGTCTCCCAACTGTTATTGTCTTTTTTTTCGTCAATACTTGCTTCCGTGTCGTCATATATTTCACGAGCATCTATATGGGGAAAAAAAATTGTGACTTCTAATGCTTGGGAATATTTTCAGCAAATGTTCATGGAGAGTGGGTTCGAAATCTACGCTGGTCGAGAGTTAGTAGAAATTATTTTGCCCAAGAAAACAGAGGCCGAGAAAGCTGCAGAAAAATGACGTTTAACGATAAATAAGCTAATCGAAAGGACACGTAATGCTTATTGGAGGGTTGAAGAAGAAGGTAATGCGGTGCAGAAGGCTGCGTTTATTGAAACGTTGACATCTTCTTTAAGCATGGTTTTAAACTAAAAAGAAATTCACTCATAATAAAAATATCCGTCACGAGTGTCCTGTACACTTACCATTCGTTTATATGATGTACTGTGAATTTTTAATCATTTGCTTGCACCGATCCCGCTAAAAATTGCTTAATGCCTTTGATAAATAAATCAGAAGATTAATAGCAACCGAAAATTAAAAAAATGTGTGAACACAAATGAGCTAAAAAATAATTAACATTTTTTTAGAAGGAAATAAAATAGGATATGGGTTTTTTCTTAAAATTTTTCTTGGCTTTCTCTATCTTTTTTTTTGGAGTTTAATGTTCAGTGTGCATTAGTGATGCCCCGTGATGCGCTGACGAAATGACGCAACCTGAAGAAACTTATAGTTTCGTCAGATTTCGTCATTTCGTAAGGCATTACTAGTGTGAATATGAATTTAACCTTTTAAAGGTATGCGTTTGTGAATATTTGATATTAGCGTAGCGACTAAATAATTAATTGGCAGATAACGTCTTTTAATGAGAATAAAAAAAATACAAGCCATTTTTGATTTTCAATATCCAAAGAACATAATCTAAATGTGGGTAAATTTTGATATAATCGACCTATGAACTAATAATCAATGCATGAAAATTGAAACGTGGAGAAAAAGTACGCCACTGAGTCTCGCGTTGAAAGTTCAAAAAAAAAGAAAATTAAGGATACAGAAACAACTAGCTATACTTTTTTACACCCTTAATTATCATTTATTTATGTTTTTTTTAAAAAATCGACTTTCGTTTGTTATGCGCACCGTATTTTGCATAAGTTTTTACAAAGTTAAAAAACTGCAAGTTATTCTAAACTAAAAGCACAAAAATTTAAGCATATCTAAACTAATGTTCGGCAAGAAATTGGAGAGATACCAACCACGAGTTGCCATTATTTTGGCATTTAGAATTATATTTTGTCTATACTTTTGTGACCAGGGGCCACCATTTCTTATCAAAATCCTGATCTTCAACCTCAAACGGATGGTTGACGTTAAAAAGAAGCCCACGTTTTTGATCAGGGTTAAGACGTGACAACGTATATAATTTGGTTACTTGGTTTGTAAAAGCATTGAAGGATAGCGCTTTATTTTCCTTATCGTTATTATTTATGTTATTCACGTCCATCTTTCAGTAAATTTCAGTTTTTATTAATTTCGGTTATGTAGTAAAAAAAAAAAGATTATTATCTAAAGGCCTACGTACTTTTATTTCTCGGGTTGTATAAAAACAAAAAAACATTACTGTGTTTACTCTTAACTATTTCGAAGTAGCGTCTTCTTCACGCTGCAAATAAAGCGCCTTTTAACGCTTCAAGTAAAACTTAAACGTAATATATTAAGAAAAAAAATTGAGAAAAAAATCTATATATATCATAATCCTGTAATCACCCGATGATCATCGATCATCGGGCAATTTCGTGATGGACCTGGCTTTAAGCAACCCCCTTTTTTGATGCAGATCTGCATTATACACGTGACTTGTATTATACAAAGGCCCAGTGCATTGTTTTTGCAAAAATAATTTTTGGTCACATGCTACTAATGTCGTGTAACGTTATACAAGTCTAATTTTGCCCGGCATTAAGCTTAATGCTGGTGGGCACTATCATGATAATGCCCCCGGCAGGGTTAGACATAATTCCGGCCCACCCTAACCCTAAATCTAGCGGTACCCTAACCCGGCATTAAGCTTAATGCTGGTGGGCACTATCATGATAATGCCCTGGCAGAGTTAGACATAATTCCGGCCCACCCTAACCCTAAATCTAGGAACCCTAAAAACTAATTGTTCGAAGCAACATCCAATCACAGTACATATACTAGATGCATATATCGTATAACCAGTATATGTACTGTGATTGGATTTTGCTTCGAACAATTAGTTTTTAGAGTTCCTAGATTTAGGGTTAGGGTGGGCCGGAATTATGTCTAACCACGCTGGGGCATTATTATGATAGTGCCCATCAGCATTAAGCTTAATGCTGGGTTAGGGTACCACTAGATTTAGAGTTAGAGTGGGCCGGAATTATGTCTAACCCTGCCGGGGGCATTATCATGATAGTGCCCACTAGCATTAAGCTTAATGCCGGGCAAAATTAGACTTATGTAACGTTACACAACATTAGTGGCATGTAACCAAAAATTATTTTTGCAAAAACAATGCACTGGGCCTTTGTGCAATACAAGTCACATGTATAATGCAGATCTGAATCAAAAAAGTAAGTGTAATTTTGGGGTACATACAGAAGTATCAAAAAAGTAAGTGCAGAAGTATCAAAAACGTAAGTTTGCGTCTAAAGTAGAGGCAAATCATGTGATCAACTACCAATCAAATTATAGAATTTTGATAATTGCCGGCGAAGCAAAACAAAAAATAAAAGCAAAAAACTGAAAAATACAAAAAACGGTAGTCTAAACCTACTTCAATGTGTTAATCCTAACCCTAATATAGAACAACCCTAATCCTAAAGTTAATTGAAAAAATTATTAAATATGAGTTGCCTCAGCTTTAGATTTCTCCTATAAATAGAAAAGATCTGTATAAATAACACCAAAAATAAGCAAAGTAATAGCTAACCTATCTATGTATATTCTGGGGTTCTATTTTCATTATGAAAAATTATGATAGCCTCATACTATATACCTGATTTGGCCTTACAGGTAAATTATTTTTTAAAATCATGATTTTATTGATTTTTTTTATTTTCAGCATATTGCTATCATTAAGACTAATTCATTAAACAAAAAGTGCATTTCTTCTAATTATTTTCTTGACACCTTTTTATTATTAAATTGATCCAGGGCTATCACAGTCTTGATCTGATCCTTCTTTGATCTTTTTTTCTTGTTAAATTTTTTTTTGATTACTAGTAAAGCATTTATCCAGATCAAGGCTTAGATATTAGGCTTGAATATAGGACCTTGGGAACTCTGTACAGAACTAGAGCTTACAGATTTTTTATTCAAATAATATTTAAATAATTAGGATTGGCATATAGCTATTTGAATATTCGCTAAAAAACTAAATTTACTAAATAATTCGAATAACTATATATTTAAATAATAATATTTATTCGAATAATAATATTTATTTGAATTAATAATATTTATTTGAATAAATAATAATATTCAAATAAATAAATTATTTGTATAATTATAATTATTTGAGTAAATATTTATTCAAGTAAATATATTTATTTTGCCTAGTATTCATATTTTTAAACTTTCAATATCTTATAATTTATATATATAATAATAACTAGCTAATGTTAATTCCAATTCTATTAATTCTACTTCTAACTATTAAGTCAAATTGAATGCTGTGCCTATAGCTTTTTTTTAGTTTAGTCTAAAAAACTTTTTTATTATTTTATTATTAATTGGTTTCAATTAATTTAATAATAATTTTAATAAGCTTATTGATCTATATATAGAGGTTATCTAAAGCCATGTACCCACGTAACATTTTTGTATAATCAACTAAACGGAGTCACGAAATTTTGTTTATACGGATCAGCCTGAAGAAGTCAAAAAACAAAAAAAATGCAAAAACATAAAAACAGCATTCTAAACCTACCTTGAGCCATTAATAAAAAATGGCAGAAAGGTAATTTTACTTATATTAGTCCCAACTCTAACCCTGACCCTAATGCTAAACAATCTTTGATACAAATTTTAACTAAAATTTCAAAAAATCACATTGGTACATGGCTTTAGCCATCCCCTATATATAGTAACAATATAGAGTAAGTATGAAGAAACAAAATAGAAAAGGGATTAAAGATAAAATTAGTAATAAGGTGGAATAATTAGAAGTATCATCAATTACTTATTTTAATAAATTTAATTAAAATGGTTAATATTAAAACTAAATAAATGTATACTATATATTAATCTAAATATATATTAAATATCATGTACAGTGGGCTATCAGAGCATTGTGAACACTTTGGATTGTAATTACTTGAAATCAGATAAGTAACTATAGCACAAAATTTATGTTACATGTTCAGCTGATCACATGGTATAACATGCCAAATTTTATACAGTTTCATTAGATCACACAAAAGATACTGTATATGAAAATTATTACAGTTATAGTTTTTTTATAAATACGAAGATTCAAATTTTAACTTTTTTAAAAAAATTTTTTTTTCTTTTTTTTTAGTAAAAATTTAAACTACTTTTATATTTATATTTTGCAGGTTCTTTTTTAACTTTAATACAAGCAGCAATATGATCTAACATCAAGACCAAGAGAAACAAGCCCAATTAGTAAGCCTATAATTACACTTAAAAAATGTTTTAAACATTCAATAATGTATTTCTTATACCTTATGCACTCATATATAAATCACAAAGAAGAGCCCCAAAAATAAAAAATTGTGGTTTACTAGGCACAAAACTTATTTATCATTTCAAAAAGACTAGACTTCATGGGTATGTAACTGGGTAGAGAGCATATGGCTTAAAAAGACAATAGCAGATCTCAAGTCTTTGTACAATACATGGCAAATGGTATGATACTTTTGTATATATTTATTTTTTTTAGTAGTTTAAAAGGTTAATAATCTGAGTAGAATTTGGTAGTAGCTTTGCTAGTGATTAGACTTCTTGAGACTAGGAGAGTTAAAAGAAAGTGTGATCTCAAATGCCCAGATTCTTTTTTTTTTTTGTTTACCTTTCAAGCTATCTGCTTTATGAAGCTTTTTTATTACCTTTTATGTAACAAACTTTTCATAGCAACTTTAATAGTACTAAAGTAAACAGAATCTCTCGGTTATAGAGTTTTTTCATTTATTAATCAAGTCTTATTTCTACTGATTGTTTTTGTAAAAAAAAAGATAATCTTACTTTTTTTGTTGATTGCATCTAATCTGTTATACTAACTGCCTTTTTTTTTAAATTAGATAATGTTGTCTATATTTTACTTTATATCTGAGCAAATTTTGAAGCGCTTCTAAAAAAATTCGATTTTTTGTAAATTTTGTTAAAAAAAATCCAAAAAATTGATCTTTGTACTGACCCAAAAATGGTTTTTATTTTTTGTATAACTTCTATACATTTAACAAAACTATATGAAATTTTAGCATGTTATACTATGTAATCTGCTAAACATGTGACATAAATTTTGTGCTGCAGTTACTTACCCAATTTCAAGTAATTACAATTCAAAAAGTGTCTACAATGCTTTGGTAACCCTCTATACAAAGCACAGGTTACAAACTAGTATAAAAAAAATTACATTTTGATGATTATATTAAATATTATTCAAATATTATATATTATTTGAATAGAAATTATTATTTAAATATAATGAATTATTTAATAAAAATAAATTATTTGAACAATTATATTACTCAAATAATTTGAATAAAACAATTATTTGAATATACATATTATTCATAAAATAATTATTTAAAAAATTTTTTTGAATATTTACTGAATATAAATATTATTCGAATAGCAAATACGAATTTGAAGCTCTATGCAGGACTGGGTATGGCAAAGATTTTTTTTAAAAAAATATGACCATATCAGCACAGTCATATAAATTATATACATTATGAGATTTTGGTCTGCTGCTAATACCGCTTTTAAAAAATTTGTTGGTTTAAGAATTTCTGCACTGTACAATTGGTAACCCAGAACTGTTTGAACAAAACAAAGTAAGACACCAAAAAAATAACTATTTTAACTTGACTTGGTTTATTAAGTAAAAGTGTCAGAAGTGCGATTTTGTAATATATAAACTATTTTAACAATCCCCAACTCTAATATTAATTGATTTTAATTAAATATCAAAAAATTAGATAATCTTATAATAGACCAGGCTTTAAGCATCCCTATAATCACTAGTCAAAAGTTCTTTGCAAAAATACTACTTATAAAAAAAATACTCATAGCAAACTAGTAGGTTTTGGATATTATAAATAAATAAATAAAAGTTTATGCAGCTATAAACTCTGTTTTGGCCAAAAGAATTCTGTAATAAACAGCAAATAAGCAGTTTCTGGCTATAAGAAAACTCCAACAAATAGTAGTAAATTGAGTTGGACTATATAATCATTATGATATGTTAGGTGAACCCTGCGCAGCTAGCTAGTAAAACCTGCTTTGATTATAGGGTTTTGGTAAAATTTGCGTTAGCATAGTGTGTTTTATAGATTAATACAGATTTCACCCTCATGTGATCTGCATAGTGAATTTTACTAGCTAGCTATGTGGGTTTCACCCCTGTTGTATTATGATTATATCAACTATCTGAAAATATTTTTTAATATAAATGAAACATTTGAGCTTTTCGCCAAAGACTTTAATAAATAGTAGAATCTTGTTAATAATATGTGAATAAAATTTAATGAATACTACTTGAATAATGATAATAAATATAAAACTTATATTTGTAAACTTTCAAAGCCTAAAAAATTGAGTAGAAGAAAGAAAACCCTTTCTTCTAAAAATATTTATATAATCTAGAAAAGATTAGCTAGTACTATAAAGCTAAAATTAGGATAATATAGTTAGTACTTCAAATCTAGTTAGAATTGAATAGTAAAAATAAAAATAATATTATTTAAAATATTTTAATATACTGATAATACTATTTTTTTAAAACATAGTTATTGTCAAAAGGTTAAAAGTATCCTTTATATCTACTATCTAACTTAAACATTCTCTATAATTTCTGTTTACTTGGCACTTTAATTTCACTATTTTTATATTTTATGTTAGAGTACACTACAAAACAATTCTTTATTTACTCAATTACCAAAAAACTAATTCTCTAGTATCTTACATTTCTCTTATTTATATAATTATATATAACATAATTATGTTGTATAACTATTTAGTTATTAGCACTTAGAAACAATTGTTGGTGTTTGGTGTTATACTGGATTACTTTTTTGAAAAATTTGGGTTGTATTATTTATTGGTAATTGATTTTCTTTGAATTTACTTTGTTTAGTAATTTTTATAAATTTAAAAAAATTATAGAAAATACTCTATTTAGTGCAAGCAATAAGCTGCATGCTTTGCAGTGCTGTACGAGCTAGATTGCACTCAAAATATTTTTTGCTTACCAAATAGCAGTCATATTTATTAAATAATAATAAAGTAATTAAAAAGGTAAACAATTATTAAAAGATTGCACAAAAAATGCATATATTGTATGCAATATTACTAAAACAAAGAAAATCTACTTTTAAGAAAAAACACTTAAGCATTGATATTGCTATTGAGGCATAATATGAAATTTTCATTTATTCATTAGTATATACTATTTTTAAGTTTTTTAAATTGTTGACTTGAAATGGCATACTTCTTATTTTAGTAATTAAACTTTTAAATAAAATTTCTTTAATTATAAAAAAAATTGATACTATAAATTTACTAAAATAAAAAAATATTAACCAAAATAAAATTTTTAAAATTTTTAAATTATTGACTTGAATTGGCATACTTTTTATTTTAGTGATTAAACTTTTAAATAAAATTCCTTTAATTATAAAAAAAAATGATACTATAAATTTACTAAAATAAAAAAATATTAACCAAAATAAAATTTTGGTACTTTTTGTAAATGTAATTAGTTTTTGTATATTACAAAGAGTATAATTCTAAGCAATTATTATAAATCGCACTTATAGTGTTTTACCACCATAGGTAAATTAAATTTACAATTATGTATAACAAAAACAAAAAATAAACTTTTATAAAACAAAAAATAAATTT
This sequence comes from Gigaspora rosea, assembly GCA_003550325.1. Taxonomy (NCBI): domain Eukaryota; kingdom Fungi; phylum Glomeromycota; class Glomeromycetes; order Diversisporales; family Gigasporaceae; genus Gigaspora; species Gigaspora rosea. Next base: position 47,671 of record QKWP01000415.1, read on the forward strand.
TATTACCTTAGGGTTAGGGTGAGACCTGGGATGGGGCAGGGGGCATAGTTTATACCAAAATTTAGCAAGAAATTTTTTTATTAGAGCCCCAAAGGTGGTTTCATAAGCAAACTTTAGAGATATGAATGCTTTTTTAAAAAATAAACAAAAAACTGAAATTTTATGTTACACCTGATCTTAAATTTTGATTGGCTATTCTAAAGGTTTTGTGTAACATGGTGTAAAACACCATAGGTGCGTTTTAGTAAAACTCATTCTAAATGGCAATAATGACACACATTAATAAATTGTTAATATTATTAAATTAACTATAAAAGATTTAGCAAAAATGTCATAACACTATATATAGTTTGAATATATTTATTTCACAACTATCAAAATATCCCTTCCAATTTGAAATTTTAATTAATGATTTAATGCAATCAAAATATATAATAATTTTTTCCTACTTGTAAAACATGAAATCTATTTCAAACGATTTATAATTATTAAATAAATAAATTAATTAAAGAAAAATTGTTGATTTTCAATAAATAAATAACATAATACAGTGGATTTAAAGAAATTCCTAGCAAGCATTAGATTACTGATCTTAATTCAAATTCATTGCATACAATTTGAAGTAATATTATTTTCTCCATCACATCCCACTTTTTTAAAAAAAAAATAAATAAAAAATAAAAATATAAAAATACAAATTTTAAATACCAAAAAAAAAAATCCAACAACTTCAACTTATCATATGAACAGATTTACGAAATTGTTTATTTATTTTGACACACCCCCAAATTTACACTACACAAATTACAGGTGCGTCAGTCAATTGACATATTTGGGATCCAATCAAATTCAACATGGATATGTAGTTGATTTAATACAGGAATATGCCCAGATTGTAATATACAATCCATCACTACGACAGTTAGGTGTAGTATACAATAACCTTATTCCCCGTCTCTTGTTTATACTTCTATATTATTTTCTTTCTTTTTGCCCAGATTTCTGATTCAAATTTTTCCATTTTCTTTACCTTTTTTATTACGAATTTTTTAAATAATTAAGAGCTACTAATGAAAAGTAAAAATTTTGGCAGAAAAAAAAAATAGAGGAAAATAAGGTAGAAAATGAAATATTTTATTATAAAAAAAAGTACAAGATTCTAAAAGTATCACACAAATATTGTACTTATTTTTCCAATTTTTTTTTAATTGAAAACTATTTATTTAAAGTAGCTATGCTAATTAAATTTCGATTATATGTTTTAAGATAATTTTTTAATGAATTTTTCAAGTATTCTATAAAAACAAATGCTTAGAACCCACATATTAATAGAAAAATAAAAATATAGTCTTATTCTTTGGCCTTAGATAAATAACTAGTAAAATTTTCAGGTGATTGATACATTTTAAAGTAACAACAAACATTATTTCTGGGTTCTTACAGTAGTCTGCTTAATATACTTCAATGTTGGCTAGATTATTAGTTCAGATTATTAGCTTTTTTCTTTGCTACATGGGGGCAAAGGTTCATATCATGATTAGAGTGGTTAGCAGTTCTCATATTTGAATATTGGTTGCGGATAGATCGAGTTTGTTGGACCATGTGAATACAGTAAAGCAGTTTTGAAATATTGTACCTCCCCTACATTTGAAGCATCTGTGAATAGATTTATAGTATATAGAGGTACCATGTGCGATCTTGTAAAAGTTGAATACTGGTTCAGGTTTGAATCATTGACAACCACCATTGAATGTCAGTTTTCATAGGTTGCGTTATATGTATGTGAAACTTAGTAGAGCGGGCTAAATTCTCACTTGGATGAGTCTTTGTATGAATGGGCGCCCTTGTAGAATTATTTGGTATGCCCAAACTAGTAAACTGACTAACAATTGGAGGTCTTTCTGAAGACACTATTTTTTAGATATTTATTGGTTAAGTAAAAGGATTAGTTTCTCTTTTTTCTGATAGGGTATTGATACTGTCATTGATACTGTATCTAGTGTCATACCTAGAAAGGTAATGTTAGTGCCTGGTTCTTCCAACTTCGAAGCTTTATAGAGTATGTTAATAGTATTAAGGATACGAAGGAATTGTTGGAGTTCGTGTGAGCCGTCTGTTGGAGCAATTATTAGGAAGTCGTCTACATAGTATATTATAGCTGAATTCTTTGTTGAACTGTAATCCAAGTTATGATATCGGCGAAGTGACAAAAGATTCCTCCAGAAGCTCGATTTCCAAAAGTAAGAACTTTGTCGAAGTAAATATTGCTACTATAGAAGAATCCTTGCAAGAGCTGGTCTACTGGATGAACCGAGAGTATAAGATATGGTCTTTAATATCTATTTTTGACAGGGTACAGCCACTTCTGAAGTGGTTTATCCAGTGAATTGCATGACTTACGTTTTCGTACTTCATTAAGAATTCTTCTCTGTTGATCCTGTTATTGATGCTATTATTTGGATGCGAAGAAAAATGATAAATGACTCGATATGCTATAGGATTAGTGTCCTTTTTCTCTACTAATCTGCATGGATTAGTTTGAAAGGTTTTACAGGACTTGTTGTTTTCTTGGAATGGGCTGCATATTCGTTTGTTGTTCAGTTTGTCTTTAATATAGGTTTGAAATACTTCGGGAGCAGTTTTGATGGATTTTAGATTTCCTTGGATAATCTTTGTTTGGGATCCTCTAAAGTTGAATCTAAAACCACTCATGATGCCATTTTCTAGATAATTGACAAATTGTTGGTTTGGGTGTGAAGCTGTGAGACATCAGAAAGCCTGGATATTGATAGGTATTTGTATGTTGAAATCGTGTATATCTAGTTTCAATAAAAGGTGCTGTTCGGTGTCAGTTAGAGGAATGCAGGGAAGAGATGCTGCTAATATAGTCTCATTTACTGACTGTAACATGGGGGCTTTATCGGCTGTTATATTGTGTGATAATTTGAATTGTGTAGAGTATTGCAATAGTTTGTATATGGCTTGTTGAGATAGACCCTTTCCCAGATTCATGGAAGTTGCTTCCAGATGCAGCGGTAGGGTTGTACTCATGGTTGTGTTCAGGCATGGACATAGTAGTTTTTTCTTTAGCTTGGACGTTCTGGTTTGGTTGTTGGTTTGCATACACGTCCAAGCGCTCATTTAATTTGCTAATCATGTTGATTTCAAGCCCATACTTCGGTCGATATAGGACTTAATTGATTCAACTATTGAATTTGCTGATGCCTGGCATGCCGCGTCAATATATGCCTTTGTGTTTACATCAATTTTTAAAACATCAATTAGCGGTGCTGCCTGGCTTGCTTCTGCCATGTTCATTGTGCTAGGCGGGGCTGTTTCATTATTCATGATCATTGGTGATTTTCCTTTTGTTTCTTTTGTTATAGTAGAATTTAGGTATCTCTATATTTTTGTACATGTGTCATATTGCAAATTTCAGATTATCGATTTTGCCTGTGAGTAGAGAGAGAGAGTTTGTGGCGAGTGTATTTATGTGGTTTTCTGGTGATGACTGGTGTAACATCACGTGATTGATTGGTGTTTTTGGACGATAGTAGCACGAGGACCCTTAGCGTAGACCCAGGGTCTACAATTTTATCGTAGACCGGGGTAGCTTGAAATATGATTGGTCAATTAATACTTAACGTTCTTAGAAACTTTGAGCGAAAGTAATTAATTACCAAATTTAATGAAATATTTTATTACAACTTATATACAATTTATTTAACGATAAATTATAATTTATTTAAAATATTTTATTTATTCTTACAACATAACCATTACAGTAAAACGGTGTAAAAAATCTACAAAGTTATAAATAAACCGCATTAAAACTACCAAAACAATAAACACCAAAGGAACAAAGAACCAAAACGATGATAGAACACCCAAGGACAAAACATCAAAAGGAAAAAGAAACACCAAAAACGACGAAACGCCAAAGCGATGAGGCACCAAAAAAACAAAGCACCTAAAACCAATGAAAAACCAATAGGGTAAAGCACCGAGGTGACGAAGCATCAAAAGAACGAAGCACCAAAAAAACAAAGCACCAAAAGGACAAAGCACCAAAATTAACAAGACAAGGTACCAAGGGACGAAACACCCAAAAATGACGAGATGCCAAAGGGATAAAGCACCAAAAGGGCGAAGCACCAAAAGAACGAAGCACCAAAAGGACGAAGCACCAAAAGAAAGAAGCACCAAAAAAATGAACCACCAAAGTGACGAAGCACCAAAGGACAAAGCCTAAAACCGACGAAGCAATAGCGGCACCAAAAGGACGAAAGGAAAGTATCAAAACAAATAAATTATAGCATGGGAGATATTTGAACCCGATGATTTCTGGGATCTACATTACACAAGTATTTATACAAAATTGTAGTCTAAAACCAGAATTTTCGGGTATAAGCAAACCTAAAAAAAAATCAATCATGTAATACTTTACTAATAAAATAGCTTCATAGGGAACGTCTTTTCAGTAAACTCAAGTTGCATCATTTGTATCACGCTGCATCACAGTAGTTATAGTGAAGGTTGAAGTACTATCTACTGTATAGTAAGAGGTAATAAAAGTATATTGTACTGCTCAATTCACAAAGTTCAACATTGTTTTTTTTATTTTTATTTGTTTTTTAGTTATAATATTAACTTTTTGCTTTTATTTTCAAATTTTGTAGACTCTTCTTAAAGTCATGATGGTTCTTAAAAGATTTTTAACACAATAGAAGTTATTTAATATATACAATAGTATAGTTTAATTAATTACGCGGGGTTTTAAGAAAAACTATTAAGAGATGTGTAACTTGTTATCAAAACCTTTTAAATAAAGTTTTTAAAACTGTAAAATTGCTATTAGTGCATGAATTAATAGTTGGATTCTTTTACAACGTGGGTTATTTTATTTCGAAGAAAATTTTAATATATGAATAAAGCCCGTTGATTGTTTAACGATTATCTATCTGTTTTGACAAAAATGATATCACGTGTTAAAAAAGCCAGTTTATTATTGGTTAACTACCTTACAATAATCCCGTGTTTTTCCGAAAAATGAGAAAGTCCCCCATGCTATAAATTATGCAGATCATTATATATCAGGTAAACAAGGGGGTCTACGGATTAATCATGGGACCCCCTGGTCTACGTTTAGATTTGCCTAGTAGCTCACCCACAAAAAATTTTCCGGTCATGTGACTTTTTGTGGCACAAACCAATCAAAATTTGAGATCAGGAGTAACGTGAAAATCAAAACATCAAAACAATTGAATAAAGCAAAAGAATTAAAGTAATAAATCGAGTGGTTAGGGTTTGGGTTAGACGCTTGGTTAGAGTGCTATTCATACTAAAATTTTGCAAGGAATTTTTTTTGTTAATGCGCAGTAGACGATTTCATAGACAAACTTCGGAGTTATTAGTGGTTTTTTATGAAAAATCGTAAAAAGCGTTTTACGTTACACCTGATCCTAAAATTCAATTGGCTTGCGCCTAGTTTGCGCCACAAAAAGTCACATGACCGGAAAATTTTTTGTGGGTGAGCTACGTAGGTTGCGTGTTTGCATGAAATCCGTTGGCAGGCTGTGTTACGACTATTGGGCTCTGTGTAACACCACCTGATCTGGCTCATGCCTTGAGCCTCGTTTGTCCGCCTGATTAGGTCATCCCGTCCCCGCTCAAGTACCCCATCCCTATGCCCGGGGTCATAGTTAGTGCTTTGTAATTTTTCGAATAGTTGACATTACAGTCAACTTCTATAAATTTTTAACATAAATTCGCATCAGAACTAGTGATACGGGCCGATGTCAAATTCTCGGGCCGACCCGGCTGCGGAAATTAATCGGCCCGGTCGACCGGGTCGATCATATTGTTAAAAAACTTTCAGTCAAACAAAAATTTGATATTCTGAAAATAGTCAGAATTACATCACGATACTTGTGCAAAATATCAATTGCTAAAAAATTACACGGAGATGCATTAATTAGTCGGGTATAATGAGTAGCACATCATATAAGCACACATACATATAATGTTACAAATAGTAGGAAGAGTGCATATGATGCATATATATAGTGGATCTACTATATGCGAATAGGAAGCGGTTATAAGAGAGCCCGATGGGTCCTCTTATGGCCGGTGATCTACCGGGCTATTTTCTCATAGTTGGAAATAAAAGTGATAAGTATGACGGTGGTTTACTAACTTATAATCAATAATCAGTGCTTTAATCAGCGAGCAGTCAGAACTTCTAATTGACTAGTTGAATTTATAAATATCAACTAGAAAAGTCGACTATTCGGTTTTAGTTGGATAGATAGTTATCGACTGCAAGCACTAACTTGAGAATGTTCTACGCGTGATTTAACTAATAATTATAAGTTAACAATGAAATTCTATCAGACGAAAAAAATTTAACTATATACCGGCTGGGCTGACCTGCTGGAATGTGGGTCAAGGGCCGACCCGTCCGCCGCCCGGCTGATGGGCCGAGGTCAGCCCGTATCACTAATCAGAACTGATTGATTGATAAGAAAAATTTTTCTAAAATTAATACTAGAAATGGCAAATGATACATTGATAATGGAACAAAAGTTTAGAAATACGAAATCTTTTTGAAGCATCCAAGTTGAAATTCAAGATGTTATGAACATGTCAAAAGTTACAACTAACATTTGCGTAATAACCTTTGATATGTATTCTTTGATATGTATCATTCGATTATAGCTTGACATTCAACAAACAAATTAAATTCGCTCAATATAATGATTTATTGATAAAATTTCGATTTTAAAATCTTTACTAATGGAACAGAACACTTTAACAAGAGGACTTGTACAATTATTTATAATATAGATTTAAAAAACACAATATACTGCATATTGGTCTATATAAGTGATTAAAAAAACCACCTCTTTATTTAAAACGTATAATACGGTAAAAGGAAACTTTATTATTCAGACGTGTTCGCTAAATCCTTCATGTTTCTGGACCGTCATGCAAGCTCTCTTGAAAAATTATTAAAGTTTCTGCATACGCGCTAGTTTTTAAAAAATATAGAATTAAATTTAATGTTGAAGTTCTTTCATACCTGATACTAACGTTTACAGCTAATTTCAAAAAGGTGTAATCAAGCAATTTTTATCATATATATATGAAAATGGGAAATCGGGAAATCGGGAAATCAGATTATTAATCAAAATTAAACTTTTTATTTTTTTTATTTATATATTGATAAGATAAATCAAATAAATTGTTTTTATCATCATATTCAATGGACGCTCAATTTACAAAACTTGAATATAAGCGAGGAACTTGCTTCGGATATCGGATGTTTATATTGTGGAATTAACTTACAGGAACAAAAATGCTACTTAGCAGGGCTATAAAAACAGTAATTACCGGGAAATCTTAAAGAATATTAAATATTACAAAGTTTTACAAGGCGAATTTTTTGGAAATCTGGGAAATCACACCGATTTCCCATGACATGTGAACTTCACCTGCGTACAGCTATAAACGGTACCAACAAGATCTTAATAGTATCGACAAGCAAGAACTTGGTTAACTAAGCAGTGATAATGTTAGTAATAGTTTAGATGACCTTAACCCGAGTCAAAATGATAATAACCGTTAAAATGTTCAAAAACTCAGTTATGTATGACACTTTTTTTGGCGTAACTGGTAACGTCTTATCGTTTTTTGATGTGTGATCCTTGGCATAGTCATTTGATCATCAAAGTTTGTGATCGAATTAATTAATTAACCAAATCGGGATGTATTTAATAAATGATATATAATAAAGACACAGTATATAATAAATATGCACAAGGCGTCGATTTAAAGGTGAAGTCGCTAAACGTGTAAAAATTGTTTAGTATCTAGAACTATGGATACATTGTCACCATAAGTGTATAGGATCATAAAATGGAAGCACAATAATAGCCAGCCGAAAAAGGCTGATGAGGGGATATCGATATGCGGTAATAAATTGATTATGGGAAAGAAGGATGTACAGTACGTATACGTTTTTACCATTATTTATTCCGATTGTATATTGTGCTACTTTTAAAAATTGCTAATTACCAATCATTTTGTTTATTATTCCAGTGATTTTAACTTAGAATAGAAGTTAAAAATTTTTAATGATTCAACCATTTCTATTAAGAACTTTTTAAGGTAAAGATATTCAACAAAGTTTAACTTTAAAAAAAGTTTTTTTTTTTATGAAGATCGACTATATCATACTATACTATTTTTAACATACCCCCGAATAGTATTATCATTGATTAAATGTGGTTACTTCTATAATGGGCTATTCATTGTGAATACAAGTTAACATTTTAAGATTTAGATTGACTGGAATTAATTATAAATTAATGTCGAAGACCTAAAAAAACCAGTTTTTGTTATTTTGACAGCTTTTTTTTTACAAGATGTCTCAAGATCTAGAATCAAATAATATAGAAAAAATAAAAATTAAAGAAGTAAAAACAAATGGTTTAACACACGTTAAAGCAAAATCTGATTATGAAGATATTTCCGTGAATGATAATATAGATAATGATGAAATACATACGAAATTGACAGAATTTCAATTTTTTTTTGTTTTTCTTGGGTATTTATTTATTAAGTTTTTTAAAATGTATGAACTTTCTCGTATTCGGTATGCATTTTTAATTATTCTTTTTTTTTTTTTGAATAAAGTCTATGTTTTGCCATGTTTATGGCAGCTTTAGATCAAACTGTTGTTACGACTGCAATACCAAAGATAGTAATAGACCTTAATTCTGTTGATAAAATTGTGTGGATAGGAACTGCTTACTTACTCACCGCGGTAATCAATCAAATTAATTTTTTTATGCTACTATCATTATAAATTGTTACATATAATAATTTAATGAACTATACATTTATATAAATTGATATCTTAGACTTCCTTTCAACCAGTTTATGGCAAACTTGCTGATATTTTTGGTCGTAAAATTACATTTTTAATTGCAATGTTACTTTTTGAATTGGGCAGCATCTTATGTGGTGTATCTTCAACTATGATTATGTTAATAATTTCTCGATCGGTGGCTGGCCTAGGTAAATAATGTTTATATGTTAATTAATTTTTTGTGTTTTAACCTGTTTTCAAACCTGAATCTTGTTTTTTTTGATAGGTGGTGGTGGTATATTTGGGTATGTAACATTTACAAAGAAATATTTACTAGAATTATTTACTACAGGCGAATTATTTAATAGAACTTTGTAATTCATTGAATTATGACTTATACCTAAACAATATTTCTCTTTATTCATGTAGCATGGTATTAATTATACTTGCAGACATTGTTTCAGTTAAAGATCGTGGTAAATACCAAGGGATTATTGGCGCTGTTTTCATTATCGCATCCATCATAAGCCCGGTAATTGGTGGTTTATTTACAGATAATAATAATTTGGGTTGGAGGTATGTGACTTTTTTTTATACATTAAAAATTATGTATTTATATAGTATCTAATTATAATTTCCAAATTTTTTTTTTTTTTTAGATGGGCATTTTATATTAATGTACCAATAGGATTTGTATCAATAATTTGCATTCTGTTCTTTTTTAAATCGTCAAGAACCACCGATTCTCTTTATGAAAAGTTTAAACGTATTGATTGGTTGGGATCAATTCTAATTACCTGTTCGATAATGGGATTTCTGATACCTCTTAGTTGGGGTGGTGTTACATATCCATGGAATTCTCCTATTATTATTAGTTTGTTGATTGTTGGTGTATTATTATTAGCTTTATTTATTTATGTGGAAGGCTATGTTGTGGCTGAACCTCTTGCTCCTGGTAAAATTTATTGCATAGAACATAAAGTTTCTATTTACAAATCAAAGTTTTTAATATTGTTTTTTCTTTTTGTTTATAGGACGTTTGTTTAAGGATCGTAGTATAGTTGCTTGTTATTCTGTTAATTTTTGCCTTGGTATGATATTTTTTTCGGTGATATATTTTCTACCCTTATACTTTGAAATTGTCAATGAAGATTCAGGTATTTATTTATTTTTATAAAAAAAATAACATTTGAATTTTTTTAAACTTTTTGAAATTTTTGAAAATTTCTTGAAAATTCATACATTGTTTTATTTGTAGCTACTATGGCTGGTGTAAAACTTCTTCCTTACATTGCGGGTTCTGTCATCACAGTTTTATTAACTGGTTTAATAGTTTCAAATACAACAATAATTTCATATAAATTAATTTGTATATTTGGTGGTATATTGACCGCTGTTGGTATTGGATTAATAAGTTTATTTAATATAAATTCAACTATGGGTGAAATAGTTGGTTATTTATTAATCAGCGGATTGGGAGCTGGTGCTGTCATACAAACTGTATTTCTGGCAGGTCAAGCTTCCGTAAAATATGAAGATGTCGCTGCTGTTACTTCTTTAATAACGTTTTTCAGAACTAGTAAGTCTTTTATTTAATTTAATTTTTTTTTTTTGATGAATTTTATTCGTTTTTAATAATTTTTTTATTGTTTATTTTTTTTTGTAAGTTGGTGCTGTATTCGGTTTAGGAATTGTAGCTGCTGTATTTGCTTCCGGTTTTTCGAGTCAAATAAAAGCTGCAAAATCAGTTCCAGACTTACTTAAGATTTATCATCAACTTCCAGAATTTCTTAAAGAACCTACGAAAAGACAACTTGTATCATCTATAAGTCTCTCGTTTAAAACAGGAATTGCATTTGGCTTGTTACTAGTAGTGTCGGCAGTGTTTATCAAAGATGAGAAAAAAACAAAAGCGACAGATAAATTGTTAGCTGTGTTTAGTAGAGATAAAAAATCAAATGTGGAAGAGGTTATAGTTGAATAGAAATTGTGTATCCATTAATTTAAGGTGGCTGAAATCTTATTTCTAGTTCAATCTTTTGATTAATTTTTACTTATAATATTTATACTGTATAATATTTATATCATCAAAAATATTTAATTAAAATAATAATATATTAAAAATGTCCAATAATAAACCTAGCTTTTATTTATTAGAATATTTAGTTAGCTTCCAATATATAATGCAAAAGGGTAGTTAGACAGTAAGATAGCTGCCATCGTAAATGGAGTCCTGGTTTATTTTTATTATAAAATTGTAAATAATTTCCGGTTCTATCAGAGGTAAATTGTTAAATTAGCTCATTAAATGAGCATTTTACTTTTTATGAATATAATCTCTTAGAAATATTTTATTTGCTTCACTATTTGTGGAACACTTAATCATCGGTTACAATAGACAAAAATCATATAAAATAAATTGAGTTATATGAAATAAAGATCCCAGTTAGTATTTTCGATTTATTGTTTCTTCTACATTGCTGAATATGCAAATACGAAGCATTCATAAAAATTGTTGTATTTTAAAAAATGAATCCATGAAATAGTTATCTAGAAACATTAAAAAATAAATATTGAGAAGGCAATTTTACCTATAATATTAACCTTTTATTCATGTACAAATAAAAATAAATGAAAAAAAGGTTAAAAACTTGTGTAAAAAAAATTAATACATACCATAGTTTTTGGTAAAATTAAATTTTTCGAATCGTTTAATCGTTTAATTCAGCTGCATCAAAGTAATTTTGGTCCATAACTAGTGATGCAGTAGAATTGCCCCAATGAATTTTTTAATCGTGGTTAAAATCACCACCTAAAAAAAATTTCAGTTCATGCGATTTACATCATTCACATATTCAAATAATAGTTAATTATACTTCCGCTTTTATGAAAATTTTAATAAGCGTCGTATGATAATTGATATCTCATTAGGTTGCGATAACACTTATATTAAATCTGTGGTATAAAAAATATATAATATATGATGTGCATGTTTTAGAGATGGTGGTGTTACGAAAATTTTAAGTTCGAATTTTCTTTGTTCTATTTTTTGTACTATATTAGTATTCCTTACTATATTTGTTAGCGCTATTTTATGGAATGGCTGTGCATGGGTTTGAGACCGTGGATCTTGGTCCAAAACCACAGATATTGGTTTGGGACCACAGATCTTGGTTTAGGACCATGGATCTTGGTTTACGACCGCAGATCTTGGTTTGAGACAGCAGTCTTGATTTCAGAGCATAACCATTTAGAATATATAAATACGATAACTGAACTCAATGATGTGTATATAGATACAAGTAAATACATTCCCTAATAATACACTATCATTTTTTCCGAATCCCCTAATGAACATCCATTCCGCATAACCTATGCTTGTAGCCCTGAGCTAATTTGACCTCATGTTAGCCACGTCTCTCCCAAAGTTACAACAATGAGCAAGGTAATTACTTATTACGTAAAAAGTCAGCGCAAAATGCGACGATTTTCTAATGATATATACTTGCAACTAATAACATGCTAAATTGTCCAACTAAGGTTTCACAAAGTTAATTTCTTGGTTTTCATAACATAAAATAAAAATTTAGACCTGGCCACCCGGATTTTTATTTTTTTTTAGAAAAAAAATTTTTAGCAATAAAATTCTAAAAAAGTGATCCACAAGGCTTTTGAAAAGCTAATCTCCTTTATGTGACTAAGTATATAGATTTTTTGGTTCTTTATGGTTCTAATGGTGGCAAGGCATTAAACTTAGCCTTGAGACCTGGAGATATGACCTTCCGAATTTAGGCAATAATCTAAAAACTAGTGTAATAAGTTGCATATTCATGCAACCCATCTTATTTGTTTTTTTAATTATTATTAGCATTAAAAATTCTATTACAGATTTATAATCTATTGTAGTATACACAATATGAAATTAAATTTGAATACCAATGTATATGGTTAAGGTTAAATTGATTGCATTAGAATTATCATCATTCTTTAATGCAAAAAATTCTGTTATAAAACTTTTTCAATAGAAAAGAGAGAAATATATTTTTAGGTCCATAGGCTTTTAAAAAAGCCACGATAAGTCACATTTTTACATTTTTGATCATAACAATGATCATTGCAGTTCTACTCAGAACAATTTGAATTCGACTTTCTGCTAGTAAAGATGTAAAAACATGACTTAGCATGGTTTTTTTAAAATTTTTAACTGGATCTAAAAATAGATTTCTCTCTTTCTATTGAACAGCTATATTTGATGGTTTAGTTAGTATTAGTACATAAAAAATTTTGCTAGTTATTTTGGTGACCACAATATGTCAAAGTTAATTGTTGCAAATAGTTTCTACTATGATGATAAATTCTGTTACAGAACTTACATGTTACGTATTCTGTTACTATAGTATGTGGTCAAGATCTGGTTGCATTAAAATTTTCAAGCAGCGCTGGCCCAGTACGATCAGCTCAAAAATTATTTTATTAGTTGTCACTTCATATTAGCAGTCGAGACCTAAAATATAAACTAAATCGATGTTACAAAACCTACTTAATTGATGATCCAGATATGATCGGCAGTGTTACTATATTGGGACTATAGTAAGTTTTGGGGTTAAGTACAATATAAATTTTTATTATAAACTGGAATCTGAGCGTCGTCCAAATGATAAATAATTTTTTATTAAGTTAACAGCCAAAGTCAAATAATTGAAAGTTGTAGAGCTCACTGAGATGCATCTAATCTAGTTATATCATTCAAATTAGTCTAGTATATACCAAGATATTACTAAAAAACAATTGGCTGACTATATAAAATTTTTATAAAAATTTTATATAGTCAGCCAATCATTTTTTAGTAATATCTCAGTATTCACTAAACCAATTTGAATGATCTAACTATATTAAATGCGTCTCAGTAAGCTCTACAACTTTCAATTATTTGACTTTGGCTGTTAACTTAATAAAAAAATTACTTATCATTGGACGATGCTCAGATTCCAGTATATAATGAAATATTATAGGAATTTGCTCCAAAATCTAATATAAAAATTCTGTCGATCATATCTGGATTAGTAATTAACCTGCTTAGTCAATTAATGTTAAAATATCGCACATTTAAATATTTTGAGCCATTCCGTTGCCTAACTCTTAAAAATATTGCACATTTTGAACATTTTGAGCCATTCCGTGCTAATCATACGTATCATACACGATGTGCATGATAAACATGCTGCACATGACTCATATGGGCGGATTTATTTCCACGTGATTATTGAAGATCTGCCCTCTGATTGGCTAATTTGTTTAATGTAATAATAAAAAGTGATACTTACTTTTTCGAAGCCACACATTTTTTTTTAATATAGTGGTATGAAATTTTATGCTTACATTCAACAAGACTTCAGCTTCAATGATCCTCACTGATCCTACGATAATTTTTTTTAGACGTAACTTTTACTAATAACGATGGCAAAGGGTTCACCACGCAAGAATATAGGGCCATGTGTGATATGTGGCAAGAACAATAAAGAAAAATTTCGTAAACTGACGCCAAATCTTTTATCTAAAGCTATGAAGAGTCAAGCTGCTCCAAGTTTAAAGGCAGAACTCAAATTAAATGACCAGCTGTGTCAACAACATTATAATAAGCTAATAGCATTCGATAGAGGTTCTCAAAGTCCATATAAAAAAAAGAAATATGGATCAAATTTAGTTTGTAGTTCCGATAGAAAGAATACTAAAGCTGAAAATACTAATGAAACTAATGAGCTTTTTAGTATTAATAGTTGTTATCATAGTGGTATACTTACACCTGAAGATAATAAGAAGGCATTCGAATGGCACTTGAATTCCGCTATATATGGAAATTCTATTGGACAATTAAATGTTGGGCATTGTTACCAAAAGGGAATAGGCGTTTCAAAAGATAACAAAAAGGCATTAGAATAGTATTTGAAATCTGCTGGAAGTGGAAATTCCGATGGACAACTAAATGTTGGAAACTGTTACCAAAATGGAATAGGCGTTTCTAAAGATAAGGAAAAGGCATTTGACTGGTACTTAAAATCTGCTAAGAGTGGGAATTCCAATGGAAAACTGAGCGTTGGATATTGCTATCAAAATGGTATAGGTGTTCCTCGAGATGAAAAAGAGCGTTTGAATAGTATATGAAATCTGCTAGTAATGAGCACTTAGATGAACAATCAAATAATGAAATAACCTTCACACCAGCAGCATTTAGTAAGAACAATATTAAAAAATGACCTTTTTCAAGTGTGCAATCGATATAAGAGCAATATAAACGATTTGTTGCCTTTGGAAAAGATATAGAAAAAGGACTCTCAGTGTTAATTGCACAACATCAATTGGATATAAACGATAAGCAGTCTGCTGCTCGCATGCGTAATGTTCAGTTGGATGTTAATAATGAAATTATTAACTTAAATTACCAGCCGCCTAATAAAGGGGCGAAGCTTTCTGAATTAGATGCAATCGTTCGAGCATGTGATGAGTCTTTAATGTCTCAGGATTGTTATCGTCGGTTGGCTGCCATCGAGCCTCAACTTGCTCGGGAACATAATGTTGCAGCTCGACGAACCGAAATCACAAGACTAATAAATGAACAAATCGGAATTGGGACTTTCAGTACTGATGAACAATCAGAAATTACAATGGCGCTTATAGGCCAATCAAATCTATATTAAACATTCTTTTTCTGATTTGGCAGGCAACAATCTTCTCCCACCGTCCTTATTCTAGGAGATATAATGAAATTAAAACTAGGAGGCGATGGTCATAATGTAGGTCACAAACAAAACCACGTAATAATGACTATTTGTCTTTTAAACGAAGGTAAAAAGGTTTTAAAACCTGACCACTAATATTGGTAAGTTTTATAAAGATTTTACAACTTATTGTTTAATTTTGTGATTATGTAAGTTTTAATTATTTGATTTTTAAGCATTTGTTTGTACGTCGGGAAAGAAAAATACGACACTTTAGCAAAAGTTGGACAAATATTTGAAGACAAGCTTTTAGATCTTCAAAATAATGGTTTTGTTGATTCTAATGGCATACGTTGGCCAGTAGAGTTATATTTTTGCGGAGATTGGAAGTTTATGTATATAATCATGGAACTAAATGCTCCAAACGCTGACTATTTTTGTCTATACTGTAATTGTAATGCGGCATCTCGATGGAATATAGATCAAGTCTGGGATAATACTGGAAATTCAAAATGTAATATCATTATTTATTATATTTGTAAGCATTATTCAGTACTGTAGTCGATCGTATAGTAATTTGATTAATAAAATCAATTTGTTTTTATTTAAGCCGATTTTTCAAAATTAACTTATTTTAACCGATTTGAGCTTGTTCATATATATGTCATGCCTGAAGTTGATACCTTCTAAAGTCGCACCTGCCTGAAATTAACCTCAGAATTGGATTATATTACATGTATGAGTGGGTTGTTTTAGGCTAGTGCGCATAAGGTTGCAACTTTAGGCAAATGTTATAGCTGTTTTCAAAAAGTGTGAACGGTCACAGATCTCGATATTATAAGAAATTCCCAGGATTTCCTGAGTCTTCAAGACCCGTCCTAATCAGAATTTTTAATTTTTATTAATCTATATTTTGTTACTCGACTTACTTCCAATACATGACAATGAAATACATACTGGTATATGGGATTTTGCCTTGATCCGCAGGCATCAGTTCGGTTACTTCCCTAAAATCTAAAACACCCAGTATGTACGGAATCAATTTCCAAGTATTTCAACACAATCCAACCATCTATATAAGTGAATCAAAACCAAGCCTAGTGGTAGGTGGGCGGGTACTTATCGACAAAGCTAGACTAACATCGAGCTAACAGCAAAAACAAAAGACGTAGAACAATTTCCACCTTTACCTCTTAAATAGCCACTCCTTATGACCTCATACTTACTCAACTATATCCCTTATCAATACATCAACTTTTAAATATATCGCCCCTGTCATCAAATACTTAAAACTTACTCATCAATTACCCTGCATAATGGGCCCGGGTCATGGAAAAGGATGCCCGTGACTTTATTCACGGCATCAACATTACAGATTTTCCAATTTCATATGCGTATATCGAAATCGCTGTTCAATGGGTATTGAACCGGAAATACTGAAATACCCTGATCACTATATTAGGATCACAGGGGTATTTAGTAAAAATGAGATGCCGTTAACAAAGTCACGGGACAGCCATTTGTCACAAGACCATGGACCGGGACCATAACGTAGAAGAAGAGTAGCAGAGGTATTGGTGATTGGAAATGTGAAGTAGGGGAGTCAGGTGAGTATAAGGTATTGTGTGGGAATTATTGATGAAGTATGAGGTAATTATGACGAAGCCTGGAGTTAGGTAAGAGTGAGGTTTTGCGTGGGAGATTGTATAGTGGAGTTGAGTAAGAATGAGGTTATAGGAGGTGGTTATTTAAGGAAAGAGAAGTAGAAATTTGTTCTCTATCTTTTGTTTTGCTGCTGAGCTCGACACAAGTTTGTTAGTACCTGCCCACCCACCTCTAAGGACAGGTTTCAGTAGTTTAGATTGAGTAACGTAATGATCGATAGCCCAAATGGCTATCTCGAATGACGCGTTGATAGCCCGACTTTATAGCCTGGATATCGAAAGAGAAGAGGTATATATAAGACTGTTTTAGTGATGCTAGAGTTGACTGGTGGGACCATGTGAGCAGCGAGACAAAGATCCCATATGTGTATTTTATAGTTGTGGAGATATAGGTCGAGTAACAAATATCTTATAGCTGTTTTTAAAAAGGTGTGAACAGCCACAGATCACAATATTATGGGAAATTCCTAGGATTTCCTGAGTTTTCAAGACCCGTCCCAATTTTTACATGTATATATCGAAATCGCTGTTCACACGTTTTTGAAAACTGCTATAAATAACTTAAAATAGGTTCAACTTAAGACAACAAAAATCGGCTAGGCGATTGTTTAGATCGACTACAAGTGCTACCAGATTTTTTTTCTTTTTTTATAATACTCATAATATACTAATTTATATATACATATAATTTTTTTTTAATCAGGTAAGAAAAAACCTAGCCTGTTTCTGGCAATTCATCAAGGGAATTATATTCCCGATGAGTTGCATCTACTTTTGCGCATTTCTGATATTTAATGGAATGCTTTTTTGGTGATTTATTAAAAAAAAAGAGTTTGAGAAACAAATCAAGCCAATTGTTGAAGTGGCATTCAAAGAACTTGCAATTAAGTTTGAATTTTTCAAATCTAGCAACAAATGGGATTGGACTTCTTTAGTAGGCTCGGATAAAAAAATAATGTTAGAAAAATTCCCAGTAACTCGGTTCATTTTTGGAGAGCGTGGAAATAAGATTGAACAATTGTGGCGTGAATTCTACCGGTTATACAATGTCTTACGGCAATCGCAACTTTCAAATCAAGAAATTTGTCAGTATAAAGTCGATGTGGAAAATTGGGTTCGAGAATTTTGTTGTCCAAGTCAGGGTTACATAAATTCCTTGCAAAATTTGGGCTTTATAGAAAGGCAGCCGTTACACCCTACATGCACGTTTTTTTTGCAAAACATATTCCCATATTTATGCAACAATTAAAGAAAAAAAATCTTTCTTTGCAAATTTTTTCTACCTCGAGTATAGAAAAAAAAATCACAATCAGGTAACATAAACCTTTAATAAGTTATATTTACAACATTCTCTAATATATTTATTACTAGGTGCAACTATTTTTTGGGAGTACCACTATGGGTGGAGGGAACAAAGAAATTCTGTCGTATACGATATGATGTCTTATAAAAATTGACATCTTTTTTATTTAATTAATGATGTTCCAAAAGAACATACTATTCGAAAAATTAATATTAACAACAAAGAATATTTATTTTAATTAAAAATAAATATCTTTTATCTTTTTTTTGTTCCTTTTAACGCGGTTAATAATGAAAATCAACGCTATTTAGCCGGTCAAGTTTTTTCAAGATCGGCTAATCAAGTTTCAGAATTAAAAAAAAATATTGTATTTCTGAATATAAAATTAGAGAATTTTATTTCATTTTTTTCGATTTAGAATTCAAAAAATCCATATGTAGGTAGCATTTTCCTACAAAAAAAAAAAAAAAGCAATGCAAAAATTTGTTATAATTATTATTTAAATTATAATAAGTCAATAATGTTTTTTGTTTTTTTTTCCTACAAAAAAAAAGTGATGCAAAAATATGTATAATCATTATTTTAATATTGTAAGCTTTTATTTCATTAATTATATTTAATTATTCAGTATTTTATATTTTTTTAATTAATAATAAGTCAAAATTTATTTAATAACTATGTGGCAATGAAGATCAAATAAGCTTATAATATCTATTGAAAATTTTTAACGTTAAGAATAATAGCAAACTTCTTGCGCATTGAATGTTTAAATAGAATACAAAAATCTGAATCTTTATTAATAGACAAGTTAACATCTTATCTATTTCACCAAATTTTATCACAGTCAAAAAGAAAGTCTGAAATGAAGGACGAAAGAATGAATAACTGCAAAAAAAGTTATAATTTAAAGAACGTCACAGAAAACAAACCAAATGGGTAAAAAGAATAATGCCGAAATTCAAAATTTACTTGTATTATTCATAAATTTAGATTGCATAATTATTGCTTTATATTATCGTAAAAATTAAGTCTTAGTAAAAAGAAAAAAATATCAAATAAAATAAAAATTCGAAGACATCATCTGGGCCTTCATCTGAACCCAACCTGGTACACATTTTCTGGGTGCTGTTAATTATGAAACCCATTAGCAAACCATTCGAGAGGCCTGCGATTGATGACACTATATTAACACTAACTTAAAAAAAGATCTCTTTGCTAGTGAAAAAGAGTGAAAAGATTTTAAAGAAAAGGGTATTTATCCTGCGTATTTGATTAATGAATATACATATTTAATCGTTAAATCAGGAAATAGTACAGGCATATTTGATCATTTAATCCACTCTCTCTATTTCATAAAACATTATGATCCTAGATTTTTTTTTATTGAAATATTAGAAAGTTCAAATCTAATAATCAAAATTTTTGTGCTTTAAAACCTTGTAATAAATCTATTATTGCTTATGCGCATCTCTAATAATAAGAAAAAAAAAATCAGATAAAAAAAAAAAATCCATCTAAAACTATTTCTCTAATAAAAATAAAAGATTTATCTATTGAGTCATTGAAAGGGTACACGGGGCAATATAAATATATATTTTTTTGAGGTTTTATCATCCTTGTTTGAATTAATTTGATGAACTTGTGGTAGGCTTGGTGCTTGCGAAATAACCTGGTTTGCGGTGGCAGATCTAATAAAATAGATAAATATGTGATTAATAACGTGTTTAGAAAAAAAAATTAAATAAAAAACAATAATACAGGAGTAATAAAATTTTTACTAACAAATCTTTTAGAATCTGTTCAGAAAATTCACTCAAATCTGCTGTAAATTTACAAGTAGCGGTGCCACATTGAAAGATACGATTATTTTCCTTAAACTCTGATTGTGACCAACTAAAGTTAACTTTGTAGAAACTTTCATGATCCATAAATAAAACATAACCTATGGTTTTTAACTTTGAATCCTGTCGAATGTTCCACTGATCATAATTGACTAATTGTTTTAAGCGTTGTTCACCAGCCTCGCCCTAAAAAAAACAAGAATATTTTCGTTGTACAGGACTATAGCGGAAAGAAGGCTCATTTTCAAAAAGATAAACAAAGATATTTTCCGGGAAAGCATTAATGGAAAATTGTTTTGCGTCTATTGAGTCCTATTAAAGCCAAGACGCTTTTTAATAAGAACTATAAATGCATCTTGATAAAATGTAACTTGATCAAGAGGAGGCTGAGTAAGCAACTTGCGGTGAGGTATAGTTTTGTTATTTCGGTGCCTAATTCTTTCATGAGCTACGAGCTCTTTTCGAGAAGAAAAAAACTCTTGACAAAGTTGGCATTTATTATCCATGAAGTATTAATGCTTAATTTTGTAATTCTTTACGTACGCAAAAAATTTTATTGGTCAATCAATTTTTAGATCTCCCAATTTCAGATATCACATCAATTACTTAGGTGATATAATCGAATGGAAATAGATCGCCCATATGCTTGCACATGTTAACATATATTAAATCATAACAATAAAAGTAACCATGATTTGATCTAATTGTGCATATTGAGCCTGGTGTGCGACCAATCAAAGGCCAAATATATTATATTAAAATATTAAAGGCGCAATTGACCATTAACTCTGAATTAGATTTATGACGGTAAGATAGTAATTCTTATAAATTTTTATTTATGCTTTCCCACGATTTACAGTAGTAATTGCTGTATATTTCTATTGGCTAATTTTTTTAAAAAAATTGAAATTTAGATTCTTGATTTTTAGACCCGGCCGGTTTATGAAATCCAAGAAATTAATTTTGTATGGCCTAAGATATTTTGTAAAAATTTTCAACCTGATCTTTCTTTTACATACCATACTTTCAAGCAGAATGTATGCCAATTTCTTTGGTGAATACTATTAAAAATAGAAAAATAGACTTTTATGATTTGTGCCAAAATAATTAAATTAAATTTTTAAAATTGTTAAAAATATAAAAGATATCGTAAGATCTAATTTTTCATAAATAAAATAAATAATTTTTTTACTAAAATCTCTTTTAATTGCATATTTATCGAGTAAACATTTAGGCAAAATATTAAACCCAATTATAAACCATAATGATGAGTAATAAATTTATACCTTTAAAGCATTTAACTCAATAATCTAAATGAAAATATAAAATAAATAGTAAATTTATTTTTATAAATACTATAAGTTTAATATAATACCTACCAAGAGGAATCGATAGATTTAATTTGTAAAGCACCTAATTTGGGTTCTGCATGTCCAGCACATGCATCGTGCCTGGATTTCATGCCCAACACTTTGTGCTCGTAACTATTCCCAGTTTGTGGCATAAAATTTTTTGTTAGCACTTTTGTGCCCACAGGTACAAACTACCTGACATAAAAATGGTCCAAATTTACATAAATACAGATTTTATATCTTTGTAGCATAGTACAAAAATGCTGGCCTAAAATTGCCCGCTGCCTTTTGTGCTCATAGGAACTGGCATGGCACTTGGTACTGGTACTTGGCATGGTGCCTATGTGCCATACAGGCATTTGCAGACCTCTACCGCTAATATAGCATCATGAACACATATATAACATGATTTTTAAACATTAAATACATTTAATTGCACTTGATATTCTTTGCGCATTTATCATTTTATTAGTGTGCATAAAATCTGAATGTTTTGGCAAAATTCTTTGATTATTTTATCGGCCTTGAGGATTGCCTTTTAATTTTATTTGTATTGTTTGAATCATTCATGATTATACTCTATTCATTAAGTTTAATTTCAAAGAGGATCGTTTGTATGGATTTAGATCTATGCTAATTTAATATAGCACTCTGGAATTTCACATGTAAATGAAGGTCGCAATCTACTGCATATAAATGAAAGACAAAGATCAAATGGATGACCATCAAAAGGCCTTTGCCCAGTTGAAGGCGTTCTCAAGCGTCTTAATTGACGATCCAAAATTATTTAGAAATAGATTTTACTTAGCGGAAAATATTTTAAGCTGGTCAAGTGTTTCATAATAGTTTTTTAAATAGTAACTTTATAAAGTTTATTATGTAATTAAATTTTTTTTTATTAGTAAAGATATTAAATGAGGTTGGCATTTCAATTTACATCCATTTTACAACAAATCACCTTTTTTTTTATCACTGGCTTGGCAACATTTGCAGTTAATCGAGTATTCAAAGGGATGGATCCTCATTCTCAATGTTAACGAATTATTATCTTGCTCCTTATACTAAAAACTTTCATGGAAAATAAAAATATGTAGAAGCTGAAAAAAAAAACTTATAGTCTTTACTCTTATAACAACAAATTCAACTATTTCATTAATAATTTCTTATTTATTAAACTGATTTTTTTCCGTAATCAACTGACTTTATTAATTTTTTTCCTTATCAATTGATGATGTTATTTGATAAATAGAAGGATAATAAGAAACGTTCAAGTATCAATTACAATCTTTATTTTTGATTATATTAAGTGAGTATTGTTACGATCACTAGTTAATCACATAGAAGAGAATGTTTGAGAAAATTTCAATTATGCTATTATTTGCATATTAAAGTTGTTAACAAAAATTTAAGCAAATATAATTATAGCTGAGCATTATTGCAATAGCTAGCTAATCACATTGAGAATGAAGTTTGAAAACACCTGAAATTTCTGACATAATTACTCTGAAATATAAATATCAGCCTTTGTAATATTCTTTCCTACTAAAATCTCTAGAGTAATATAAGAGTTTATTTCATTGACAAATTTTAATAGTGCATTAGGAGTTATTTATTGTTAAAATTTGTCTACAAAATGAATTGTAAAATCAGTTTTACTAAATCACACCACTGGCATTCAACGCCAGTATCGGAAATTAAATATCTACCCCACCCCCACGTGATCAGTACCAAAATTCTTTCAAGTTCGTTTATATTAGGTTAGGGTTAGGGTGAGTGCTCAGTTAGGGTTTGGGTTTAGGTTATTATATAGTAAAATTGCTTATGAAAAACTTTTTTTAGTTAAAAAAAGTGGTTTTTTATGCAAACTTTTGAGAAATAAGCTTTTTTGACAAAAGAAACGTTTGTTTTGAATTTTTCTGATCGTGTTATATTACACCAAATTATGACACATAATTTTTTGACCTATTTTCTAATGATGTTCCGATCTAATTTCTGACACTGGCGTTGAACGCCAGTGGTGTGCTTTAGTAAAACCGTTGTAAAATAACTATCAATTAAATGAACTATAAATAAATTGGCTTTAAAATAAGGGGAAATTACATATAAGGGGTCCAAAAATGAAAATAATTACAAATAAGACCCAAAGTGAAAATAATTACATATAAGGGTCCTTTTGAAAAATTTTACAGTTATGACGATAGTGGTTCTTTGAATGTCATTGCTGTATAAATGTACTACTTTATACATCTTATGCTATACTCTTTTCGCTTAACAAAACTTACTTTGAACCAACAGGGGGGACCGTCTCATCATTTGTAGATCGGTTACACAAGTCATTAAAGATTTTTTTATATGTCTTTAAAGTACTTTTTTGAAGGGCCTGCGTAACCAATTGTGACTATGAAACGTGATCAAGTTCATAAGGTAAACTTGTAGTATTCGAACTGTACTATAACATATTTTGTTAATCCCAGTTAATCCCATGTTGTTACTTTGTTATTAACCAGCAAAGATATGTCTGAAACGAAGATTGTGAAGCATGCCAAGCCACCGACTCAGTTAAATTTCGCTTATAGGGGGCGAAATGTAGAGGAGAGCTGTGAAAAATGGTTTGGTAAAGAAAGAATGAAAGGAAGGTATTTGTTTATATAATGCTTGTTATATGAATGTAAAAAATCCCTTAGACAAAATACTCAAGCAAGCAAAAAGTACTGAAAATGTATTCGCCACATGTAAGGAAGAAGAGAAGAGTACTAAGATCGAACTTTTAGAAGCCATCAAAATTTAGCAAGAATTCTTTATGAAAGAGAACATATAAGGCATGAAGGGCCTATATTTTTATTTAATAAAATGCGACAATTGTTTGAAGAAATTCAACCGAGTTTGAAAGACTTTTTCAATCAACTTTATTTAGCAGCTCGGCCACTCGAACGTAATTTACAGACAATGGATCGTATGAAAAACTTAATGTTATTTATTTGTTATCTTCTTGCATTGTTAAATAATACGAAAATTAATGTGCTTAAGTTTGATTTGGCGAATTACTTAGATTCAGCGGGTACAAGTAAAGAAGGCCTTAATACGATGGCTAATCTTGGCATATCTACAACCTTGAGGCAGTAAGTCGTCAGAAGAGACGAATGTCTAATGCACATGAGGAATATATAGACAGGCCTCTTGTTAATTATTTAGAGAAGGCTCTTGTGCTAAATGTTGACGATTATCATAACATGCACACTCCACAACAACCCGATACAACTACTATGTCTTTTGCAACAAATATGACAACAATCATAGTGAATCCATGTCAATTATCACCAATACCACATTACGGAGCTATTAATCCAAAGATCGTTGATGATGAATTAATTACAAAATATCTGAATGAAAGATTTATTATAAATCTTGGTGTTCCTTATTATGATCGAAAACAGGATAGCCAAAAAGTATGTTCTGATGACGAGCTTATAGAACAATTAACAGTTCATAGTTATAATGATAGAATAGAGAACAAAACTAATAATCGGCATGTACGGGATGCTATTCTTTTCGATTTATTAAAAATGACTTGAAAGGTTTAGCCGGTATATGAATGCACTTCAAATAGTTTACAGCCAAGAGCTGATACAAGAATATCTTTTCAACAATGCGGTTCCTGTCGTTGCTGATTGGCCTGGTCAGTTCTACATTTGCAAGGCTATTGCGCATCGGTATCTTCTCAATAATGAAGCCATTCCTCGGTTCGTTGCATCATTTTTGCCAATAATGGGCCCCCTTCACGTATCTTTAAATGCACGTGAACTTATTTTTGTACAGAATTATATTTTATTTAACGATGTTTATAAAAGCGTGTTTGGAGCAAAAAAAAAAGTCTTGGTAAGAATCCACAGCCATGGAGAATCGATTTAATTCTCCATATTATGCACATGGCATGGTCAAAGATAGCGGATACTGTTTACTTTAAATTTGGTCGTAATTGCAAAAATATCAAATTTCTTTACCTAACAGATCTACTAAACAATTTAATTCCATTAGCACTTGACGTCTATGCGGTTCATCATCAGGAAGGTAACTGAGCAGCTTACAAAGAAGCCTGTATGGGTTGTTGGTATGATCTTTTTCTTTGATTCAATCGTAGAAACTAC
The DNA here is from genome assembly GCA_003550325.1 of Gigaspora rosea. Classification (NCBI taxonomy): domain Eukaryota; kingdom Fungi; phylum Glomeromycota; class Glomeromycetes; order Diversisporales; family Gigasporaceae; genus Gigaspora; species Gigaspora rosea. The sequence goes on from QKWP01000415.1 coordinate 73,564, forward strand.
AAACGTTCTCCTTTAATGTTTTTTCTGATGTTTTTTATTGGATGGAAATTAGACATCTGATGTTTAATATGCTTGTTACAACCTTGATGCTTTAAGCGATTCCCCTGTAGAAATCATTCGCAGCATTATTCGACGATGCACTTCAAAATTTTTTACGGCTAAACAACTACAGACGGAGGCACATTGTATTTTTCAGAACCGGAAGGATAATTCATTTCGACAATACTTTGTAAACTCAATTAAATATCCCTATACACCGAAAAATTGGATACACTTTTTCGGAAATGTGCTAAGCAACTTTTAGATATGTTTTTGAAAAATACCAATCACGTTTTAAGTATCCTTCAATTATTAATCATTCATCTGATGGCATTCACATATATAAGTTGCCTTCTTTAGGTTATGAAGTAACTGATCGTCACCTTCCACAAGGATTTGTCACCACTAAAAAACCTAGTTTGGTCGCTCTTTGTGACTATGTGCATTGCGGATATACAAGTTATTCAGATGGTATTGTTCTTTCATGTGGGCATGGTTATCATAACCATTGCCTACAAATATGCCAGTTTAAATGCTTAATATATATGTCTTGAGTATCTTAATTATAAAATTAAAGAAAACGTCGACGCACTTATAAAGAGTTTAAAAAAAAATTGGACGAAAAAGAACCCGATGTGACAGATATTGGGACTGAAAATGAAAACGATTCGGATAATGCAGACAAAGAAGTGGATAATGTTCCAGAGGATTTATTAGAGTTAGAAAATGCGAAGGAGTCATTTTTTTATTATATCATAATTACGCAAATATTATGATTTTTTATATATTTAATCAATTTTATTATTTTTAAATCAATTTTATTATTTTTTATAATATCATAATTACGTATTTAATATAAATTTTATTATTTAAAAATCCGCAATTTTTATTGGTCGATCAATAAGTCACATGTTCGGAAATTTTCGGGAGTGATCTATGGTTTGTGTAACCGAGGACGGTCCCCCCGTTCTTTGAACCAAGATATAGTTCGACTAGGTTAAGCACGATATTTATCAGTATTGTAATGTTTATTCAGTTCTAAACCAATAAGTCTATCCCATACCAGGACTAATTATGTAACATGAATCGCATTTCATGTTATAATTTTTACATGCAAGACGCTAAGAGAATAAACAAATACTGTTTAAATCGTCAAAAGAAAATTATATTCAACGTTAAAAACTTACAATTGACAAATTTAGACCCTTGATTGTAATATTTTTTCAAAATTTAGGCCCTTATATGTAATTATTTTTTGTTTGGGCCCTTATATGTAATTATAGCACGGCCACTATTGATCATGAGTATTACACTATTTATGTTATAAATCACTTTCTTTTTATTTTGCCATTCATGCTTGTTATTTTGCACGATGCATACGTCATCCATACTTATATGATGTTGCACTATACGAATTAAAGGAGTTTTAAAAAAAACATAAATAGTAATTTTGATCAATGACCGCCGTACTATAATACCAATAATGATAATTCTGAGATACATCACACTGGTACAACGTTAATTTTTTTTTAATTTTTATTATTCAGAAAATGCCGCGAAGCGGCATTCCTCTGATCAAAAAATTATCACTGTACCAATGTGATGTTATCTCATATTATCATACTATACTATATAATTAGATTCATTGTCTGGTCCTTATATGTAATTTCCCCTTAAAATAAACTGCCTATGAATTAAATCTCTATCGTATCCTATCAATAATATTAAATCTTTAAAATTTTTTTAAAAGGACAATAGGACAAATTGGAGGATCTTTTCGTAAGATTGTCTGGTAACGAAATTTACATCCCCGGATTGCGCATTCGTTGCTGGCGTACAACAATTTCTTGCACGAATAATTTCTAATTTTATTAGACATTTGCGTTCTAATGTATTTCCGGTTTGATTAATTAAATGAAGCACTTCGGCCTTACTAATATTAAGGATTTATGAGTAACCCAACATTTAAATTTTGAGTTGCAAGAAAAGTTTGGATTCTTAAATACCTTCGAACATTCATCATAACCCAAGTTTCCAATATTTTATTGAAGGACTCGTGATCTAGCATATTGTATTTTTATAATCCCATAATTATTAAAAAAAAAATTATTTATTTCAAAATTTTAAAGCTAGACTGTTGTTATATTACTTTTAATTATATCAATACAAAGCCACTGAATTTATTAAATACTAATCATGTATCGCAACGACCTCATATGCTAACTCGACATCGATTCACACATGAACCTTTGCAAGCACAAATTTTTTATACTTTAAACTAGATGACTAACTGTACTAATTAAGCCAACTATATTTTATTAACCACTATAATTTACAATGTATAGGTTATAATACTATTGTTTGATAAAAATAATTATCACAGATCACAATAGGATGTTAATAAAGTTCATATTTGGTTATGGCTTTGTTAAATAGCAATAAAATTTCTGTAATTGCATAAATTTTTAAATGCCATTTAAAATTTAAGTAAATAATACAGTATCAAGTTAATTTTAAATTTAAATAATATCTTCAATTGTACGTGATAAATTTATCTATGCCTTGAAGTAATTATTCAATAAGCTACCATCAAAATAAAATTAAAAATGAATTCCAGATTTATTTATTTAGAAATAAGTTAACTATTGGAGTACTTACCAGTTGAAATATCAATAAACTCAATAGGTTTACTTGTTGAAGAAAATTCTTATTTAAAAATTATAAATATACATTAATTATTTAAATCATGATATTTATTGTAAATAATTTTTTAAATAATATACCTTTAACTGCATTTGATATTTTTTTAGTACTAATAATTTTGCTAGTATATATATGATCAGGATGAATTTGAGAATTTATTGGTAGTGTTTTAATGATTTTATCAGCATTGAAGAATTGTTCTTTTATTTCATTTTCATGATCTAAATCCAGCTCCTTAAGCCAATTAAAAATTTTACCATAAATATCAAAAGCACTAGGCCGTTTTTGTGGATCTGAATCCATGCATTGATTTGCCAATTCAACATAACAATCAGGAGTTTCAGATGCAAATTCTGGTCGTAATCCATAGTAAATTTTAACGGCAAGCATGGTTTCAAATTCATAACCATCAAAAGGTCTTTGACCAGTTGAAATTTCTGCCATAATAATACCAAACCCATAAATATCTGCTTTTTGTGTAAACTGCTGTTTGCCTAACAACACTTCAGGAGCAACATAGGGCATGACTCCATAAATATCTCCTTCTGAAACGCATTCATCTTTCTTTCTAGACAATCCTAGATCTGAGATATAAGATTGTGTATATTCATTAGTTCATTGGTCTTGCAAAATGTTACCACTATGAAAATCTGCATGAATGTAATTTGCATAGGTGTGAATAAAATACAACTCCTCTGAAATATCTTTAAGCATTTGCAATTTAGTCTCCCATGTAAGCTTGCTAAAATTTTCTCTTAAATATTTATAAAGACTTCCATTATTAGCGTACTGAAATACCATCAAGTATTCATTTGTTTCGTATTTTGAGTTATTCCATATATTGCGAGTTTGCAAGATTTTAATTTACATTCCATAAGACTTTTAAACTTAAAGTATAAACAATGAATTAGTTCAATAAACTATCAGATAAATTATAATATCAATAAACTAACTTACTTCCTTCAAAAAATCAAATTTGTTTTCCTTGGAGCTGGCCAATGTCTTGAGTGCAACAATGCTAGATGGTTCACGCGTTTTTATATAATTATAATTACTACCATCAACTTTTCGTATGCCATCCAACCAGGTTGCTGAATATACAGAACCGAAACCTCCTCTACCAATTTCCTTAACATTAGATAATCTATTGAATGGAATCCAATCGATTATGTTTTCGTAATTAATAGTTCTAAATTGAAATTCTCTGATACATTCATCAATATCCGCATTTCTACTTGTCCATCCTTGAGCAATTATGTCGGGATCGCATGTCCGACACCATGCATCAAACGTGTTGTCTTGATTACAATATGCACATTTGCCGTATTTGGGATTCCTTTACGTTTATAATCAACATCAAATACAGTATTATGTATACATATATAATTAAATTCCATGGTGATTTTAAAATTATACCCACCGACTAAATTAATGCAAATGAAATGATTGGAGAGCATTGGCAATTGTAAGTAAGTACTTATGAATAAGTATTTATGACATGTTCTTTCGCTCTTTCGATCGTAATTTTGAAACTTATTTATCGATAGAAAGAAAAATTTACAAATAATTAAAACCAGTCCCACGAAATACTGTATAACGAAGTTGAAGTGACTTTCATATTGTAATCAAAGGTCTCATGGGATTCAAAAAAAATTATGATAATCATCAATCCAACCAAATCGAAATGAGAGATAATAAATCATCTTTACACTCACTAGCTGAATGAAGAGAATTAGATAATGGTAAAATAAGTAATTTATGAATAATTATTTACGAATATGATTTGTGAACATGATTTATTATTTTTAATTCCATCGATTAATAAATCATTTTAATACTCACGCACTAATTAATGTGAAAGAAATGATTCGAGTAAGTACTTATGAATAAGTATTTACGAATATGATTTGTGAACATGTTTTACTGTTTTTAATTCCACTAAATAATAAATCATCTTTATACTCACTCACTAAATTAATACGAATGAAATGAAATGATTTGAAGGGTATTAGGTAATGGTAAATAAGTATTTATGAATAAGTATTTATGAGCATGATTTGTGAACATGTTTTCTGTTTTTAATTCCATCGATTAATAAATCATCTTTATACTCACTGACTAAAATTAATGTAAATGAACGATTTGAAGAGTATTTGATAATGATAAATAAGTATTTATGAACAGGATTTGTGAACATTATTTGCTGTTTTTAATTTCATCTATTAATAAATATTCTTTATACTCACTGACTAAAATTAATGCGAGTGAAATGAAAGGGTATCGGTAATGGTAAATAAGTATTTATGAACATGGTTTATGAACATGGTTTATGAACATGTTTTCTGTTTTTTTTTTTTTTGTTTTAATTCCATAGATTATCGCTCTTTTCTATTTAGTTGGATCAAATTTTTTTTTTTGAATCCCGTGAGTCCGTGAATACAATTTAGATAGCCACTTTATGTTCATCGCATTTTGTGAAACTTATTTATCGATAAAGGGAAATATACGAATAATTAAAACGGGCCCCACAAAATATGACGAAGCTGAAATGACCTTCATATTGTATCACATGACTCAAAGGGACTCAAAAATTATGATCAAACTAAATCGAAAAAGAGCGATAATAAATTGTCTTTACACTCACGAGCTGAATGAATTGGTTTGAAGTAAATTAGATAATGTAACAAATATTTATGAATAAATACTTATATGATTTGTGAGCATGATTTGCTGTTTTAATTAATAAATTGTCTTCATACTCACGAGCTAAGTGAAATGATTTAAAGGGTATTGAGTTATGATACATAAATATTTATGAATAAATATTTGTGAACATGTTTTGCTGTTTTAATTCCATCGATTAATAAATCATCTTTATACTCACCCACTAAATTAATGCAAATGAAATGATTTGAAAAGTATTAGGCAGTCGTAAATAAGTATTTATGAACATGATTGGAACATGTTTTGCTGTCTTAATTGTACCGATTAATAAATTGTCTTTATACTCACGAGCTGAATGAATGATTTAAAGGGTATTAGGTAATGGTAAATAAATAATGAAAAATTTTTATGAACATGATTTGTGAACATGTTTTGCTGTTTAAATTCCATCGATTAATAAATCATCTTTATACTCACCCACTAAATTAATGCAAATGAAATGTATTAAGCAATTGTAAATAAATATTTATGAATAAGTATATATGAGCATGATTTGTAAACATGATTTGCTGTTTTTAATTCCATCAATTAATAATTATCTTTATACTCACCGGCTAAATGATGATAAAACAATATGATATTTATGAACTTAAATTGCCGATTTTAATATGTAGATTAATAACGGTCATATACTTACTCTCTAATAATTAAAATTATTTCAGTAATGTTTTATTTTACATTGTGAACAAATTAAAATTAGCTTACCTCTTAATCCATTCATAACATTTATATAAATTCTTTTCTACGCCAATTCCGTAATAGTAACAAATGGCGGGTTTAAAAATTCCATTAGAGTTAGTTTGTTCAGCTGATTTTTGGTAATAACCTATTCAAATGCTTCGTGTTTGTCCATCTCAATCCCAATCCCATGATAATAGCAAAAGCCAATTTGAAACATTCCATTAGGATTATTCATATTTGCAGATTTTAGATAATAATTGAATGCCTTATTCTCATCCTTTTCAACATCAATTCCATGCTCATAGCAATAACCAAGCATGAATATTCCATAAGAATTTCCCTTTTCTGCAGATTTTTGGCAGCTTGCAAAACTTATTTCACCAAAATTGCTAGTAAGTTTAGTAATTTCATCAGATGACTGTTGTTTAGTTGACAATTTAGAAGCGAAAAAAATTTTCCATTGAGCAAAAAAAACCTTTGATATATATTAATTTATACTTGTCAATATGTTACATTTAGTCATAATTTTGTCAGGGTTTTGGTAGATTTCGGTGACAGCCATTTTATCGACGATCTACCTTTAGCCGCCCAACGCTAACTATAAAGTAAACTAACCCTAACCCTAATACGGGCCAAATTTGTTTGTCGATGAAATGGTTGTCGGCGAAATTGGGATATACCGTTTACGGTTTACGGTTTACAGTTTACCACGGATGCATCTGACTATAATAACGTCATGTTTGTAACGCAAACTCCAATGTACTAATTCTGAATTAGAAGATAAGCGTAAGTAGGGCGCCGCTGGCGTTCTACAATTTTAAATTCAAATAAGGCTAAAATTTAAAGTAAACATTTTGTAACCAGACTCATCAGATCGTTATACAACCGTTAAATTAATTTTAATAAATAAGTGATTTATTAATTAAATAAATCAGCACAAGTATTTCGATTAATAAATAATTATACACTTATTGGTTGAAACGAATTAAATAAGTGACTTGCTGTTTATTGACCAAAATCAATGCCAATAATTGATTAATAAATGATCCAATTAAACTAGATAAGAGAAGTGATCTATTGATTAAGTCAACATAAGTCAACATGAATATAATACCGTAATAAACGTATGCATTTGAAATACTATGATCATCAATTTCTATAGTGGCTGATATTTATAATCTTACGAACAGTGAACTTTTATTTTATATTATACTTACAAACTCATTTATAGTAATATAAATATAATTTATTTCAAAATGCATAATATTAGAATCATCACAAACTAAATCAATAAATCAATAAGAAATCAAATGAGAAGTGAACCTATGTATCAATCCAAAATTTCTATTTAAAATTTCTCCTGATTGCTATATCTTCATATTGATAATCTCCAGGATGACCAGATTTGTATGAAACACCTAGTAATATCATATATTCACCAACACTAAATTAATATAGTATAAAATTTAAAATATGGTATTTTATATACTAGACATCATCGTGATTGTATTGATAAACCAATAAATGTTATACATATATGCCATTAATTATTGACGTGGCTGAAGCTAGAAATGATTGAATCTGGAAATTTTAATTATTTTAATATGAAATTTTCCAACATTTTTGGGTGTTTTTTCTTGGTTTTTTTAATGGGCAGATTGGATCTAGGGTTAGTTTTAATGATAAAAGAGTTAATGGATTTCAGAAGGGTGTATATTTTAAAATCGAGGTCCCTAATTTCTAGCTTCAGCCATTCTAGTCTCAGCCATGGCAATTATTATAGATTCTAGCAAAAATACTCTTTTTCGATTTTGTATTAATTTCAACCCTAACTTTAATCTTATACTAACTTTAACTATATTGGGTGCCGGTCAAAATCCCGACAAATAGAATCCCGACAGGCCATAATCCTGACAATCCCGACAACAGAAAATTATTAAGTTTATTTAAGTTAGGTTAGGGTTAGGGTGAGCATTTGATTTAGGCGATTTTACAGTAAAATTGCTCAAGAAAAGATTTTTTTGATTGTCGGGATTTTTGATTGTTAGGATTTTTTTGTCAGGATTATGACCTGTCGGGATTTTGTTTGGCGGGATTTTGACCCAAACCCACTATATTACACCTGGCTTAGTTATGATATTACTAGTTATAAAAAATTTATTGTAACCATGGCTACAATCCTTTAATAAATAAATTTATAAAAAAAAATTAAATAGTAAAACTAAATTTCTATTAGTACTACTATCTACTTTATCTATTTAATTAATTTTTGGTTAGAATTATTCAGATTCTTTTTTCTCAATAAATTCAATTAATTTGTTAAATTTATCAATTGGATCTTTTAATGCTTCATCAATTTGAGTCTTTAGTCTATTATTTAATGATTCATCTATTTGAGCTTTTAGATTTTTTAATGATTCATCCATTTGATCTTTTAGATTTTTCAGTGATTTATCCATTTGAACTTTTAGATCTTTTAGAGATTCATCTTTTATAGTATCTTTAATTTCTTCATTAGAATTTTCAATTATTGTAATTTCTTTAATTTCAGGAAATAATTTTTGTAATGTTTTTTTTACTGAAGGAATTAAATTTTCAAAAATTTCTTCATCTTCAGTACTTTTTTTTATATATTTTTTAAGCTCATTAACTGATGCTTCATAATATCTAAAGTTTAAATTACAAATTAATAATATAATATTAGCAAAAAAATTATAATCAATATTAAAAATAATTACAAAATATCTGGAAACCAGTTTTTTTTTCTTCTTTGATAAGGTAACATCCAAAAAAGTTCAATTTCAGATAATATCTATAATTATAATATATATAACAGAATTAATTATATTTGTACTATATTTTGTTAAATTTTTCTATTTTTATTGTTTCAGTAGGACTAAATCACACCACTGGTGTTCAACACCAGTATGTGGTGTAACATGAAAATCAGTATCAAAAAAATAAACAAAAATAAAATAAACAAAAGTTAAAGACGATAAATGTTGAGTAAGAATTAATAGTTAGGGTTAGGGTGAGGCATAGTATATAGTAAAATTTCACAAGGGGGTTTTTTTTTAAAAAAAAGGTGGTTTCATAGATAAAATTTTGAGTTAGAAGGTATTTTTTAAAAATAAAAGCAAAACAACAATAATTTTATGTTACACCTGATCTTTACGTTACACTGCATTTAAAAATTTGATTGGTGTAGATCATTGTGGTGTTGAGCACCAGTGGTGTGATTTAGTAAAACCGTATTGTTTTATATATTATACAATTTATTCAATATTAATATTATATCGAGTTAAAAGTTAAATATTATAATATAGAATAAATTGCAATATAGTATTTAAAAAAATGATTTTATATAAATAAACCTTTACCTCACATTTTAGCTTTAAAAATGATTCCTCATTATTTGTTTCATCAACAGCATTTCCAAGTAATGTAATAAATAAATTTAATAAATAAATTGTTGTAAAAAATGAAAATATAACCATTAAAAATACTAGCATCCAATTATTTTTATAAACCCAAGATGAGACTGCACTTGAATCACCTAAAATTAAATTAAATAATAAAATTATATTTTTTGTTTTATATTATTTAATTTCTTATTATAAATACCTGTTAACATAAAATATACAGCCAACAAAGAAGTACTAAATAGTGCAAACATATTTGTATTATCATCAGGAATTTCAACAAGTGATGGTCCTTCAACTGTACCATTAGATAAAATAAATTGATAAGTTGAAACAAGATTCCAAGGATTATTAATATCATCAGTATAACTTGATTGATTATAAGAATATTCAGTAGTAGGTCTTAATAAAAGATGTAAAGAATGGGCAAAGGCCAAACCAAAATACCTAAAACAACAAGAAAAGAAAAAATTTTTTGTGCAACTCCAATCATAATTGCAAAGTAAGTTCCAAAATATTCCAAAACACAAAAAAATAATAAAAATTTAATTTCAAGTAAAAAAACAGAAATAGTAATAATCCAAGCTGGAAGAATTATATCATGTAACCATATTATTGAAGTTATTGTTGGAAATAATATTGCAGCAAGATCTATAATTAATTTAAAAATTTTAGTATTAATGAAATATATATTATAATATTTAATTAATTAATAAATTAAAGTTTAAATACCAAACCAATTCCAAGGACTAGCAATATAATGTAATGGTTTATGAATAAATTGACGAACTTCAAAAATAAAATAAATAAATCCAAGAAAAATAGTTACAATTAAAAGAATTACTTGATTATACCAAGAAATTTCATTTTTTGAAATTGTTGAAACTATTAAAAAACTGCACATAAAAATTGAATATAATATCCAAATTAAAACATAATATTGTTTGCCATAAGTATTCCATTTAAAATTAATAAGTGCTTTAATATTCCACCACTTGTAATAATCAGAAATATCCAGTGACGTAAAAGAGTTATCATGTAAATAAAATAATTCATAATAAGAATAATTTTGAGAATATGTAGCAAAATTTAATAAAGGAAATATTAATTTTACAGTTTTTTGAGGATAGATAGTAAAATAAGATAAATAAAATAAATAAGGAGACTTCAAAATTTTATAAATTTGTGGATAGTATTGTTTTAAAAGGTTCCAGTTTTCAGAAATCCAAAAAAAACAAGTAATCAAAAAATGAAGTATTAGGTAAATATGAATGGACATAAATTCCATAATATTGAAGATGAGATAATAAAGAAGAATCATTTATATCTCTAAACTTATTGTTATAATGGAATCTATAATAGAGTAAATTAATTTTCAATAAAAATTTTTCAGTAACTCTTAAATTTTTGTTAAATTTTTCTAATTCTACAAGTACAAAAGCAATTTGACTTATAAATAACAAAAAGTTATTAATGTCACCACTTTCAAACATTGATATACTATATTTATATCAATTATCAAGTATTTTATTAATATCATTACTTCGTGTTTCATTAACATTAATATCATTACTTCTGCTGATTTGAATTGAATGTTGAATTATTTCTTTTCCAATGCTATTTCATTATTCAAATTCAAATTATAATAGTAATAATTATCATCGTCAAAATTTGGTGTTGGCAAAATTCCAATATCAAGGTCTAGTTTATTTTTAAAAGAAATAAGATGTTTATTTATGGATTGTTGAACTTCTTGAGTTGATATTTTTTCTATGTCTTCTTTCCAAAAATAAATAAGTTCAATTGAAGTTTTTTCAGAATTTACTGAGAAGATTCGTATGCCAGAAGAAGAAACAAATATTATATCATCATTTTCAAGCACTTTAATTTCTAAAATATAACTATCAACACTATCATATGAATAAAACCTTTTAGAAGTTTCTATCAAATTAGACTTAATTTGTGCTTTTAAAAGTGTTTCATTCTTCTTACTGTTTTCACCATATTTATTGGGAACAATCCAAGTATATGCCTCTCCAGGATATTCTTTAGAAACATCTGAGTAACTCTGAGTTAAAAATTGATTTGATTTATATCTTTCCAAAGTATCCTGTATAAATTGCTTAATTTCTTTTGTATTGAAAAAAGTACTGCCAACATAGCGCTCTTTACTTTGTAAATGATTTATCCAGTTTTCATTTTGAGATAATCTTTTAATTGACAAATTGATTTTATCAATTTTAATAATATAATCATTAATTACATCATAATTTTGGCTTAAAATATTGTGTAAGACATTAGTATCTGGCGATTTATCAAGTGTATAAGTGAGAGGATTCAATATATAAGCGAGGTAATTCTTTGTTTCATTATTCTGAAAAGATATAAACAAACGCTCTTTCTCTTTTGAACCAATAAAACAAAACTTATGAAAAAAAAAACCTTGGAGATCCTCATCACTAATTGTTTCTGAATTGTTAAATCAAAATTAATAAATCTTGTTTATATTTATAGAAATTTTATATATAAAATACCTACTATTTGCTATCTCTATACCAGATTTTGTTGAATAAACATAGATTGCTATATTCCTACTCTCTGTACTAGCCATTGTTGCTAACAATGTGTTATCACTGTTCATTTCAAGCCGGTTACCTATGACACTTACACGCAAATTCAAATTTGGTATATATTGCATTTCAAACTTCCGAGTTATTAAATTCCATTGTGTTATTACATGAGGTGTATGAAAATACATAAACAACGTTCCATTTTTATTAATTTTGCATTTATAAAATTCATTATAATAATCTTTTTCAAGTTCAATGCTATTTTTATATATCCATTGATATTTGCCATTAAATTTTAACTTTGAAAAGATATAAGCCCGGTAAATTGGCTTCGCTTTGGCAATTGCAAGATCTTCATTCTCAAGAAAAGCAATATCGCCATAAAAATCTAGTTTATTATCTTTTAAACCTCGCACATTTAATATTTGTCTTGATTTAGTTGTGATATCAATAACTGCAAATTCATACTGATATCCTATTAGAATAAAGTTCAAATAATGTTAAATTGAGTTAAAATAAATTACAAATAAGATCGAATTTTTAACTAACCAAAAGATAGTATTATAAATTGTTTACAATCTGAGGCATCTTTTAATTCAATGTGTTTGAGTTTATCAATTTTTAACAAAGATTTGAGGTCATTGATATTTAATGAATTGATAGGTTCGATTGAAAGATCATTTGAGAGATCATTTGTGATGGACCATCCAACAATTGATTGATCATCTTCGCTCCAAGTCACAATATGTTGCATATTTAGTGAAAAAACATATTTACTGATTTTCTTTCCTCTATGCGGAGTATGATCTTCAACTATTAGTTCTTCAGGTTCTGATGAACTCATTTTAGGTGCTCAATATGAACGTTAATTCTTTTTAAAAAAAAGGAAGAGTTTAAAATGAATAATTCAGGTTATTGTGATTTTAAGTTTATCAATCAATATTTAGAAAACTTTTAGGTCATTTAAAAACAAATAAGCATATTTATCTAGTAAATATGCTGAAATAATGCATTGCATGACAAAATGTTTCCAGAAATCAGATGATAAAAATTTATTTAATTGGCTTAGCAACATAACAATACGTATTAGTGAAAAGCCCGTGGCTTTGCCACTATATTTTATAGAAAATTGCATAAAATTTAATGAGGAACATAAAATAATTTGATGCATAACGTAATCATTGGATTTTTCTTTATGCCTTCTATTGTTAAATTTTAAATATTTATTCTTTTTTCATTTTGCTATTCACTGCGTATTAATTTGCTAGTTGAGCGTAGTATTTAAAAAATTACGTATTAATTTGTTAGTTGAGCGCAGTATTTAAAAAATTGCAATTTTTTTTTACGAGTAAAATTTGCAAAAAACACTAAACTGCATTCAAATCGCATATATTACATATACCGCACGCAAATTCAAATCCGTGTCCCTGACTTAGTGTTCCAAATTAATCGGATTAATCGATTAATCGACGATTAATCGATTGACTTTTCAAATATGCGATTAATCGATTAATCCGATTAATCGATTAATCGATCAATCGATTAATCTGATTGATTGATTAATCGATCAATCGATTGACTAACTAATCGACTAGTCGATTAACTAACTAGTCAAAATCCGTATAAAAACTTGATGATTAACATTTTTATAATATGTCGATTAGTTAATTTAAGGGTAGAGTACATGCAGATCATTTTTCATATAAAATCCGGTGACAAGTTTTTTTGAATGAAAATCATATGGGGAGCGGTCAATTAAAACACGGCCTATGGCATTTTTTGCAAAAATGAGTTAACAATACTATCAATTAAAGCATGCATTTGACTATATAATTTGGCATTTAAAGCATCGATTTGCATAATAAAATTTTTGTCGATGCCTATTTTTCTAAATGCCGTATGTAATTAGAAGCAATCTAAAAATAGATTTTAGAAATTAGCTTGTTGATTCTTGCTGCATAGTCATAGAAAAGAGCTCGTATGATTGGTTAATTCATGTAGATCAAACAGGTTCTACTAATAATAGATCATCATTGTTGTTGTTACACAAAATTTAAAACGTGATTTTCTCAAAATGGAAAAAAAGCCATAAGCCGTGTTTTAATTGACTGTGCCCCATATAAATCGAATAAGTCTAGAATCTTCTACATATAATGGACCTTTATTTAATATATCACAGCGAAGTGTATAATACGAACCACACAATCTAAAAATCGTACAAGATATAATAACAAGCTATACGATCGAGTTGTATAAAACTAAACTAATTAAAGACTTTACACTAAAAATAACTTTCTATTTTATCCAATATAGCCAAGTTTTTGCCTATGTCAACGATTTCGCTTCTTCTATTAGTCCTTCTATTATTACACTGCACGTTAAGTATGTTTTATTTGCCCTTCTTCTTTCAAGCAAAATCGGTTGCCTAACAAATTTATGACAAACTAGATCTGCTAATGCCAATTCTGCCAATGTTTTAGTACGTAATATTGTCAGCTTGTTACGATCAGGTAATATTAGCTGTCTATCCAGAAGTCGACAAGTATTTTATTGTTTTTTTTTAGTTATTTATTTTTGTTCATGAATATATTCATTTCTGGTTCGACTATCTCTGGTTTGTTTAGATGTGTTCAAATATTCAAATGCTATTTCAATTATAGATTTATTTGATGAATTTTTTTTTTATTCTCAATAATAACAAAAAAATATTTTAAAGATTCGTGGACTTAACACGAATTTTATTTTAAAACGATTAAACTCTCGGTAATAAACTATTTAAAAATTGTGATTTCTTTATTTCAAATTATTTATTAATATCAATTTAAAAATTATAAGAATCAATTAATGAAAAATCATGAGAATCAATTCAAATTACAGTATAAGAATTAATTTATTTATATTATAAAAATCAGCATAAGGCGAATTTGGCGAATGTGGATATCTCATGGTCTAATGATCTAAACAAATAATTTTTATATCATTTGATGAAACAAATCGAATGGTACAAAGCTCATCCGGTTCTAATAATTGGATCACAGGATAGTATCGATTATTTGCCAAGTTTACACTTTGTCAAATTCCCCTCAAGGATCATTTTGTGCAGCATAATCGATGATATCTTGTAATCCAGTGATTAGAATCGGATAAACTTTGTACAATTTGATTCGTTTCATTGAGATGAATCGAATAAAAATTATTCGCTGAATTACACAAGATATTATCAATTTGCCAAATTACCCTACTCCTCGAAAATTTTAATGTTACTTTAAAACAAGACGCTATATTATTAATCTTATATAAAATAATTCTAAATCATGTATAAAGTTTGTTACAAAAAATAAAAAACTTAATATATATTTTTTTTTTTATTATTAAAATGCCATAGTTGAAACTTTATTTAAGTAAAAAGAATAATAAAATTTACATTTAAAGATTTCAAAACTACATTTGTGTTACTGTAAACAGGCACCCAATGTGACATTATACCACCTATTATCTATATATGCTATGATTAATTATTTCAAATTAATTAACTAGCTAAAATAGGTTGGAGGAGACCTCTGGCATATATCATGACATTATTGTATACAATTTGTTAGAGAAAAACCTTGTAGAAACCATTTTTCTATAAAATAAGAGAAATCTATATGAGATATATTTGATGTTGATGTAATTGTTGTATGGGGTGTGCTTGGAAAAAAATATTTTCTTTTTTTTATTTTTGAAGTTATATTGCAAGCATGTTCCCATTGATGTTGAGAGATATTTCAAGAAGACCAAATAATATTTTGGAACCAATCCAAGAGATTGTTAGACAAATTAGTAAGGAATAATTTAGTTTGTTTAGTAGTGAGTGATTTAATATTTTCAAAAACATTAGAAGAGTAAATTCCAATGATATAGTGTAGAAGAAGGTTATATTTTGGGCTAGGTGTGTTAAGTGTGAATTGGAGAAGAATATTAAGAATTGTAACTGGGGATATAGTAGTAATTTTGAGAGAAGTAAGTGTTTCAGTAATTATACTAATTATAGATTGTTGGATATTATTGTTATTGTTTGAACAGATAAGTATATGTAGAGTATCTTCAGTATCAGAGCAGTGAGAGCATTTTGAAGTAGGATATAGATATGGGTAGCGAATATGAAGGTTTTCCATTGTTGGGAGATTATTAGTTAAGATTTTAATTCTGAAAGAATATTTGGAATGATTGTATTCAAGTGTGTTTAGAATAGCAAAACAAAGTGTCCAATTAATTTCAAATGTGTTTTTAAATATTTTAAGAGTAGTCCAGGAGTATAGCTCTTGTATAGTATATATGTTTTTAATAAAAGTACGTATTTTGAAAGGAATAAGATGATTGTTCCACATAAAATGGATTGGTAAATTTAGAAAATTATGGGTAATTTTGAGTATTGGTTTGTTAGTTCCACGTTTTGCAAGTAGGTCTGCTTGATTATGAAAAGAATTAAGGTGTGATTTAACTTTGTGTAAGGTAAATAAGATGTTTTTGATATATTTAATTTGATTAATAATAGATATGATATCCCAATTTTTGTTTTGTATAGTTTTAGAAGAGTGTATTTGTTTTAGATTTTTGATTGCAGTATTGTTATCTAAATGAATATTTATATGAGTATTATTAGGAATTGTAAGGAGAAGAAAAATAATTGCTTCAAGTTCAGTTCGTGTTGAATCTGGATATGGAGTAGTAGCTGCATTGAATTTAATAGAGGTATTGTTTTCACAAATCCAGCCAATACCAGATTTGATATTTGAAGATTGTAAATTTTGGATTGAAGCATCTGTATAGAAGTGAAGATCTTGTGAAGTTAGATTTTGAATGAGTGTCAAAAGACTAGTAAGTTGATGTTGGTAGATAGTATGATTGGTTAGATGGTGTATAAGCTGTATCTCTTGTGTAGGAATATGAATTTGTGGTATAGATTGAGAGGGAGTTGTGGCAGTAGTGAGGTTGAATATATGGATTAGAGCAAGAATTTCTTTGTAATCTATTTGAATATATGTTGGATTTTTGAGTTTGCTAATTTGGTTGTAGGGAAGATTAAATGAAGAAAGGGTATTTAAAGATGGAAGAGTATGGGGTAGTAGTTGTATAAAACCTAAATCTGAGGAGTTTATACTGTATGTTGTGGTTTTTGATAAAGAAGTTTGATGTGATAAAAAGAGATTATTGTTAGAGTTATAGTGTATTTGTATAAGTGAAAAAGAATTGGAAGTTAGTAAAGGAGAAAGAAGATATGTTGTATTAATAAAGGAGTTAATTGAGGGTAAGTTAAGATGAGGCCATGTAGTTGTAATTGTGTTATCTTGTATAGACTGGAGGATATTGGAAAACCATAAAGGTTGACGTCCTTTAGTAGATTTGTTAGTACGTAAATAAATGTTATTCCATGGAAGGATATATTTATTGTTTGCAGTTGTAATTTGTTCAATAAATAGTAACCGGTTGTTTTTCAAACTATTAATTGTAGAAGTTTGTGGATTTGGAGGAAGAATATCATAGATTAGATGTATATTAGAGAAAAAATCTGGGCAATAGGAATTAAGTGAGAAATTTGATAATGTAATATTGTTTTTGGCTAATTGTGAAAGGTGAAAAATGAGTGTAAAATTTTTTGTTTTATGAGTATGTGAAATAAGTAGATTTTGAGTAAGATTGGGAGACCATATTTTAGTTAACCATGATTTAATACGGGTAAGACCTATATTTTTGAGAATTGGACTAGTATTAAATATATATTCAATATTAGAAGCATTTGTTTTTTGAATCAAATTGTTGAGGGTAGGTAAATTAAATGTTATAGGATTGGTAAGAACTATATTGTTAGTATTTTTAGCAAGGGAGTGCATTTTTTTGGTTTGAATAGTAAAGAGTCTAGATAGTTTGGTTTGAAAATTTTTATAAATAATGCATATTTGTAGAAGATATTCAATAGAGGGTTGGAGTATAAGGTTGAAAAGTAATGAAATTTGTAAGGGTGTAAGTTTTTTGTATTTTATTTGACAAATAAAGTTTTCAATTTTGTTAATAATTGTATTAAATGTTGGTTTAGTTGAACCATTTTCATCAAAATAGATACCTAAGTATCTAATGACATCATTGGACTTTCTGGGTAAAATAGGTTGGTTATTAAATAAAAGGATATTGTTTGGGACTTGTAGAGTTTAGATTGAATATGAAGTAAATCAGATTTTGTAGGGTTGACTTCTATATTATTAATTTTATAGAGTTTAGATATATCATTGAGAATATTTTGCATAGTTTCAGAGTTTTCACAGAGCCATGTTGTATCATCCATATAGGCTAAAGGTGGTATTGAGATACTAGTACCAGTAGTATTAGTAATTATGTCAAGAGGGGATTGTGATGTAATTTTGAGCATTTGATTTTGGTATTTTTGGTGAATAAAGGTAAGGATTGGATCATAGTAAATTTTCCAAAGTAGAGGAGAATAAGTCTCTCCTTGTTCTATTCCAGATTGAATGTTAATAGGTGAAGTAAGATCATGAGCAGTGATGATCCTTGCTTGTCTTGATATATGTAGTTCAGTGATTAAATTGATGCCCAAACTAGGAATACCAATTCTTTTACAGGTATCTTGAAGACGTGAAATATTAATTTTGTCAAATGCTTTAGACATATCTTGAAAGAGAATCCAAGCTTCTTTGTTGTGTATTTTGTAGTGTTCGATAGTATTATGAAGGATTTGTATAGGGATATGGGTGGATGAGTTTTTAGAAGCAGCAAAATTTAGATCAAATAGGAGATGGTTATTAGAAATAACTTGGTCAAGTCGTTTAGTAAATATTTTAGTAAAGGTTTTTTTGAAGGTTCTATAATAGAAATTGGATGAACTTGATTTAAGGTAAAATCCCAAATAGATTTTTTTGGAATAAGGAATATATTCGAAGACTTCTAATCTGTAGGAACTTTTGAAGTTGAAAGCATTTGTTGAAAAATTTTTTAAAGAGTGTTTGTGCTTTGTGACTAGCATGTTTAATGTGTTTGTAGCAGATTTCAGAGGGACCTGCTGCCTTTTGGTTTGGAAGATCATTTAAGATTTCCTGCCATTCTTGATTTGTGATATCCTGGAATAAGTTATGATAGTATTCTTCAAATTC